>JAWWLV010000144.1:46015949-46026299 GCA_035041135.1 Platyrinchus mystaceus | reverse complement strand
ACCTACAAGGCAGTATTCATCAAAGAATTGCTTAGGTTTGTCCATACTCCAGTGTTGCTCACAATATGGGGTGATTTTCCTTAATTAAATGTCTTCATACTGTTTAGAGCAGCCTAAATATGCTAATGCTGTCTGTCTGATTCCACTTGTTTCTTGAAACAGAATGTATCCAGAACTGAATAATGCTTAAGATACACTTTTCATTGTATGCCATATAAAAAAAGAAGTTGTGTATGTAAAGATCTGTATTTTGTATAGGCCAGTAGTGATTATATTGGAATTCCATGATCATGAACAGCTTACTAATGTTTAAATTACTTCTTGCTAGGATGTAAAAAATTCTGGAGAGGAAACGAAGGAAGAACGTTTCCAGATTCAGAATACACAAACACACATGCACGTACACATACACACACGTACATAAATATATGTAACTTGTGGTTTGTTGGTGTTCTGTATGTTTGTTTTCTTTAAGGCAGAGCACAAATGACATATGTCTAAGAAAAAAAGATGCAAAGAAGCAGCTTTGTTATTAGCCTGTGACCATGAGCATCTCTAATACAGGTCTTGTGCAGGTCCCACAATCAACAGAGACAGAAGGAAAAAGAAGGGGACTCCTGAGAAAGGGTAGCAGGGATTCCTGCTTATGTCTGAAAGCCCTGTGAAAGGAAGGTGCAATGAAGGGTGAGCTTCTATTAGTGAACAACTAAGAAAAGTTCAGCTGTATGAAGAGAAAAACATAATTGCTCTTTACTGTTATTGAGTATTCTGCACATGGGTACAGTTGCTTCTAGCCACACAGGTGTTTGGGGCAATCACTGGTTAATCTCTTTGGGCTTTGGTGTGGTTAGTGGCCAGCACTTTCTTCATCCCACCCTGCAACCTATAACCCTGTGCCCAGGTCGCAGGTGATGCCTCCCAAGTGCCATCTGCTTTTCCTTTCCCTCCCCTGCTCCTGGTCACCTCCTCTTGGAGCAACAGACCAGCAGAAGTTCAGGGAGCCAGCGAGTGGGGCCTCAGACCAACACAGGTCTCATCAGCATGCCACTAAAATTCAGAGTGGGCTTTGCTTTAGGGAGATGCCCTAATTTGTCACTCACCCTGCACAAACTCTGAAGTGAGGGCATACCACAAGTGCTGCTGGAGAGACATATTTTCTCAGTGGGTTATAAATAATTGGAGTCCAATGTTCAGACAGTCCTTTAGCTTCCTCTAAGTCCCCTGGGAGTTTTGCTGTTGTTCTCAGTCTCTCTGATTCCTAATCCTTGTCAGTAAGCAATGAAGAAATCATCTCTTTCTGAAAATCTTTTCCTTTGGAACTGTTTTGGCTATTTCTAATAGCATTTTCTTTACTATTCTTGTAGCAGTTGTACCTGGCCACCTTGAGAAGGTACTAGATATTTGGATCATATTAATCTTGCCTAACATTAGGCATCAACCCCAGCAGTAGCTGCCTGCACTGAACTTGGTGCCAAGGTGCTCATCCTGCCAGAGATTTTTTCAACTGAGATCTCATAATCTCTCTGGGCAAAGCTAGTCGACTACTTTAGGCAAGAGTAATTGCTTTCTGTACTTCATTAACTCTGCTGACTCTAAAGGGTGCTTAGCTGCCAAGCTGGAATGTAGATGTGCCTCTGAAGCACCTAAGGTCAGGTAAAACTCATCTCTCTCTTATTTCTCCATTGTATACAACAACAACCTGATTGCTGACCTAAGCATTTCAAAATCCAAGCTTCTAGTCTCTTGTATTTACTGAAGTTCTTTTAAATGCTTGAGAATTGTTTGTTTGTTTAAAAATACTGAAGGGCAATACAAAACTCACCAAACAACAAAAGCTTGCAATGTAAGAGAAGCAGTGGCAGTGCCTCACTGCCAGTTTTAGCAGTTCTATTTTAGATCTCCGAAACATGCTACAGTATGTAGGGAAGTTGTAAGAGTCTCCTAGGGCTTGTGTTTATCACATTGCTGCAGAGTGGCACCTGAAAAGCTACAGAAGAATGGCAGTGAAACACACTGCCAATAGTTCTTTATTAGTTCAGAGACACTCAGGGTTCTGGTTACGAATGCTTACTGAGATAATATTCGCTTCAGTGTATTGGGAGAGGGGAACACCCACTGCATGGGGCTGCTGAATTGCTGTTGACATTTTTTGAAAGACAAAACGCAGTGTTTCCAATGTGATGGGCTTTTTAATAAAAATGCAATGATCTGCTATCAACCTTATACCCCACAGAGAACAAGTGTATAAAACTATAGACTGTATAGTCCACGCGTTGTTTCCCTTTCATGGGAAACAGGACTTTTCCATTAGCCAAACAGCATTTGAACATCTCATATGACCTAATCAGACTTCCTTGCATCACATGGCTGTGACCCAACCTTCAGAAGCAGAGAAAAGGGAGCAATCCCTGCCTCCAGGACACATCCAGAGGAGCAAATTGCCATCCTGGCTATGCTGGCTCTGGTCTCTGTACAGAGAGGTATGATACTGGAATGGAAATGTGCCTTGGTGAGGGAGGGAGTTGACCTGCTGCTGCTGGTGGGTCAATAAGGATCTCAAATGGACAAAGCAGTTTTTGTTTGCAAACCAAATGTGATTCCCAGAAAACTCTGACACCCATTGTGGTCACACCAGGCTCTTACTGCCTGGTAGCAATAACAGACAGGTCAAAAAGCCTGCCATTTTGCAGAGGTAGGAACGTGGTACCAGCTAGTGTGAACAGTGGTTATATTATCACTATCATCTCAATGTCTCATTCCACATACTGAGCATGTTTTGACGGATATCTCCACTATTCATTTCTGAATAAATTTCATTTATCTCTTCATCTAACCACTGTTGCTGGAAAGAAAAATGTTTACACACACACCTCTTTGCTGCACATAAATTGATGGGTTAGTCCAGCCAGCAGTAGCAGTAAGACTTCTTAATGCTACCTGCCTCTAATTTATAGAAAAATAATGTTCACATATCAGTCTGTGATACTGACAGAGATTTTTTGTGATAAATTACCTCCTTTTTATGACCAAAAGTGCTAGTAATTACTGTGAATATCAAAATTTGTTCCAGCTCAAGAACCTTATTCTTTACAAGAGGGTTGATGACTGATGCTGGCCTGGTCTGAGTAGAGGATTTTTACTCTCCTAAGAGCTGTCACTTGGTAGAAGAAAACTGTAATTTCAGACATGAAGGTAAGCTTCAAACAGGGAAAAGGCAGCGTGGGTTCATTGAAAGGCAGGTAGTGCCACACTAACGCAGAATTTTTCTTTGGCAAGACAGATGATTTTCCCAGTAGATTTGCTCTGTTATGATTTCAGTAAAGTATCTGACACACCAAAAATATCAATTAAGAGAGGAGCTGTATCAGAACTGTGACCTGATGAACAAGTTTGTGTAAGGGGAGTGAAACACAGGCTAGTGAGAGGGGGGAAGCATGAGACCACAGGGCAGTCACTAGCAGGATTCATCAAAGATTGGTCTTTAATTAGTGGCTGCACATTCCAGAAGTGTGGGAAGGGCACTGACAGTACCACCAAGAACCACAGACTGAGCTTTGTTAAGATGGGAGGTAGAGACAGATTTGGAACTGACCAACAATGGGTCCACAAAGGCATCTGCTATGCCACCAGTTCCTGCATCAACTGTGCTGGGCAGAGCATTCAGTGACATAACCCACACTGTCAGACCACTGATGACATTTCATATGTTGATCCAAATACCTTTTCTAGTTTGGATACCACAAGAGCTTCCAGCTTGACCAGCATGGGGGGATACCAGTGAGCCAAGAGCTGGCAGTGCTGCTGGCTGCAGAGGTCTCCCAACCATTGGCTTGCCCAGCAGGTGTGCCAAGGAAGATGAAGCAGAACATTCTGTAATCTTTTTTGAAAGTTGGGAATGTTCACATATGGCATTACATGGTGACATTATAAATAGAGAACTGAAGAAGGTGCAATGAAGAAGGTAGCATGTGTGTATGCTACATAACATGTGCAGAAATGTAGATTTCATATTGATAAATTACATTTTACCTCATGTATGTCAGAGCATCAAGGATAGGTAAGAATAAGAAGCAAAAAAACACATTGATTTTTCTTATATTCTTGTAATAACCCATACACTTGTCCAGGAATTGCAAGCAGCTCTTCATTAGGGTTTTACAGATACTAGTCTGTGTTTTAAGCCTGTTTAAGACCAGAAAACAGGCTTAAATCTTTCTCCAGCAACAGGTTAAGCTTAGTTGAAGGAAAAAGCATGGAAGGATATAGGAATACTTTCTCTACATCACTTTAGCCAGAAAAGTCAGGAATCCACAAAAAAAAAAAAAAAGAGAGAGAAAAGCTGTAAGTCAGACACTTATGTCCCAATAACCTAGTGAAACCACAGCCTCTAAAGAAAGAGTGAATGCATACTATCATATACTGGTGGATGCTGTCAGGCAATTACTGGCACAACCTTATATTACCAAGGTCATTGGCACCTCTGCAGTACCTCCTTTCTCTGGAGGAGTGACCTGCGGCAGCCAGAGAGCCTGTGCAGCACAGCACACCAAGGAGGGCAGGCAAGCAGGGAGGCCTGTGGAGGACAGATGTGCAAACCACCACTTTATTTCTCTCATTTTACAGTTCTGCTAGTGTATTTTATCTACAAAGCAGTTGTCTGTCTGAAAGTGCATCCGTCCCCATGGTACTAAAACGTCCTAAAAGCTGTTGTGAGTCAAAGATTTTTACGAACACTGCTTATATTAGGATGGGGAAAATGAGTGATTTTTTTTTTTTAAGTAATCTCCAGTTAATATAATTGTTGATTGCTAGGTAGCTAACACAAACAAAAGCTAAGACAAATCTAAGATATTTTATTTAAACAAATTGTGCCTTTTGGTAAAATAGCAGAGAAAGAAATAGGTGTTTCATATACTGCAGAGGATCCAGCATCTTCCACTCACCAGCAACAACGGTAGCTCATAATCTGTGAATAAGAGCTCCCCTTTTCAGTACCACCATCTGTTTCATATTCCCCTTTCCTCCGGGACAACCAGTTTTGACCTAGCAGCTAGACATGATGCAGCCCCAAAAGGCAGCAGGCAGTGCTGTGCTGTGCCTCAGTCTGCAATGTGCATGCATGTATTTATTTACAGTCTGCCCTGTATCTACTTATTGTCCAGCTAGCTGACCAAACTGTACCAAGAACAGCTAACTTCATTCGATGATTCATTCGATTCTCTTTCTACCTCCCAGTGACTGATTTTCATGGAACATACAGGAATTTCATATCCTTGATATTGCTGGTCTTCCATAAAACCTGCCTAGCAGGTTCAGAAGTTATTAGTGGGATATAGACAGTGTGATCATAGACACTTCATTTCATAGGAAACCAGCCTAAAAATAAACCATGTCGATGGAAAGCTGAGGTTGCCCACCTTCTGTCAGATTGCTTTCAAAATCCTGTTGGGCTTGTTATTTCCAAATGCCTAAACAGAGGCATGGCTGGTAAACGCCTCTCTTTATCTAACATGGATATTCATATGTTTAGGAAACCATATCCCTCCTATCATCAGACCCTCTCAGGTCTTTATTTATGCTTATTTGTGTATCCTTTGTTCTTAGATGGCAGCTTGTCTGTCATTTATTTCTTCATCGCTTCCAAAGTGGATCACTGAAATCTGCTCTAGCTGGGTTGAGTATAAAGGGCATCCCTTTGAGGTCCTGCCTATCTTTTGCAGGTCATATTTGATCATATATACCACCACATATAAATATGAAACACATAATCAGTGTTGGAGTAAGGGTTAGACAAGGAGACAGCTCAGGGGACAGCATGGGAAATAGTCCCACAAACACAATCAGGCAGGAAAAGACTGTAAGATTTACACTTGCTTTGCACAGAGAAAAAGCAGCAGAGGAGGCACATCTACCAACAGGCAAATGATACAACAAAGGCAGCACCTCCTTTTTTTCCAAGACAAAGACTAAATGTGCAAAAACCTAGACCTGAGAGAAAACTGCCAAAGTGAAAATGAGCAACCACAGGGGAAAGGCTAGCCAGAGAGAATATGGAATTTTACCTTTGGAATAGGAATGTTCTGCATGTTTTTAGGGAATAGACCACACCAACATCTACTGGGGCTAGCCTAGGTATAATTGACCCTGAGGTATTGTAGAGGATTTAATGGCTCAGCTCCATCCCTATATTTCCTTCTTTTATGTTCCTTCAGCCTTTTTATCCTAGGGAAGAAACAAATACAGAAAGTTGGACGTACCATCATTTGTGTGCAGGTAGAGGATAGTCCTTTCATGCCCAATTTCTAAAGACTGGAAATAAAAGGAAAAGACGGTAATGCAGAGAACAAAAAGGAGCCTGAAAAATGGTGACAAAATCTTTAAAGTATGAAATGACGAAACATTTAGGGAAATAAGAGTAAATTGAAAGAAATTATGTAGGGAGAACCTTGTCCTTCTGACACTAGGTGGCTCTGCAACCCCGAAGAAAGCTTGCCTTGCTGGACACCCTTCCTTTTATTCCGGAAAATAAAAGCAGCAAAAGGACACAACGGTTTGTGAGAATGCTTCCAGGCTGCCTTTAATAGAGAGAAGCAACACAGCAACTGCAGATCTTCTCTTCTGGATTAAGGAGTTCAATTATGCGAATGTATTTTGATTGTACATGCTTTGTGCTTTGTAACAGCCTTTAAATATTTTATTAAAGGTTATTGATGTAGTATATAAAAGTATACATCTGCAATATAAACTTGGACTAGTAAAAATACATGAGAAACTAGTTAAAATACCTGAGAAAATAGTCTTTAACTACTGACTTAATATGCCATAGATAATTTGATCATTAAGTATTGTCAATTTTCATTTTATTCTTGTTTGCTTAATTTTTCCCCCATGTGATCTACTTCTCCTACTTAGGTTTAACAGCATTGAAGTGCCACTCCAACCAGAAAGTCAGCTTCACTGGAGGCCCAAGTTAAAAGCCTCTAGGCAAATCTGTATAGCATGGGGAATGAACAAGGGGAGTTAGAGAAGTGTGTGCACCTGAAGGGCTGTGATCTTGTTGGCATCACGGAGACATGGTTCCTATGAGTGGAGTGTTGGAATGGAAGGATACAGGCTCTTTAGGAACAACAGGTAGGGGACACAAGCAAGGAGTGCTGCCCTTTATGCCAATGACCTGCTGGAGTGCTCTGCCTGGGGATGGATGAGGAACCTACTGAGAGCCTATGGGTCAGGGTTAAAGGAAAGGCAGGGACAGGTAATTTTATAGTGGGGGTCTGCTACAGACCACCTGACCACAACAAGCTAGAGGATGAAGCCCTCTACAGGCAGACAGGAGTGTTTTCATGTTCACAAGCCCTGGTACTCACTGGGGGCTTCAAGCACCCCAATACCTGCTGGAGGGACAGCACAGCAGGGAATAAGCAATCCAGAAGATTCCTGGAATATATTGATGATAAATTCCTTCCCCAAATGACAGAGGAGCCAATGAGGAGAGGTGCAATACTGGACCTTGTTCTCACCAAGGAGGGGAAGGTGGGGAAGGCGAAGTTCAAGGGCAGCCTGGGTTGCAGTGACCATGAAATGATGGAGCTTGAGAACCGTAGGACAGTGAGAAGGGCACACAGCAAACTCACTACTCTGGACTTCAGGAGAGCAGACTTTGGCCTTTTCAGGGAGCTGCTTGGTAGAATACTGTGGGATAAAGCCCTGGAGGGAAGAGTGGCCCAAGAAATCTGGTTAATATTCAAGGACCACCTCCTTCAAGCTCAGGAGTAATGCATCACAATGAATTGGAAGTCAGGCAAAAAAGGACAAGGAGTAATAGTTTTAAGATGAAATAGGGTAGGTTTAGATTGGATAATAGAAATTCTTCACTCTGAGGGTGGTGATGCACTGCCACTGGTTGCCCAGAGAAGCTGTGGATGCCCCATTCCTGGAAGTGTTCAAGGGCAGGGCAGCCTGGTCTAGTGGAAGCTGCCCCTGCCCACAGCACGGGGGGTTGGAACCAGATGATTTTTAAAGTAATTTCCAATCCAAACCATTCTATGGTTTTATGACCATCTGGATCTTATAGCACAGTCCATACAGCACTAGCAAATCAAAATATTTTAGTAAAAATCAGTAATTTAATATCAGGTACGACCAGTTTTACAGAAGGACAATGAGCAAGCAGTGAGAGGTACAAGAACACCAGAAGATCTGACTGTAGTTTGGGTTTCAGGAACTTTAGTAACCTGGCTTTAATACAAAATTTTTAAACAAGAAACAATGCAACTATATTTTTTGGTAAGTTTTTTACTTATATCAGAGAGGTAGAAGATCCACCGAAGTCAGAGCTTTCTAGATGATGTTATAAAGTATCAGTGCTCAGAAAAAGCATTAGCATGAAGTTAATTTAGTTTTGGAAGGATTTTGTTTCACTTGGCACAGAATCCAATCTTCTTATTTTAGCATGCTGTATTAAGCTACTAAAAACTTCCTTAGATTTTTGTCACTTTTCAGGTATCTTTCTGTATTTTTGCTGGTCTCCTGGAACTACACCTTTATCAATCTATCCAAATCACTGTTGCTAGGGAAGGTCTTTTCCTTTTCTGCTATTCTTCATCACTCACTCTGAAAGCTGTCACTGGCTTCCTGTCTCTTGGTGCATCATATAAATTCTCTATTTTCTCATTTTCAGAGGCTTATCTACTGTTATCTCTATGCATCCAGGTTATGAAGAGGAATTACACAGCTTATTATAAATAGCTTATTTTTTAGAAGCTCATTAAAGTTCCTGATGCAAATATTTGCTAATAAAATGAATTATATCCTTGAGTGGTACCTGAATTTTTTTTTAAACTGTAATTTACAAATCAAAGTTTTTCCATTGCATTCCTTAGATATCTGGTTGAGAAAGAAACATTTCTGCAGACTGTGAAGTTTAAAATCTTTATGGTTACCTTATCCATCTAGAGTTTCTCTTAGGTTTATGCCTATTACCTGTTACATTCATTAGTGATGACTTAATTAAGAAGAGTTTTGATGTTTTGTATCAGAGTGAAGAAATGTGAAATAAAAGCCCAGGAGTGATCTGTGTGAAGAAGGGATTTCTGAGAGGGCAGAAGGCACTGGAGTCTGCAAAAATCTAGACAGGAGATCAGTGTGTGCAATAGTATGAGACTGTTATGACTTCTTCAGAGTATCCTTCATGTATATGAATATGTATACTCGAGTATTTATACTCAAATTCATATGTGAGTGTTCAGCACTGTATACATGGGCTTAAGCACAGCAGAGTTATAGCTTCATTTAGTCCCCTCTCTTAGAGTCAGATAATTCCCCTTTAGTAGCTGCTTGTGTACATTTGCCACCTTCTATCCACCTTCCTTCCCTTTTGTATTACCAGCATGGAAATCCCTGCTGAGAGCACCAGACCTCAGCACACCTCTAGGGCAAGCTCTGCTGGGAGATGAGATTTGAACTAATGACTTCCACTTTGTTGTTACTCAAAGACTATACCAGCTAGTAAATATCCACTGTTTTACTCCTAAAATCATATTACAGTCTTATATACATCACTAAATACTTCTTTCTGGGTCAGGCAAGATTTCTATATTTCAAGAAATAATATTTAGTTTTACCTTTTTTGGAGTGTTTTAGTTAGCTTAAGACCCAATCCCTATATCTAAAAACTTTGCACCAGCCCATTTTCCAATCAGCACCATCAGATTGAAGCTAATTTGTTTTTTCCATGGACTGAACTCAACCTAACAGATAAGATGAAGGAAAGACCTGGCTTTACTGCCTTGAGCTCAGGGAGTTCAGAACCCTTAAATACCATAGGAATTATTGTGCACAAAAAAACCCAAAACCTTGATCTGTAGCTACCACAGAGTTTTAGTGTGAACTCCGAAGGAATATGCAAGGGAGAAGCAGCAGAGCAGCAGAGTACCATTTTTCTCTGTGTAAAGCAGAGGCAATGCAGATGATGTGCAGGTCTGTGTTCACATTTTATGAGTGACATTGCAGGAGGAAGTACAGAAGAAGGTTGCAGTGAAAGAGGAATAGAAAATGAAAGGTGGTTTGATTATGCTGAATTTACCTTCACATGAATAAAAATTTAAGGTCCAGAGACACAGCAAGAGCTGGCAGCTGGAAGCCAAAGCCATCATATATATGAACACAGTGTTTGATCAAGGGCAATTATTAGATGAATTTACCACATCTTGTTGACTTCAGATGGACTCTTCTGAGAACTGCCAGGGCAGGAGCACAGTGGAAGAACATGCTGCATGACAGATCCTTTCTCATCTCGATTGTGTTGAGGGATGTTGTGGGTGAGAGGGAGCATGCCAGCAGCACCCAGAG
>JAWWLV010000144.1:45932517-46013896 GCA_035041135.1 Platyrinchus mystaceus | reverse complement strand
GATCCAGTCAAGCAAATCAAGCTGGAAATATTATGTAAAATGTCAATATGATGCCCAATGACCAGAGACATGTCTTGAAAAATGCCAAGTGTCATAGCAGGGCATGGAAAAAACTCTTCTCCTTTTGTAAAAAAAATAGTCACACATTCTCTGACAAAATATGTCAATGTGTTTACTGTAATAACCTTGGGGATGATAATGTGCAGGAAAAAAATACAGTTCTCTTGCAAGAACTAACCTTACTCTCGTTCTGCTGAGTCCATGCTAGAAAGGAGAACAGAGATCTGGCTCTAGAGTGCTGTTTAAGAGTAGCAGATGTCAGCCCATTTGAAACAAAAGTTCTCATCCAAACACATCTCCAGATTTTTTTTTACTATGTGCTTCATTTGGTATTTTGTTTTCAAGGAGTTGTGTAATAATACATCCAGATCATCAGAATACACATTATAGTTTTAACAGAGCATTGTTGGAAAGTTTTCAAAATGGTTCTGTATATTTGCATATCTGTAGTTAACACACTCAAAGATAGAGTGATTCATTTCCTGCCCAATGGCCACTTGTTGTTTCGTGCTTTTTTTTTTTTGTTTTAGGCAGTACTCTTATAAATATAATGGAAAAGTCACTACTAGCAGATAATGAAAGTGAAGGAATTATAAATTAATGCATCACGGAATCACAGAAGGGGCAAGGATAGCAGAGACTTCTGGAGATCACCTAGTCTAACTCCTCTGCTCAGGGTATGGTGCTCACAGTCATGCCCAATCAGGTTTTGAATGTCTCCAAAGATGGAGATTTCAAAGCCTCTCTGGACAACCTGTGCCAGTGCTCAGTCACCCTCACAATAAAAAAGTGTTTCCTGTGTTTCAGTTTGTGTTTTCTGCCCACTGGGTACTGCTGAGAAAAGCATGACTCCCTGTTCTTCACTCCTTCCCATCAAGTATGTATACACTTAGCTGAGATCCCACTGAGACTTCTCCAGCCTGAATGAATAGTTTTAGCTCTCTCAGCCTTTCCTTATATGAAAAATGCTCCAGTTCTTTATTGTCTTTGTGGCCCTTTACCAGACTCACTCCAGTGTGTCCATGTGCTTTTTGAACTGGTGAACCCAAAACTTTACGTAGCAATCCAGATCTGTCTCACCAACAATGAGTAGAGAGGAAAGATTTCCTCTTCAACCTGCTGGAGACAGTCTTCCCAGTGCAGTCCAGGAAGTTGGTGAACTATTTCATGTTCAACTTGGTGGCCACTAGGACTTTCAAGGCCATCTCTGAAGAACTGATTTCCAGACCTCTGGTCCCCAGCCTGGAGTTGCTCTTCCCCAGGTGCAGGACTCTGCATTTCCCCTTATTGAACTTCATGAAGATCCTGAAGTCCATTTTTCTGGCCTGTCCAGGTCCCTCTGCATGGCACCAAAATGATCTGGTGTGTCAATCCCTCCTCCTGATTAGTACTGCCTGCAAACTTGCTAAGTGTACATTCTGTTCCATCATCTAGGCCATTCCCAAAGCTGTTAAATCTGCTAATATCTATTCATTGTTATCTTTGGAAGTTTAACAGAAGCAGGAATGCCTGTCAATGCCCTTGCATGAATGGTGCTTCCCTCCTAGTGTTGCAGAACAGTCTGAGCCACCTGGATTGAGTACAGACTATCAGAATGTGGCTTGGAGACAGCCAGCAATAGGAACAACCCAGGGAAACAGTTGAGTGAAGACAAAGGCATGGGGGCTTAGGGTTGGGAGGGAAATAGATGACTCTGCCTGAGCTACTGGAGGACCACTGAAGTCACACATTCATAGCGGATAAGAAAGCTACCAAGGATTTCCAGGATAAACTGGCAATGAACCAACTCACAGGTTTTCAGCTGGTCTTCAGCTTGTGGATCAAGGTCAGTGGATGCATGCCAGATGACTGTGAATGGCTCTGGAATTTGCCATATTACTTACATTTTGTGTTGTAGTAATGCATTAGAAAAGGAAGCAGGTGCTAGCAAGGAAGATGGGTGCAGATTTTTATGAACCTGGTAACTCCAGCTCTGTGTCTTGCTGAGAATCAGCAGTTCTGGTATGACTCATGACAAAGCATGAAGAACAAGAAAACAACTAAACTCAGTTTACAATGGGTAACAGTTCTGTTTCAGAAGTAAAGAAATGGTCATAAGAGAGAAGAGGATAGAGCATCACAAATACAGATCACTCTCTGAAGTGTACACGAGCAAGTGGGGAAGCACTTGGGTATAGGCAAATCAGCTTTAAAGTTGAGTCTGGATGCATAAATAAAAATTAAATAACAACTTTTCACTACTGAATACACATTGCATAAGAATAGCAAACAGTGTAGTCATAAGACAAAACTTGTAAGATCTTCTGGAGTCTGAGGGATTCTGACTGGGGCTGAAAACCAGACATCTCATTACTCAGTGAAGAGGTGAACTCAAAAATCCAATTGGACAGCATTATAGCTTCTGAATTTGCAATAAAGAACAGAAATAGTATAACACACTGACAAATCCAAACATGAAGATTATTTATAAAAGCAGTTTGTGCAATGTTTGTGCCATTTTCAGCAAAACCAGTTAATGGCTTTCAGGAACTGCTATATGATCCGCTTACTGAGAAAGGGACCTTGCAAAGTAAAATCAGGGGATTATCAAGCTGCATCCCAACACCAGCATCTTGACTGGCTTTACTGGCTGAAGTTCTTCTCGAATTTAAACAAGGAATGTGATTTTCTCATAGATATTCACTATCTAACAGAGGCAATCAGCTCCATCACTGGATTTTCCTCCTAATCTGCACAACCCCATATGTTGGCTAATCATCTGTATGAGTATCTGTTGTACATGCAGCCATGCATATGCTTACTTCTCTTTGCTCCCCTGGCACCCTCAGACTGTGCTGCAGCCACCACAGAGATTGTGTAAAGCCTGGAGGAGTCTCTCTAACACACACTGCTCTCTGCCTGTAGAAGCAGACAGGACAAGAATTTGAAAAGGATGTTCTTGCTGTATTACAAGCATTGCCACCAGAGCAAACCTGGGCTGTGTTTACTTTGATTTTGCTGTGCGAAAAAAACATTGTTTATCACTGATCTCAGCTGGAGCCATTTGATGGTTTCTTTTTAAGCTCATTTTGCTTCCAATTCAATAAGAACTAAAAATACTAACATGGATAATCTAATTTCAGATCAGTCGATATCCTGACTTCTCTCAGTCTCAGAACATGTATCCCACGTACACTAGATGTACACACAGTGCACAAGCTTTCTAACAGCAGTAGCTTTTCACCTAGGACAAGGGTGACACATGTGAACCATAAAGCCTATCAATGTTACCCTGCTCAGTTGATATAGTGCAGAGGCTTTCTTAAAATAAATAACAAATGTTGATCTCTCTCTGTGATTGCATACCATGGCCAAGAGAAAAAAAAATGTTTAAACCCTTGAATTTCATACACACTGAATAAATCTTGGATAAAAGAAAACAGGAAAGCGTTTATAATATTAAAAATAGATTGCTTCCTGGAAGTAACAACCCTGATGTTCTTGTTGACTTTTTTGTTCATGTTAAATGCCATATCATACAGAAGCAGAGCCAGTCAGCTCCTAGTTTTATTTTAAATTTGCCTGAAACACAAAATTTATATGGTAAATTTTATACTTTGTTTTCATTCTTTTATATTAATTTTGTGTAATACATTTCTATTTAAAATACACTGTTGCAGGCCATGATGTGATAGACTGACTTCAGAGCCTCCAGAGAAGCATCTTAGCCTTAAAAGTCAAAAGTAAGTAGGATAAATATTCTTTACTGTTACCTCAGCTGTTGCTGAGTGTTGTTGCAGGTAAAAACTTAATATCAGAGAAAAAATTATTACAGAGATAAATACTTGGAATGATATTACAAATTCTACTAAAACTCTTGCCATAGGCATTCTGAGTTTCAGTGGCAGCTTGAAGCACATTGTACCTTGCTGCCTGTTGGTCCCTGGAATACAGACTAATTCTCCATGAAATTAACTGTTTATACACACCTAAGTTGTGTCTTCATGCTTTGCCTTGGATAAACATTGGCCAAAGCAGTTTATATGCTAAGATTGTTTTCCTTCTGAAAGGTGATCCCTAAAACAACTTCAATCAAAAGATGTACAAAGCTGAATGATGATTTTCCTCTTCCCTGCCTCAGCCTGGTGATACATACCTTTTATCACATAGATGATACAGAGATCAGAATTGAAAGCAGAAAGTGATAACATCGCAAATTTTCTTTCTTGAGCAAGAAGATGGGCAGGTTCTGTGTGAGTCAGCACACAAATAGAATGTATTTGGTGGGATACATTTTGTCACTTCTGATAGTTAGTATGTGTTTTATAGATGATAAAATTTCTATCTGCCCCTTTTCAGGAAAGTCTAACTTTTCTTTATCAGAAAATAACTATAATTGTGTAAAGTTTTGCAGAAAATATTCCAAATGCATAATTTTGGAAACATCAACCAGACCTTATCACAGTCATCTGATAATATAGAATTTTTTTCTTTTTACAGTAGTTCAGTGTTACAATAGAAAATACACATATAGGTATCTATTTACAGTATGAATTAGTAAAAATTGTATGCAGATAACGTAACAACTGAAATAATATATCATAGGTCAGCTTTGAGTTGTTCAAAAGTGTTTCTGAGATTTTTGTCAAGTTTCATGTCAAAATACATATGAAATAGTTTCATTTTTACTAGAGCAGAGTTACTCTATGGAAAGATTCCTACTGAAATATTTTTCCAGTACAACCTAACACTTTGAGTCATAGAATAATTTAGGACTGGAGGGAGTTCTGGTGGTCATCTGGCCCATCATAGAATCAGCCGGGTTGGAAAGGACCTCTGAGATCATCAAGTCCAACCCTTGATCCACTACCACCACGGTTACTAGACTAGGGCACTCAGTGCCACATCCAGTCTCACCTTAAAAGCCTCCAGGGATGGAGAATCCACCACTTCCCTGGGTAGCCCATTCCAATGCCTGATTACCCTCTCTGTAGTCATTCTGATCAGGGCTAACTTCACTTAGATCAGATTATTCAGGGCCTTGCCCCAACAGATTTGCAAAATCTGCAAAGATACTTCTCTGAGCAACCTTCTCCAGTGCTTACACTGGAAAGCTTTTCTTTATACCCATATGAAATACCCCTTGGTCTTAACTGTGACCCTTTTCCTTATCCTTTTACACCGTACCTCCAAGAAGGTATGCTACAACAGCTAGCTGAAGAGAGCAATTGTATCTCCCCAGCCTTTGCTTCACACAGGATAAACAAACCCATCTCCCTCAGCAACTCCTCACTACTGGCTTGTGTTCAACTTCCCATCCAGCAGGTCTTCCTTTTTCCATAAAACTGGTCACAGCCCATACTGCTGTGTGGAGTTGCTGCACCAGGACACAGGACATCTTGGTTCTTTGTAGGTCTTTGTTGAAGTTTCCTGTTAGCCCATGCTGGCTTATTCCTTCACCATCTCAATATCTTGCTTGACACTCCCCAGCATTTCTGTCCAACACATCGCACTACTTATATATGAAATTCCCTGTGACGCAACCACAGCTGAATGTACTTGTAAATTCTGTGCCCTGTGATTATTTTCAGGCATCCAGAAACTAGGATGTCTTCCCAAAGACAAAGCAGAAAAAAGTGTCTATCATTAGATCAGAAGCCATGATTACTCAAGTTGATGGTGCTGACAGGTGCCTCCCTCTCTCTTATTCTTTTTTGGAATTGTGGCTTCTAAGTTTTAGGACTGTTTTATGTGCACAATCATATATTTTTCCTTTTCCTTTTTTTTTTTTTTTTTAAGAAGGGAAATGCTATGATATGTCTTTCAGCACTATTAGCTTGATATGATGCTGGTGAAATAACACTTCCATTAATCTCAAGGAGCAGAAGCTTTCTTATTATCCCTCATTTGCCATTCATTATGATCAGAAGAAACCTGTTTAACTGATATACTACCTAATGGATGAGTAAGGAGGTTACAGAAAAGTAAGCAGTAGTAATAATGGTTGTAATGGTAGCAATCAGAAGTCAATAAAACACATCTGATGCTGACCTCAATTAACACCAACATGCTCTCTCATTTTAGCAGTAGTATCAAGTGACTGCTACAACATAGTTAAATCCCAGAGCTCTGTCTTCAAGGGATGCTGGTGACAGTTCTGTTTTCAAAACAAACAATTAGAGGCCACAAATCAGGATACCAAGTTGAAACATGGTCTCCTGAGGATCTCATGATCCTGAGCTTGAGCTGTCAGATAAACACGGGGCTGCTACAGAGAGAGTCATGTTGCCTTTCTCATTCCAGATGATAAACAGGTGTAACCTGCAATTTTAAAATCCTGCCAGGAGTGGAGCAAACATCTACAGCTGGGATGACTCAGGCCTTCTTCCAGTTTATAAAGGCAGATAATATGAGATACTCACTGAGTAGCAGGCTTAACCTTTGAGGTTAGAAAGTTCAAACCAATTTGTTGAGAAAAGCTAAAGGCTTATATTAACAAGACTCAGGAAAGGTCTGGACAACTAGAGAGGCCTGAACTAACTGTGATATGGAAGCTCCTACAGTCAAGAGCAATATTCATTAGCAATTTTTTTCTTTTTTGAAGGAACATTTTGAAAGCAAATTTTCCACTCCCCCTCATGTGTGAATACTTTGGTCACATTAGAGCACACTTACAGGGTGTGTAAACCCCAATCCCTTCAGATGACACCAGACAAAAAGGTGAGCTCTAGAAGCACAACTGACGTGCCCCAGCCACTAAAGGGTGTTTAGGCTCTGAGACTAGCAACAACCTCCTCTCCTCATATACATTGTGGTCACTGAGTCCTTGGTACTGATTCATGCCACAGAGCTTCATTGATGCTAATGCAGACATACCCTTATATACCTTTCTGTTGGGTGACAAATCCAAGAATACTTATTCACAAGAAATTCCCCAGGTACAATGGCAAAAAGCCAAGAAATATTCTCCATGACGACAAAAGGCTTACCCACCTTCCAGTGGATTTCATTTGAGCCTGCATCTTTTTCAGTATTTGCATGGGAGGGTGTTCTCCACATAGCAGAGTTTTGGCTAGTTTGCCTGTCCTTCCCTGCATGATATCTCACGTGATTGTAAAGAGGCTCTTGGAAAAAGGCTGTCAGAAAATGTCTGGAGCCAAATCAGAACCAGACTTGTCTTTCCATGGACTTGTCTTTCTATGGATCTTAAGTCCATGTGGAAGCTCTTTCTTGAGGATCCAGGCAGTTGTTCTGACCTTTCCAAGGAGCTACATGTGAAATTGCACATACTGGTCTCTTCTCAGCACATGAAAGGCAATATGGTCTATGTAACGGGATAATGTACATAAGGATGTAAGGCTGGCTCTCACCAGGATGGCTGCTGCTTTCTGCACTGACTGTAGTACAAAGCTCAAAAAAGTCAGAGTAAGAACACTGCAAAGTCCAACCTTTCAGTGCAGACAATCCAAGCATGAACCATCATTAGTGCAAGTAATGAATAAGCCAGCATTAATTGTTACAGTCATCTATAGGTGAAAAGAGCAGTTTTGTCCTGAGCTTCTAACTGAATCATTCAGAAACTGGAGACATTTTATCCTTGGCTTATAAACGGCTATACACCTTCATTAGGGCATCCCACTTGTTTCCCAGTTATTCCTGCTCTATATATTTAGGCATATGTAAATACGTAGGCATATTTCCTCTTCTGTGGATTGAGGCATCTGGCTCTTTTTTAGGTTTTGGTGTTGAATCCTCTCTGAATGAAAAGATTGACTCCTTTGAGTCAACATATCACGTAGACAGGAACAACAGAAACTTAAGTGTCAGGTATCATCTATAGTTTGATCCTTTAAGCTTGCAGTTTGACATCTATTAATCATCATAGCTGGAGCCTTTATTTCTCATCTAGTATCATATAGACATACTGAATACAAGATGTAAGAGGTTAGACCCCTGTGGTAGGCCCCAGAAGAGCTCACAAGGCTGAAGACCAACTACCTCAAAATACTTCCTTGGCTTTCTGTGATTAAAGGATTGAATTGACTCTGGTTCCTCCAGAAGTTGTAGCTACAATCTACTGAGATGAATGTCAAAAACAACTGACTTATTTAAAAGATTTTGCATAGATGATCTTACAGTGCCCGGAAGATGCATTTTTTGAAATACCAAGGGACAATTTCACAACCTCAACTATGTGTAACAGAGATGAGTATTTCAGTGTTACCCAAATCACTAGATGAGGTGAAAACATGTGAAAAAAGCTTTTGGTTAAGATGTGGAGCCAGTACAGATTTTGCCATTGTAAAGCTTTAACAGTGGATTTGTTCTTAATTTGAAGGAACAGATGATGAGATCAACCTTTGCTTTAGTTTGACTTCTCTGATGGTAAAGCTGTCCTCACTCATCTGTCACAAAAAAAATCCTCTTGTGTATGGTTTTCCAGTTCTAGCATCCTATTTAGCAGTTTCTCAGTACTGTAACTGTAGGTTGCTAGTACTAACAACCAACATATAGAGAACCCAAATGTTTTCCAGAAAAGTAAACCTGATGGGCTGCATCAGAAAGTGCTGAGACAACTGGCTGCTGAGACTGCAAGGTCCCTCTGTATGATCTTTGAAAAGTCATGAAAATTGGGAGAGGCCTCTTTCTAATGACTAGAGAAAAGCAAATGCTACACACACATGGTCAAAAAAGGCCAAGAGGAATTCAATCCAAGGCACTGCAGACCAGTCTCACTTTGATGCCTGAGAAGATTTTGAAACAAGAATTCTTGGAAGATATTTCTGGGCCTACAAGGGAATGAAGGTGATTGGTATCAGTTAGCATGGACTTACGAATGGTAAGTCATGCCTGATCAACTTGATTGTCTTCTGTGATAAAATAACTGGCTTTGCAGGTGAGGGGAGAGCAGTGCATTTGCCTTTTAGTAAGTAAGTAAGGCTTTTGAGGCTGCTGCTCACAATGTTGTTGCACCCCTTTGAAGTCTGGATGGGTGGATAACTAGATAGCTGAAAAGCTGGTTGGATAATCAGGCTATGAGGGTTCATGGGTTATCCTCCACCTAGAAGCTGGTAACAAGTGGAATACCTTAGGTGTCTGTCTTGGAACCTCTTGTGTTTAACATCAATGACTCGAAGAGGGTGGTAAAATGCACTTTCATCTAATTTCAGAGCTGGCCCTATTTCAGCAGGAGCCTGGAGCAAAGACCTTCTGCGGTCCCTTCCAACCTGAGTTAACCCATGGTCCTGTAAGAAGGCACTGAACAGGGTCCATGCTGTTCTTTCAGAAGATATTAACATTTGAAATGCAGCATGCATCAGCATTCTTTGCACTTCATCACATTGTCTGCTGCAGGCAATTTCCCTTTCTGTTTTTCCATGATGTGTGTTTATTCATCACAGAAGACCATGATGGGTCAAATGGCTTTGTTGCTTACAGTTCACATGCTAAAGCTGCGGTTTGGGGTTTTTTTCTGTTTTTATTCATGCAATGAATTCGGTGCTCAGCTCTCACTTCATGTATTCTACCTGCTGATATGGTTTCAAATCAGTACGAGATTTTTCACTTAAAGAGTTAAAAGGAGGAGAAATATTATACAGGACTAAGGAGTCAAATACTATAGAGGAAAAAGGGCTGTGTGTCCTGAAATAGATTGGAGAGGATCACTGCTGTTACAAAGTTTCCGTGTGAACCTCTGACTTTTATAAATACCAGAGACTCTTTCCTTTGAGATCCCAAGTTTACCTTCCTCATCTGGCTTGTTGCTTCCTTTAGCTGCACTGGGAGGGGACTGCTGTTTTGTAGGGAGAAGCCTGGGTTATTGTTGTCTAATTGACCTTGTTGGTTTTTTCCACAGATACTGTCCCATGGGCTTCAGAAACTGTGAGGCCAGTGAAAGGTGATTTTTCTTTGCACAGTTTGTGAGATCTTGCAAAGACAGCAACTTGCAAAATATTGGCTGGATTAAAATCAAAGGTGAAATACTCCTGGGTTTAATGAGAACAGTTTCACATAGTTCCTTTTGCAGGATGATGCTCCTCATAGGGAGGAGGTTTACATGAGGGCAAAAATCCAGTGAACTTCAGAGAAAATTCTCAAGTTTTCCCTGGACTCTCTAAAAAAAAAAAAAAAAGTATTCAGTGGTTGCAGAATGATATGTATGGCACTTAAGTTTTTGCATAACATCACCCTGGTGATTCTTGCAGGCCCCTGGCAGGAAATCACTTGAATGTAATCACGCTGTCTGCCTGTCCTCCCTTCCTGCCCCCTGCAGTAACTTTTTAGTTGACTAACCATTTGAATCCATTAGTTTTCCATTTTATTATTTTGTATATAGTCCAGTTCTGCAAACAGACTTCAAATGGAGTTTGTGACTTATTAGGCACTAAGCAATCTGACCATAAGAGCAGGAGCCATAGCCAGTTCAGCTTTGCTGATTCCAGGCTCAGAGGGCAGACCTGTCTGCTTTCCCGTTCTACTTAACCTCAGGTAATGTTATGCTTCCTCTAATGAGTTTTATTTTAACATGCCCTTGTCTGCAGAGGGCTGAGTTGAGAGAAATCCAGCTTTAATTGGAGTTTTCCCGACTGCTTCGCTATCAGAACAGTATTTGTTCCCAGGGGCTGATTAGCTCCTGCTTTGACAGTGCCAATCACAGTCTTGCTTACACCTCCATTTATCCTGAGCTAAACCGAAGAAAAGCTAGACCTGTTTTATACATTCTTGCTCTAAAGATGGTGGGGAGGACTGAAATGTTAAGGTGTCAGTGTGTATGTGAAGCAAGGGAATAAGGAAGAAAAAACCTATCTGAATAGTTAACACCTAAAGTCTAATCTGAAACTTCTAAGGTAGAGTATTTTAAAAGGGGGAGTAAAGTAAGTTTTCTCTGAATTTTCCTGGGGCCCCAGGACTTACAGCAATATTTGTAGAAGTTTACAAGTTCATATCATACCTCTCACATTGGAGGAGACTTAAAAGTGAGGCAGTGGCTTGCTGGAAAAGGACACAGACAGTGAGGTGTAAGCTGAAACAGGGAGCTGGATTTCCCAGAGGACAGCTTTGTCAGGCTGTCTATTCAGTTTCTTCAGCCTTATTGGAAAGGCTTGGAAGAAGCCAGACAGGTTAACTGGAAGAAGCCAGACAGTGTTATGATCCTGTGAAGGTCTCTTACCTGTATGCATCCCACATAGTTTGTATCCAAATCCCTCACCTACAAGCTTTGCTTGGACTGACAGAGCTATAGCAGCACTCTCAGGTATTTGGTGTGCATGAACACCAAATACCAAGCTTCAAATCTGATGGGACTTTTCTGCCTAGGCTCATATTCAGGACACTTGTCAAATTCAGACACAAATTTATTTGTCTGCAGAGAACTATGGATGTATGAGTCCCACCAGCTGCAGGACTGAGCTCACTGTATCTAGCTATCTTTTGTCATTGGGGATTTTCCAGAGGCCAGAATATCTGACTATCTCTTAAAGGTTGATGCCACAAGGCAACATACAAAGACACCAAAGTAAACAGCATTTACATGTCATGGACTTTCAGCAGTTATGTGACATTTCCATGCTTTAGTCTCCAGGAAGTTTTTCCTTGTAAAATTACTAACTACAAAAGCACCCCAGTGGTGTGAATGAGCGTTCCTCTCTGTGCATTGCCAAGCATAGTCTGGTATTGTGTTCAGTGAACTTTGAGCTAGAAGCATGGATCATAAGAAAAATGTGATTTAATTTTTCCTTTACGAAGTACTGCTTTACATTCACCCGAACCCTATGTTTTTTTCTGCCTTAAAAAAAAAAAAGAGTAAACTGGTTGCCTTCTTCACCAACATTGTGTGGAAATTCAGGATATATATATTTAGCACCAGTCAATTTGTTGAGAATGAGTAGGAAACCCATCAGTTCCTGAGGCTGTAGTAGATTTCCTCTGCACAACTTGTCAGCAGCCTGATGGAGCTGAGGATATTCTGCTTGTGTACTTGAAATGTCAGGAATGCATTGTTTATTTGCAGTGAAAAGGCTGAAAATCAGGGCCTAAAGTCTCTCACCCAGAGGTTACATGACTCTTCAACAACTGCTGCATGAGCTATAAGGTGTGCAGTTGGTGCACAGTGGCACTGAAGCATAACTGAAATCAAACTGCAGGCTGCAGCCACTTATGCAAGGTATGGTGTCTGATCCACTGCCCTTTCACCCTCTCTTTGGTGAAACACTCATTTTATGAGGGCTCAGGACTACTTAGAGCAATTTATCGGAATTCATTTTACCAATCTATATGGTGCTCAGTGCAGAACACTCTAGGTGTGCATTGAAAAACACACATTTATGTGCAGTCTGACAACTGTAACTCTTACAGACAATTAATGATTCAAGACAGTAACTACAAGAGCTTATAAGTTCACTTATAAAAACATCAGGAGGGTCATATCGTCATATACTGAAGCATCCTTGCAGGAGCTTTAGCAGTCAATAGTGGAAGCCAAAGGAACAGTACAAGAGCAGGATAAGCACACAGAAATCTTCTCACGAATGCCCTGTCTTAGTTTCCCACAATTTGGAGCTCAGAGATTTCCTGAATTTGTGATGGTGTCTTATATTTTTATTATGTCTGAATGCTTTCTTCTTCCATTAATTTGCTCGACAGTTTTCTGAACCTATGTGAATATTAACAATCTGTGGAAAAGATTTTCACAAGTTTACTGAGCATGGATGAAAACTATATTGACGTATTTGCAGCTCACTCTCACTAGTTCTTACGCTGGAAGAGGCAGAAAATGTTTTTTCCCTACAACTCTTTTTCTGAGAGACACAAATTATGTGAATAGCTACCAAAGTATTATCTATTCTCTGTATTATCTTATTCTCTGTAACAAAGCCAAAAGAAATGGAGAGAACTCTTTTGATGAGGACTTTTACATATCTGAAAGAATATCTCCAAGTTTGCTTGAAATCCTTTCAGATAGTGAAGAAGAAACCAGTACATAGTGAACAGGGAAAGATGCCTTACCATTTGAAAAAATGTCTTAGGATGGGAGCAGTGGGTGACTCTCCCACATTTGCAGCTCACAGACACACAGACACACTGTGCTACCTCAGGAAAAAGCTGCAATGGTTTTAGTTTCACAAACAGTGTTAGCTGGAGAAAGGAATGGAGCTGTGCCTCTCCACCACTGCCAGCACCCAGAGCTTTCTCTCCTACAGCTGCCACGTAGTTCTGGTGCTCAGCAAACTGCATCCTGGGAGTTGTTTGAGTTCAAAGTAACCTGAGAAAACCAACCAACCAAGCAAGTAACCCCACCCCAATTTGTTTTCAGTCAGCTCTGTCCTTGCTAGCACAAAAACCCCACGCAAGTTGGGGTAAGGATTAAGCCAGAGAGTCTTAAGCCAAGATAGGGCAGTTTCTTCTGGTGACATTTCCACCTAATGTCAGAGTAAGTGTCGGGGAAATGCTGGCTTGAGCTATGCTGTAATTATGTATACTGCAAGTACAGCTCATGAAATGAAAGCTGCCTTGATGTACCTTGCATTTTTTACCATGATATTTAAGCTGTGATTGACTGTCATATGCCCAAACCTATGTAAGGAAATGCTCTTAGAAAAGAAAAAGCACCATATAACAAAAAACAAAAAGCACTTCATCAATTCAGATGAGGAATCTGTCACAGAAACTTATGTGGCAAACAGCTCTTCACCTTAGATCAGTGAATTTTTACAGTAAGTGACAATCATGTTTATGGCATAGTGATTTGAATTCACGTATTTATATGAGTATTTTAATTTGCTTGAAAGCCAGGTAGTGGTCAGGAATTTTAATGAAGTTTCAGAGTCAGAATGGGGGGGGAGATTTTTAAACATACAACAATGATTTTCTTCAATTTACTTGTAAAACTGTCAATTGAATGCAAAGATTTAAGACTGAGGACATATTTTGCAACATTTTCTTCAATGTCTAAGACATCTATCTCATCATGCAAAGCCCAATTTCAGCAGAACTATAAAGATTCTCCTTCACTGATTTCAAAGCTGGCCCTATAACAGACTCAACAAACAGTATAGCTCTTAAGGGACTCTACATTACACAATATTGATTTCTCTAACAGCCATATAATTATACTGAGATGCAAATTGCTAGTGAAACTTAATAATCCTCCTGAAAAATTAGGACCATTAGCCTAAGAGTAGGCTTGAAATGGCTGAAGCCATTGTTTTGATGTCATTACATGTATTAATAATTGTGTCGCTTTAGCTGCACGCTCCCTGCTGTTTTAGTACTTAACTAAACTGTAATGCTAAATAGTTGTTGCCAGTTTAAGAACTTTATCAGACAGTATAAAGATGTCTTTGTGATTGTTATATAAAATTACACATAAGTGCACCAAAAAAGTTCTGCTGGTGAAGTTATCTCCTAAGAGCTCTGTTTATGGGTATTACCCAGAGTTTAAAGAGAGTTTTTATACCCCCGAGTCTTAACACAGCAAGTAACTGATAAGATAGGCCCTGCTTTCCCTCTGTTCTGCTGGTTCATGGTGGTAAATAGTGCTCCTGTTTGTGCCGTGTTTCAGCCATACAACCTCTGCCTTCTGCTTCTTATCCTTCCCCACAGCCAGCCAGGAGCCAGAGCAAATAGCCTGGGAACAGGACAATACTGCATACAGGAGACAGGTCCAGCCCAACCCCTGGAAAGTTTCCACTGGCCAAAAATAGCAACACTGAGAAGATGCCGGCGAAGTCAGATCTTGACATTGACTGATGTTTGCCAATGCTGCGGTACATCCGTCACACAAATTGGTTGACAAAATACGGTCCTCTGCTGACTGTCCCACACACTCCTTCCTCCCAAAGGAAGCTGAGTATCTTGTGGAGACCTGCTTGGGAACCGTGCCAGACATGTCACCTCAGCAAGGGGCCCTGTTTATAGGTTTGGGGAGATGCAAACAGATTTTACTATGGTCTAGGAATACTCTGACTTGAAAGGAAGGGACTGGGGGTATAGCTGTCCATAAAGTCCTAAGTAACATGGAGAAAATGAGTAGGGAAAACTTGGTCAGTGTACTGGAAAATAGCTTGGGCCATCAGGTCAAAATCTGCATGCAAAAAGTCCTTGCTGTGGGATGTTGCAGATGTTAAGGGTTACACACGAGTTCAAAAAGCAAGTGGAAAACCCATCAAAGGATATTAAACATAAGGGTCCATTGCTGGTTCAGATGCCTTGCCCAACTGATCAGCTCTTAAACCATAGCCTGAACATGGTGAACAGAGTAATAAATGGAGCACTCTGCAAGTCTGCAAGTGAAACCCCAGAAAACTTTAGTAATTATCCTTCCTAGGAATAAAGGAGCCCTATTTCTGCATTAAATATGCGGTATAAAGCAGCCTATACATAACTAGCAGTAAGCAATGCTGGTCTTCTCATTCCACAGTGCAACTTGAAGGTCTCTAATGAGCAAAACCCCTTTGTTCTTCCTCGGTTCCTGATGCTAAAGCACAACTCTGCAGTATAAAGACCTATGGATATTTGAAGAGGACACATACAATCATTAAAACTTTCTTTTAGCCTTTTTCTCCTCTCCTTTGCTTCATGCAACACATCACTGCTAAGCAAACTACCATTCTCAAAATCAAAGCCACCACTGCCTGCTGATTCCCATCAACTGCAGAGTTAACCATGGTCTATAGACCTGGGGTCTGCAACCTTCAGCCTCAGCCAAGTCTGGGAAGAGATTGCAGGAATGACATTCTGGAACCAAAGAGATGAAACATGACAAATAATCTTTGCTGCTGCAGTGCCTGACACGGGTATAATCATGGGTTAGTGGGGTCCACTCAGAAGTGCAAGAAATTCCAGTAATCAGATATGACATGCATCCCTCTGGTTAGTCCCAAATGTGGAGATGCTGCAGTTGGAAGTGTGACTTCAGCACATTTAGAGATTATCCTGAAGCTGACTTTCTGCTAGTGAGCTTGGTGCCAGCAGCATGGACTTTGCTGTGTGCCCCACTGTCAGTGGGCAATGCTGTGCCAAGCAAAAGTCCAGGCTGCCAAATCCACACTGGTACTGCTGCTTAGCTTGGCAGGATGAAAACTACCTTCTGTCTATCTACAGTGTATTGCAATCATGCTTCTGACTGTAGTGTGAAAACAGACCAAGAGAAATAAAAGTAGTTACATTTCCACTTGCTTTTGTGAAACCGTGGCTAATTACGCCACTTAGCATAACTACACTGAAAGAGGGAGCAGCATGGAGCCCAGGGAACAGCTCTGCAGGGTGCTGAACAGCTTCAGCTCTCCCTGAAAGAGATAATTGAATTTAATTTCATATATTCCACCTTTTAAGAAAGTCTTTTATTTTCCCGGGACTTAGGAAACCACGTGGCACTGCCGTTTTACCTGGCACCAGAGGCTGTGTCTGACACTACAGGTGGGTCTGGAAATTGAATTCACTTCCACCACCTTCACCCCAAAACTTCCAGAGCAGCCATCACTCACCATAACACATCATCCTAACAAGCTGCAAGGCAGATACTTCACATTTTAACCAACCGGTGGCAGCCAGTGAACAATGTCTAGGAAACCAGAACACCCTTCACCATGAATCTGATATGTTTACCATCTAATTAAAGCTGTGTAGGGATTAGGCTTTACAATGTATAGTTTTATGGCAACAAAACCTGAGCTTCCTAACATTTACATTGACCAGCTCCTTCTCTCTGATGCCGAGATGTTTATCATCACCATATGTTACAAGCTCCTGCTATGTTTCCGAGTCACCTTCTTGGACTTAATCGGTCCAAATGTCACGGGTTGAGAAGCTGAGGACATATATTACGGCACAGAATGCAACACTCAGATGGATAGAATAAAAATCCAGGGCTGAAGTCCAAAGAAAAGGTCTTTGTTGGTTAACTTCTGTCCCTAATAAATTTGTCGATTAGAAAGAACAAACATTAACTTTGTTTTTCTTGCCCTTGCTGTTGCTTTGTGAGGTCCCATACTACGAGGTAACACGGGGTGTGTACTTAAGTGTCAGTGATGAGGGGAAATCTCTGATGATTCATGATTTGGGAATGTTTCACATAAAAATAGCGAATTTCATCTTTATATCTGGAGGCTATCCATGCTTCCCAGTTGTGTTTTGCAGCCCTAGAACCATCAAAAAGAGATGCCATTACAAGGAAATTTTCATCCCCAATGTCAACAGCTCTGTGATTGTAGTTGTTTTAGTCACACACTGCTTTTAGAATTAACAGGCACGCTGTCCCAAAAATCCCGACATGATTTTTGGGGATGACATCAGAAGACATGGAGTATCATCGTAATACTTTATTCTTGTGTGAAATGCACTTGCTTGCAATTCAAGATGCATTAGTAAGAAAAACTTAGGCAAGTACTCGATTTGCCAAGACATTTCCACACAAAGAATGAGATACATTTTACAGTATCTTTTGCAGGGAGAAGGACCTACCTACCATACTTGAATGCCCCTGCATTCTTCATGTGGGCTGTGTTCAATAAGAGCTGGCATGAGTCAACTTCAAGCCCTGAAACTGCCTATTTCTGGCATGGCTCTGCTTGATTTTCCATGTCCCAATGCACCAGCAATCACCGTTCATTCTGGCAGTTGTTCTGAACCGAGGAGTCAGTTCCATCACTGCTTCTCCCCAGTCCTTCCCAGCCGCTCGGAGTGATATGTTTGGATCCATAATCTCACAAGTGTCCCTTCTACTTGTAGCTCACTGGGCTCAGAGCCAGGCTGGATTTCACAGGTAAGGATGCTGATCCAAATGTTGACACTTAACTGCATGGCTGCAGAATGGAGATAAAGCTAGGACTGGTTTGCGGAGGCATTTGCAAATCTGTGCACTATACCTCTGTTGTTTCATTAAAAATATCCTTTCTGGAATTTAAAGCATCTCAAAGACAGATGTGTCATGACTAGGGTTTAGCTGAACATGCTGTATTCAGTATACAACAAAAAGTCCAGGTGTTTTAAAGGATGTAACAACTGTGATCTAAGAAAAGAATTGTGTTACTGGATGCCAAATATATGAACACGTTTATAGAACCTTTGCTAGCTTCTGACACTGAATATATGTTGTGTGTTGTTTTTAGGTTGTTGTTTTTTTTTTTAAAGAAGCTAACTTCCTTTCCTAAAGCAGGTCTATTAGTTCCCACATTTTGCAGGCATATTTAAAATTATTTGGACTCACAAGAGGGTTTCACTAGCTGACAGGGATTACAAGTGGGAACTCACTAGCTGAAATGGCTATCTTGCAATGTCATCAGTTTGCATTACAGTGGACAGCTGTTTTGGAAGTACTGCAAACACACAGGGAAGCATCTGACTCCATGTATGTGGCATGTATCCTGTATTAAACCAAGCTGGAGAGGAAACAAAACTAGAAAATGAGATATTTAAATTGAACATCCCAAACCTTGGGAAGTCCAGGTGTAGGGCAGATGGATATCAATGACAGATTTCCATCTCCACCTCACTGTCAGGATTCTCTGATAGGTGGCTCATCAAGGTTCTGCCAGTGTCAGTATTTTATGTCCATTGTATAATAATAATAATACATAGAAGAACAGTTTCATTAAAGATATTGAAGACTATTGCAGAGGGGGGATGTTAAAGAGTGTAGCACTGTCTGTTGAGCATACTCTACTGACTAGACTGTTGCCTGGGAAGCAAGAAAAATGTCGAATATATACGTGAAAATACAAGTCCTTCCTAGAAGCCCTTACAGAAGTCCTAGGAAGCCTCTCTCGTTTTTTCTACCTGACCTCCCAACTCCTGCTTTCCTGGCTGTAAAATGGTTTAGATTTAGGAGAAGCAATGGAGAAACATTTGAAGCTTGACATCCCACAGCCTTGCATTTGGGGGATGCACGTCGTGTGTAGAAGGTATAAATCCCATAATCAGCCTGAGAAGAGTTTAGCAGTGAGATCTCCCACTTCCTAGATAACTGTTCTCACTATGCAGTAACCTACAAAGGTCTCATTTCAAACTGCAATAAAGAGAAGCTGAATTAAAGTCTGCAGTTGCTGGCTTAACTTAATTTGTACTTTACTATAAGATGTTATAATTCTTTGAGTCCTGATACCCCAACAGTGCAATACCTTGCACTGAGAACAAAGACCTACACAGTGCAAAAGAGAAAGTCAAAAAGTGGGCAACAGGGGGAAAGGGTGAGAGCTTTAAGTACAGATTTAAAATAAAGGAGGATTTCACTGCACAAGAGCAGGGACAACATTTAAACTGTGAGAAGTGAGCTGGAAGAAACACAAGCGGAAAAAGATGAATAAGGTTTTAAGGGAAACTGCCACTCCCCAGGCAAAATCCACAATATAATGAGATCAAGCATTTCCTAACTGGACATAATAAACTCTTTCACAGTTTATAATTATCATCTTGTACAAGCAGTCTATTCCTCTGATCGTTTCTCTAAAGGTATTGCCAATTGCTAAAAGTCACTGAAGTTTCTTTACTACACATACCCACTGAAATGTTCGTAGACCTGGACGATGGTATAAAAAAATATATTCACTAAATGGCACTTGGAATAAGTAGTACTTTGTAATCTTCCCTGTCAATAGAAAGTATATAAAAAAAGTAAACAGATCTACTGTAGCCCCCAACTCTAAATTTCCAGTCTCGTTTTATAAAGCGAAAAGTTTTAGGGATTAAAGAATTTTGTGACCTCTGCAATGCTACAGAACACTGATACAAAATGTGAATGGTACAATATCCATATATAATATATATTTATATTTTAATATATTACATTTATTTCTACATAAAGAGGCTATAAATACTGTATATGCCTTATATTTATAGTTCCTGGCATTTGACATTTTAGTAAGTACAAACAAAAAATACTTATAAAAATACAAAAAAACTTCAGTAGAAATAGCTTTACATTTTAAAATCCTGTAGTCTGCATTATGTCTATCAATAAAGTTCTGGGACTACAAGAGCACAGGTAAGAAGTTGTCCAACAATTAGGCACAATTTCACCACTCAGAGAAGATTGGAGCTGCCATGAAACCAGTCATGAATTCCCAAGGCTACAAAAAACAACATCTCTGTCATTGCAAACAGACTTATAGCTTGCAAAGAGAAAGAGTGAGACCTAAATCTGAGGGAGGGGGGATGAGACAAGAAGGTAGGGTGCCCTTAGGATCCACCACCAGAACGACAGAGCTTTCTGTGGTCCTAAGGTAGATTACATTTGCTTTTCTACCTGTTGTGGAGGCTGCCCAACTGGTGATTTGGGAGGAGGAGAGTATTTTCTGCAGCAGTTTCAGGCTAGCTCAGAAGCAGGTAGGCACCTGACATGTGTCAAGGGTGCCAGGGATGACCGGGGGCAGACCCATCCTCAGAGGTGAGGCATGGCCCTGCCACCTGTGTTCCATTACTTGGCTCAATGCTCTGCCTTCTCCCTACTAACCAACTTCACCATACAAGTCTTGCAAGCAAATGCAGCTCATGAGGTCTTGTACAACAACCTTTTTCCTCAGCCAAGGACAGAGACCATCATCCTGACCTATATTTAGCCCGGCCTATGTTTAGTCTCAGGCCATCAGTGGGTGCCAGAACCTTGAGCTGGATGTTCCTCTTTTGTTTGTGAAGGTACAAGTAAGGAATAACTCTGAGAAACAAGAAGCTGGTGCCGCACTGTTTCCTTCCTGGAGTCCAGCCACAAAAGGGAAAAACAAACAGAAAAAACCCAACCAAAAACTAAAAGCAGGGCTGTGCATTATTTCGTACAAGTAGAAACAGTTAAATTGAATGCTGTAATGCTGCCTGCATTAGGCAGATGCTTGACATATCACCAGGGTCTGCCTCTGCCACAGGGTCAGCACAGCACACACAGTGTAGCTGGGGCTTTGCACCCTCAGCCACCACCATCTCTTGAGAAAAGAACCCCCAGGCTGGCATGGCACAGTTTTGCTGCCAGCTGCTTCTGTATCCTCTTCAGGAAAAACAAATGTCTTTTCTTAGTCCCATGGATGCTGTCTTTCTATACATCAAACCTGAATGCTACCAGCCCAAGCAGTGAAGGCACATCCCAGGCGGACCTGGAGCTGCCAGGCTGACCCTAGAGCGGCGGGGGGGTGAGCGGCGCGGGGCCGTCGAAGGCGAGGCCGTGAGCGCGGCAGAGCGGGGGTGAGGCCTCCCGCACACACAAGAGTTCAGTGTCCTCGCTGCAGTACACCGTGGTGTCCATGTCATCTGAGTGATATCCCGACTGGTACCCGCTCGTCTGGTTGGAGGCTTCGGACATAACGGATTCGTTACTCTTGCTGGGCACCAGCGTGCTGCAAAAAGACAAGCAGAAACAGGACTGAGAGAGCTGTGGAGACTGTCTTCTGAAGGGCAGGTGGGCGATTCCAAATGGCAGCTGCTTTCCATCACAGCAACAACCAAAGCAAAACGCTGCACTTAGCAAGCCTGGCTTCAGGCCTTTCTAAACATGCACTTGATTGTAAGGAGAGACCTTTTCATATGTCTTAATTTCACTAACACATGAAAAAGATGTTTAATTTTATGATGATACAAGGAGTTAGATTGCAACCACAGATGAAAAGGAGAGAAAACTTTTAGAGGCTTTATTTCAGCAGTGGTGCAATTGTAACTGCAGTATATCTTTGTCTGCAGTGAAGTTATTCTGGAAAGAAAATAATTCCTGAGAAGCTCTCAGACAGCATATATGAGGTTCCAGCTCCATGAACATCATTGTGCTTCCTGTGAACTGCACAATGAAACCACTGTACAATACTCTGAAAATACATCCAGGTACATCTTGCAAACTCAAGAGTCAGATATTTAAAAAAAAAAAGAAAGAAAAAGCAAGGAAAAAAAAGAGGTCTTTGTCAGTTCAGACAGGCCCTCACAAATATGGCTCAATTGTGTGCACCAATTCAGTATCTCCAAAGGGTGGTTGATGCTATTGCAGCAAGTTCTTTCTGGGTGCTGACTGATGCTTCCAAGAGCTGTATTACCTCTCCTCTCCTGGTACCAAATGTGGATGACGAGACATACAGTGCACAATTTTGCTTTGTTTTTAAAAGTACATTAAGAAAAGATTTTGTCTTCTAAACAAACCAGTCTTCTGACATACAGCAGGTAAAAGGCCATATTCAGTCCTGTGTGTAGCCTGTGCCTTACCTAAAAGGTATTTTCACTTGTTTATCACTCTCTTCCAATGTCTTCAGCTCTTCAGATGCAAGAACCATCCCACTATCTGTCTGGTTTTCCTGCAAAGGTATTAGAAATGCATTAAATGGAAGAGTATTAAAAACATGAAAAAAAGATATCAACAGAAGGAAAATATGTACAAACAGACAAACTCACCTCCTGAATGACTTTTACAGTGGTTACCAATGGGACATCTTCAAATGTTTTCACACTCACAGGGCGGCTTTTTCTCTTGCTACCTTGTCGGTACTGACTGCAAAGAAAACAAAACAAAAAAAGTTTTGTGTCCACTCTCCACAACTTGGCTGCAAACAGCACAATGATATCAGAATCCTTTTATCTCTCTTCAGAGAAGTTAATCCTTTTGTCAAAACATATTATGCAAACTTTCAAATATCCATTTATTGAAAAGGATGAACAGCCCAGAAAATGGCATGTTTCTGACCTTTTGCTCCTGACAATTTTGATCTCTGAGCAAATTCTAAGAAATGGCTTTGAGAAAACAGCTTCTTTCCTCAGTTACACTGGAGGGCTTCACTTCCTGCAAGGTTTGCTTAGAAGTACAATAAACAGAGGAGCCTGGAGCACAGACATGTGACTCTTCCTTTGGACTGCACTTCTGAGACCCCTGGCTGGACCTAGGACAACAACAGCAGACTCAGCAGACTGCTGCTCTTAAACTGTGGGGATCAGGACAGGGAGTGCTACATCTCTCTTGAAAGCTCTTCTCCAAAAGAAGCCCTCTGGTCAGGATGACATCCATAAAAAATATTGGACAAAAAAAAATAAAATTGGCTTTCATGGAGGTCCTAATACAACAAACAAAATGGCTATCCTCAGCTTTCTGCCTGAATATGGAATAAAATGGATGTTATCCCACTTAAACAAGACAGTTAAACAGGACAAATTTATGTTCTTAACAGCTAACGAAGGAAAAGCCATGGAGTTAGAAGAGTAACCTGCATCCACTTGAAGGGCAAAGCTGACGGAAATTAAGAGCATCATTCGCCATATTTCCCAGCTTTGAGTCTAGCTATGCTGAGTCCTGCCTGCCTCTAACAGACATGCTTTTAAACTGGTGGGGATTTTACAAGTTCCATTTGTAGCCTGCTCAGGTGCTCAATCACACTTTAGAATGTTTTTCAAATATTAAACTCAAGTACTTGCTGCAAATAAAATTTGTCCTAATGCTGGTGACACAGAATGATTAATTAGCACCCTCTTTAGTACAAATTTTCCTTTTCTGAAAACTGTTACTATGTTCCCTCTCCATTTTCTCTTCCTAGACTTAACAAAACCAGTTATTTCAAGCTCTCTGCACTGGCCATGTCTTCTGCTCCTGTTACTCTGCAGTAGTATCTAATCTACTTCCCATCCAGTGCTACCAAGACCAAAAACATCTAATGGACAATCTAGTCCACTTACCTTCCAGGACAGCCTGATCTTAAAGGATGAGAAGTTCATTCCACAGCTTGCCCTCTAAGTTTGGAAGTGCCCTGTGTCCTTGCATTTAAATGTCCACCCAGGCACAGAATGGCACAGCCAGGACTACGGTTACCAGGGTGGTGAGGACTGAGAATCCCAGCCTCTTGATCTGAATGACCTCCCAGGTATGGGAGTCCTGCCTCTGCTCAGCCCAGAAAAGAGTCAGCCTACAAGACTACAGTGAATGAGATCCTCCTGCTTAAGCCAAACGACTGTGCAAACAGGACCAGAAATAGTGTGCAGACAGAAAGAGGCCATGCCTGAAGTCTGACTCCTGTCCGGTGGCAGTAAGAGTTCAGCTGATGTCCTGACAGTACTTCCTGACATGTTTGCATTTTGTAATAGATTGTCCCATTAAAAAAGGCCAAAAATGTCCTACAGGAAATCAAAATTCATCTTCTCTGCTATCCTCCAGACCAATTATTCTCACTAAAAATGAAACTTAGATTCGTTTGGCTTGATTTGTTCTTGACAAATCCATGCTGGCCATTTTTACTTAATTCTTTTTCCTGTAGGCTTTTACCATTATTTTCATGATTGCTTATTCCAGGATTGTTGCTAGAATTCAAATCAAACTGATTTAAGAACTACACATTTTCTGTTCTTTCTAAAAGCAGGCATTATCTTTTCACTTTACACAAAATCTTCTATACCTCATGTAACTTTTTAATCACAATATTTCAAGATTCAGAAATTGCATATCTATTTTCTAAGCCAAATACGACACGTTAGGAGGTCCTGCTGATTTTAATTTACATCATCAATCTAAATATTCTTTAATATTCTCCATGTTTGCTTTCCTCCTCCAGCTTTGATTTAGAACTTGTATTAATCAGCCTTTCTTCATAGTTAATACTTCCGTGAAGATTGAAAAAGACATTTCTGAAGAGATCAATCTGTATACTAAGATCCATGCCTGTAAAATCATTTTCATCTACCAGAATGGAAGAATAAAGCCCCTAGACATGCCTTAACCTTTTCACTTTGCCTGTCCTAGCATGGTTTCCCCTAGTGCTTTCACAACCCTGTCACACTGCAAGACAAGAGAAAGGAGATTCAGTCTCCTTAAAAAGTTGGCAGAGGGATTTTATTTCTGTTCATAACAGGAAATGGAGACCAGGAAAAGCCATATAGGAAGTATTAGAAGTGGAAAATAAGTGTGATGTTTTCAGTGTTAAATCATGGTTTGTTGTCTTCTAAATATTTATAGTTTGAACTGTCCCATTTCTAAAACACAGGGTTGAGAGTTCAGCTGTAGGACCATAAGTTCAACTGAAGTGTGAAATGCAGTGCGCCCTACCTAGTCTTTTCTGGGACCACATAAAAATGTCACCCTGCAGTACCCAAAATCGTTGGGAACTTTGTCTTTGGTGGGCATAATACAAGCACTGAGAGAGAGGGCTCCACTTCATGGAAACCACATGAAACCTGCCAACACAGTCCATCTCCTCCCTGATGGTTGTATCCATCTCCTTCTATCCTCCTACTTCTCAGATTGTATTAAGCAATCCAGGGCTCCCAGCATCTAAATGGCTGAATTTGATCTTGGGCAGCACCGGATGAGAAAATACCTTTCTCCTTTTCATCCCATGCCTGAGGTCCTTAAAGGATCAAACATAAGCCCCTTCAGTGCATTAGTACAAACTCCTTGCTGGGGAATCACTTCTACCATGAATCGCTTCTACCATGATACCCAACAGCATCCACCACTATTGCTCCATTGTGGATGCCTCAGCAGCCCACCAGAAGCAAGCAGTGGGCAAAACCCAGTGACAACACTATTTATGTTATGTTCTCCTTGGCTATCATTTCATGACCTATTTTCCAACATTTCACTTTAGGAGGAGAAATGCCAGAGAGGTTATTAATGGTAGATGTATCACCATTAATATTCTAGGGAGCTGCAACACAAGAGTGTGAACACAACTGAATTGGACCAGTAAAACCTTTTATGTGTTCTGATTCTTAAAAAACAAAGAACAAAGATTCTCATGTTTTTTTCTTTTTCTTTTTTAAATGAGAATACAATATCTTAAAAGGGTAGCGACATTAAAAATAAATAAAAAAGCTACTAGCATTTGGGGAGGTAAGAAACTAGCTTTTGCCCAGAAAATCTCTACAGATTCCTTCTTATCCGTATGGGGAAGGTTAAATATGGACCAGGCAGCTGAAGTCTCTTCCTTTCATTTTCCCTGCCCCCCATATGAACAAAACCCAGAGGCCCCAGTAGGATGTCCACCATATAAAATACCTAATTCCTGCTGTGTTGTCATAATGGAATTTGGGATCACAGACTTCCTCTTCCTCCCTACAGGAAGCAGGTGAAGTTGGGAGAGAGAGACCTGAATCCTCTTCCATATTCAGCGATACTGACAAAGGAAGGACAACGTAGTCTTTACCATCCTGTAGAATGCAGTGAAAAAATACAAAAATTAAATAGGCTACAGAGACACACAGACAAAAACAGCTACATGCACGTATGTGGAGAATGTATCAGACCAACAGTGCTATCCTGGTTGTTTTATTAAACTGTGAACATTATAACACCTTTGCAGGAGCAGCTACATTAAAAGAAGGAAACTTAATAAGAACCACTTCCAAGTAGTTTTAAATTTAAAAAAAAAAAAGATTTGTATATAATAATATACTGTAACTTAATGCATAAACTGAACTTTTTATTGATGTCTTTGAAAAAAAATACAGATTATAGTAATGTTTGACTCTCAATGCCACAAAGTACATAAACCTGGTAGTTCGGAAAGGCAGGTAATTACCAGCATCATCAATAGGTTAGAAAGGGAGAACTTGTCTAATAGGGAAGCACATGGCCAAATCCAGTGTCCTTCATCCAGTGGGTTCACATTTATTGCCCTGGCCTTGTCCACTTCCATAGTAAATGAAGAGGAAGCTACAAGGTAGAGAACCTGGTAGAGAGGCCCATGTATCCCACCTGGTCACACTGAGCTCTTTTACTGCAATGTCTGCACCCAGGACAAGTCTTAATACGTTAATTTGCATGGAGTTGCTCACAGGCAGTGAAATTCCTGTATCCTTGTTTTCCAGGACAGTCATTAAAAGTGTTGCAGCCCACACCCTCAAATACACTAAGATATCCATCTTTGGCGCAGTAAGATCAACAGGAGGTACCTGCTGAAATGTGTCTGCAGCATGCAGAGAAATCATCAGCAGAGCAGGGAATCGAGCCTGTGCCAGCAACTCTCTGGCAAGACAGCAGTGGTGTCATGGGAAGCCCTTGCTGGCAGGACAGGATGGCTTTTGGTTAACACAACACAACTTTACCCCGGACCTTTACCCCGCAAGTATTCTCTGCAAGTCAGAGACCCAACTGCTGGTCAGTAATGGGAGTGGTGGAAGAAGCCCAGGCTCCCTGACAACTCCAGCAGACAATACCCAACTATGGGATGATATGGTGGCTGGTAGGAACGAAGGTGTTCAGATGGTGTTTTTAGTAACCAGAGAATATAATTCATTTACCTGACGGACATTGGCTTGCAGTAAATTTCCCAGGTGCTCTACCAGCTCTGAAAAAGTGGGTCTCTGTTTAGGATCTCCATGCCAGCAATCCAGCATTGTTTGGTACCTAGAAGGACAAAACCAATTAAAATATCAGCATGAAGAAAACATCACCTATTGCTTGCTCCAGCACCTGCTACTATTGTAGGGTAAATGTGGGTAGCTGGAAGAACAGTTCCTTACATTTCTGGTGTTGTATAGTCTGGTGCTCTCATTCTTGTTCCTTCTTTCAATCTTCTGCAAAATTCCTCATCGATTTTCACTCCAGGGTATGGTGATGCACCTAAAATGAAAGCAATGGTAATTTTAATGCATTAGACTCCTAAATTTTGGGATTAATTTTCAAACAAATAACTTGCTATGGCCTGGGTTAATAAGACAATTCATTATATTTGGATGTGTAAACAATTTATATTTATGATGGAAACAGCAACTGATTGAGTAAATGAGGCACATCATCACATACTGAAATTGTATGAATAAACATTTCAAGTCAATGTTCCTACATTTGCAATTTAAAGAAAATCTGAGTATTTTATTTTGATAGAGAAAAATATACAGGATTTTTTCAAGAAGTAAAAGAAAATGCTAAAGAGGATCCAAGAACACTTTGACTATTTTCTTCAGACTCTATTGTTTAAAGATGGCTCAGTAGAATTAAAGTGACTCACCTAACGAAAATATTTCCCACAGCAGAACTCCAAAGGACCATACATCACTCTGAATGGTATATACTCTATCAAAAATGGTTTCTGGTGCCATCCATTTTAGGGGTAGTCTGGCCTGAAAGCATTTTCATAAACAAAAATGTATCACAGTTTAGCAAAACACTGAGTTTCCACAAAACCGTTTGAGGGAAACACAGAAAAAAAGTCCTGACTTCATATTAATACTCTGTCGAACAGAGAATCTGAAACTTACATCTCCTTTCCTGACGTAATCTGGGTCTTTGTAGATGTCTCGAGCCAAGCCAAAATCACAGATTTTGACCACATTATTGTCTGACAAGAGGATATTACGAGCGGCCAGGTCCCTGTGGATGCACTGCAAAGAGAAGTAAACAACTTTATATGCTGCTTGTTGTCACAGCTCTGTCCACAAGGCTGATCTCTTTCACATATGTGCTCTTCTACCCTCAAAGGCCAGCTAATTCTTAAAACCTTTTAAGAAAAAGAAACCTCAGCATCAACACTTGCTGACTTTAAGTGCTTTTTTGATGGTCACAAGTGATTTGGCTCAGGGAGAAACATACATCTGTTTACCCACTATGCAGAGAAGGCCTTTGAAGTTGTCTAATTAATTATCCTAAGCAGCTGACACAGAACAGGTTCAGATCTGATTACCTTTAGATTTATTTAGGTTCACTCAAATCTGTGTACTCCACTATTTTTCTGAAAAACACCACACTAAAATGCAGACTTGATTCCAACACAAAGTAATCTTGACTACAGAGAAAGAAGTCCGCATCTCTACCTATGCATAACAACAGCTTAGTCAACAACCCAAAGACTTCAAAAGTCAAACCTCAATAGCTTGTTGTAAAAGAATCAGGCTCTGAAAGTGGCTGCAGATTTGCTTCTAGTATGGACTAAAACTGCAGGTTCTGGATAGAGGCATTTTTACAATATGCACACCAATCAGGATGTATGAAAGCTAGACAAAAGCATGTTTTTAGAAAAAGACTCTGAAATCTACTCTTGAATACCTAGCCTGAACTCTAGAGTAGTGTTGTATTCCCCACTTTGATTTTCTTTTCCCATTTAGGTTAGATATTAGAAAAAGGTTCTTCACCCAGAGGGTAGTTGGACACTGGAACAGGCTCCCGAGGGAAGTGATCACAGCACCAGGCCTGACAGAGTTCAGGAAGTGTTTGGGTGATACTCTCAGGCACATGGTGTGACTCTTGGGGTGATCCCGTGCTGGGCCAGGAGTTGAACTTAATGATCCTTGAGGGTCCCTTCCAACTCAGCGTATTCTGTGATTTTTAAGTACTTTTTGTTCTATACAACTGCAGGCAATTCCTCACTCTTGCTGTAACTGACATCCTTTGAAATGTGGGCTCTAGTACACAGAAAAGCTCAAACCACAGAAAAACACTTCTAGAAGGCCAAAATTCAGGTGAAGTGTTGTTGACTGCCAGGCTGTCTTTGGCAAGAGACTCTCCACGGAGTCATCCATGAAGTTTCATAGGTGAGCACCGTCTCTCCTCACATTGCCCTTCCAATCCCACTGCACAGGGTACAGGCAACCTCCTCAGAGTAAACTTCTTTACTCTTGCTTAGCTTTGGTTAGCAGGGATTTGTCCCTAATTCCTTTAATAAAATAATTTAATAAGTCAGCTCCTCTCCTCCAACTACTTAACCATTCTTCTGTGAACTGGTGACCTTATACAGATCACTAACATTTGTGTCAATAAATGCATGGGCTGTTTCACTCTGTAGTATTAATAATTTGAGTATGTCTTACAACAAAAAGGAAATGTGAAAGATTGCTAGTCCAAAGATGAACATGCTGTTTCCTTCTATAGACCTACAGCACTACTTCCTATAGTCAAATAAATAACATGCCACCCTTCCTGAGAAGTTCCTTACTTTGCGTGAAGCCAAGAACTCCATTCCCCTCGCCACTTGGAAGCTATAACAGATGAGGTCCTCCATGGTCAAGGGGTTCTTGCAAAGGTCTTCAGGACCAGCTGCAAAGAATCGGATGACAGTCAAACGTGCCCTTTTTCACTAATTTCACCTATAACTGCTTGTTATGTAAAAGTCCCTCTTAACCTTATGCCACATTGAACTGGAAGAGCAAACTGAGCCCTTTTTTGGCTGTATAGTTAACACGAACAACCCATTTTTCACCAAACTGGTCTTATGTAAAATGCACTTTTGAGACGATGGGTTATACCCTAGGCCTCCTTGCTCACTTCCAGTTCCCACCAGTGGAAAGATTTGCAAAACAATCCCAAACAACCAAAACTCAGCTCACAAGTTCCTAGGACAGTAAAGTTTGCTGTGGTTTCAGCAGATGAATTTGGAAACAAATGAAAGGGTTTTATTAGTCCTTAAAGGGAAAGGATATGCCATGGGTAGAAAGACTTGAATTTGGCAAAAGGCCCAGCTAATTTAGGGTAGAAGAACACTAACGTCATCCTCTAGTGACCTGGGGGAATAATGTACTCAAATACCCAAAGATATCTAGGCATTTAGTTCCTGCTGAAATAAATAATTCTATGATTTTGCTCAGCTCTTAATTTTAAGTAGAAATGTACCAAGAACCAGAACAAGAGTGGCTACACTCCTCATCCTAAGAGCTGCTTCAGGTCTACATACCATGTACAATATCCCAGCTTAGAGGGTCAGTGTTTACACCAGAGAGTACTAAAAAGGACCAAAATGGTGTGGAAATGCATAAAGTGCATGCCTGACATTACCTATTAGATCACATTGAAACTGCAAGATCATCCTCCCCATTCGCATACTGACGTTTTAATTTGCATCAAACGATATTTAGTAGTAGTGGAGGTACAGTCAGTAGAGCTACAGCCTTTCTTTCTCCTGACTAGTCTGATCCCTCCCCTAGATGAAATTAGTGGCCTCTGAGATGGCCGCACTGAGCACTTTGTGCTGCCTCTGCTAAAGAGGGACATGGCAAATGCACTGGTGAAACCACCGCAGAGGGTATGTATATCCCAGGGAGACTTTGAACAAGTGGATAACTCCTGTTTCCTATTCCAGACAGACCACCTGTGCCCATGGAAGGCAAAGCAACCTCTCTGCTAATAAGCAGTGAAGCAGATAGTGTTTCATAGTATTTAACTTCTGCATAAACGCTGAGGAAATTCAGCTAGCATCCTGGTGCTTCCCTCTCTGCATTGCCTTCAGAGTTTGTGCTCTGCAATTTTCCCTGAAGACACTGGGACATTAAATAGACATACCTCCAAAAGGCAGTGCTCTGAAAAGGGTACCCTTTTCAGACAGGACATTATCTGGGATTGGGCTGAGTGGTTTGGGATGCTGAACTGAAAGTTCAGGAACCTTGGTCATCTAGATAATACCTTACACACAGCTTTGAGGGAGCTTCAGAAATCACACAGTCCCCAATGTCCCTCATCAGTCCCACCAATGACACCTCTTCCAACACCAGGAGAACACATATCCTACCATCCTCCTCTTCCACATCACTCAGGGACCGCTCCTCCACAAAGCCAGAGCTTGCTGAGCTCTGGCTGCTTGTAATGCTGTCCAACCGTCGCTTCAGGTCTGCAGAGACGTCACCAACATAGTTCTCTTTCCCCTGCCGAAACCTGGCACATTTGGCCTAGAAATATGAGGATGAGAAAAATCGAAAGCTGAAAGCGTGCCAGAAGCTTGGTCTGTGCCAAGGTCACCACTGAAGGCGGGGAGGGCAACCCAGTGTTGGTGTGATCAGCTGCTCTGCTCCAAGCCAGCTCTGTTTGAGGCACCCAGCTGGTGCAGTGACAGTACCAGCAAAACCCAACCCGTGGCCACACGGGTTCACCAGCTTGAGCACCCTCTGCCACTCCACAGCTCAAATTTCACCTCCTCCTTTTCCATTTTCCCAGACAAACTCCAGCAACATTTCCACATGCCAGGGAATAAATGCACACTGAGGACCTAGCCTCCTCAGCCTTGTGAAGCACTCATGGATGAATGCTCCTGAGCCCCTCTCATATGCTCCAGCCTCTCTGTACTGCTTCAGCTTTACTTCCCACTGCTGCAAAGGCCCTTCTACTAAACCTGTACCTTGGCCAAAACCCTAGCAGCCATCACAATCTGAGTTATTTCCTTCTTCCCCTAAGCCACTGAATGCCCCTAGGGAGAAATCCAACCCCACAGGCTTCCTCCACCACATATCCATTTTCTCCTGCTTTGGTTTGGTGATGTTTTTTTCCCTGGCAGGGCTGGTTTTTAACATTGCCAATTCCCATTCCCACTGCTTGTGTAAGCAAGGGTCAGCACCCTCTTGAAACCCTGTCTCTTCTTTCAAGGCCTCTCAGATATTTGTTTATCTTTTTACCTCACAAGAAGATGCAGAAAATTATTGCCTTTGCCAATATAAAATAGTAAACAATGTCTCCAAGGATCAAGAAAAATAACCCCCTGGAGAACCGACAAACAGCGTGGAGAAGCTCTGATCTAAACACAGCAGCTGCAGAGAGGCTCAGGTCTACCAGTGTGTTAGAGCACAGCCCAGGGACCTCCCTCTCAGCTGTGCGTGGAAAAGGGTAGGGTCCTGAGTGTGATGCTCAGCGTTGGGTACATGCAGCCATGTTCTTCATCCAGCAATCTCAACCTTGGAGAGGATGGATCCTCTCAACCCTCTGCAGAAATCAGATCCCTCCTAGAGGTGCCCAGAAATGAGTCTGAAAATGTCAGTCTCCATCCTTGCCCTTCTTTCAAATCAAGGTGCAAAGAGGGGGTGCAGTGCTGGAGCTCCCTTTTGCAAAGGACTTGGGAGGTGAAAAGCTAATTGTAAATTTATGAGATACATCAATTATACCAAACTATTAACATCAAAGAAACATATAGCCTGGTTCAGCATTGAGACAAGGGGACAGTGAAAGGATAATCACGTGATAGCAGATACCTATGGATATCTGATAGATACGTACACTAAATAGAGAGTGCAGTTATTTAAGGTGGTCTGGAGCTTAACTAAGAAAGGAAAAAATTCAGGCTGATAATCAGAAAAAACTTCCTGAAAGATATAGCCAAGTGTAAAATAATCTGCCAAGGGAAATAGTGGAAGCCCAGTTCCTTTGCACATTTTAAGCTAACAATAACAAAACAGCTACATTGCAGGGGCCAGGGAAAAGACTAGATGACCTGTGATGTCTTTGCCATCTCTCATTCCCATGAGAAATACTAAGACATTCAACATCCCCAAGGACTTCCACTTTAGTCTCCACTAGAAAAAGAAACATTGTGCATGGAAAAACCCCACCAAATCAAACATTTTACTGGGTTTTTTTTTAACCTTGACTCCTTACCTTGTACGGGACAAAGTCACTCCTCTTGCTCCGTAGGTAAGCTGACAGATTTCCAAACTTGCAATATTCCACAATCACCATGAGTGGGCCTGTACAACATACAAAGCAATTCCTTAGAAACACCATTTATAACCCACCTTATTTCACAGCACAATTTGTGACTAGAAATACATACATTTCAAAAAGCATTCTGCTACCCAGAGATTTTTAAAAATACCAGTAATAATAAAAAAAATAAAATCTAATCAAAGCAGGGAAATTATTAGTTTTTCTACTCTATAAGGAAGGAAAACAAAGCAGATACTTTAGAAAATCATAGGTCTAATTTCATATGTGAAAGAACTAAAAATTTAAAACAGGAATCTTGGTTTCAGACATATATGCCTTACTGTACAGTTTAAATGTGGTATTTCATGCTCAGATTTACTTCATATAGGCATATGCTACAATGATAAAATTCCCTCCTAGGTTCCACATGCTGGCCATCTCTATTTTATTATGGAATAAACAAGGAAACGAATATTTATGGATTATGTTTCCCTCAACAACAGACTTCTGTCATGGAACTTTACAAATTAAATTCCGATCCCACAATAAGCCAACAAGTCAGCTTCGCTGAAAAATTATTACTTAGTTATTGTACACTGAATCTCTTCCAAATTAGTCTGTAGTGCTGGATTTGCTAAACAAAACATCTGTCCTGGATTATAAAGTGAAATAGGTTCATCCACACAGAGCTGGACTCCAAAATGCAATCTCCCTTCCTACACACACACAGAGGCACCAACAGTCCATCCAAAGACACAGAGGGGAAGTCACAACTTGCAGTGACAGTGTAGCTGGTGACAAGAGGAAGAGCAATTTGTTAAATATGTTATTAGACTCAGCTCCAAAGTCTGTTACATGTGAGGTGTCCACTGGAAAGGTGGATCTTAAGTACAGGAAAGCAAAGTGATAGAACAATTAAGGAATGGAACTGCATGTTGAACTCAGGGCTTCTGAGCCCTTATTCCACTTCTGGACCTGCTCACCCTTATCAGATTTTTTTTTAAAAGGACTATTTCTTCCAACCCTTATTTTGAAACTCAATTTTCTATGTAGCAGAAATGGCAGAAATAGGGATTTCTTTAACACTCACTGAGAAGTTACTCACCTCCTGGCTTTGTGCAGGCTCCAAGTAAATTGACAACGTTGAGATGATGGCCAATATGAATGAGTATCTTCAGCTCTGACATAAGTGCTCTATGCTCACTATGGGTTGCCCCTTCTGCAGAGGTAAAACAACACAGATCAGGAGCATCACAGACAGGAAGGTTCTGCCCTCCTCCCCATTCTCTTCTTTATCCAGTCCATCTTATGAAAAGCCTTGTTGGCTGGTAGCCTGGGTCAGCTATGCTGCAGGACACTGATGAAAACTAGGCACATGCCTGACAGGGTTGGGTTTGCTCTGCTTTTAAATGTTTCCCAAAGCTTGCCAAAGGCAGTACATGAGAACGGGGACACACACAACCCAGGTTAGCAAACATCTTTTTTCCTACAGACCTTTTGAGCAGTTTGTACTCTGCTGTTTGACCCTCACAGAAACATTGTCCCATAGTTGTTGCTGGGGTCCATGCTAAGGGTCCAATGGGTCCACAGACTGGGGGAGATAGAGCCAGGGCCAAACATGCCTGCAGCCTCACCAAAAGCCTGGAGACATGGCTGGTGTCCTCATCACCCAGATATAGAAGGGGAAGAGGAAAGAGTTGAAGCAGTGGGGAGAGAGGGGCAGAGGAGGCAGCTCTCTGAAGGTTGCCTAAGCACTGGGAAGCTGGAGGGACAGGGCTTTCCAACTTTTACTGACAGTACGGCAGTGTTCATCCCATTGCAATGAGTCTGCAACAGCTCTTGCCTGCGCTTCTGACTGCGCCCACTGTACCATCAGAAATCCCTTGTCTTTCTCATCCTTCTAGTACAGCACAGGATGGAATACAGCCCCCAGGTGCTGGCAGACCCATTTTGCTGTAGCAGTTATGTCTTTTTTAGGAATAATGTGTGTGGGAACCGCACATTTCAACATTTCTGTGGCAAATGTGAGGCAGTATAGTATGATTTAAAGTGAGGAGAAAGCTATTTCAAACTACAGCTCATTTTGGAGCGTGCCTAAGCCATTGTCTTGAGACTTGCAGAAAGCTCCCCACCAAGATGCACAAGGCAAAAATGGACACAAAATTGATTGCAGGAGCAACTTTATATTCTGAACCTGAGTAGAACTATAAAGCAATGGCTATGAAACCACAGTCACAGTGCTTCAGTTATTTGTGAGGGAAAGGCATGTACTTCCCCTAATAATTGCTTCATGGTAACAACGGTTAAGCTAAACTTGTATAACCACTGGTATGAACATTTTGATTTTTTTTAATCTACTGATTATAGTATTGACAATTTCCCTATATTGTGTATTCAAGGTGAAGTCATTATTTTTAGTCATTATTTTTTTAGTCATTTTAGTCATTATTTTTACCTTTAAGCATTTTGACGGCCACTGTTTTGCAGGTAGCAGTTTTGTCAATCCCAAATGCGTCTGCTTCTATGACCTGGCCAAAAGCTCCACGCCCAAGAGGTTTACCTTGAAGTGAGAACACAAATGTATTTGCTTGGCACAGTGGGCAGAAGTTGTAGAATAAAAAGCAATTCCAAACTGAGTTAATGTATCAGAAAATAACAGAGATCTTATAATGTAGAAAGGATGCATAATATTCTGTGGGTACACAGAGTCCACCCAGGGATCCTGCAGCAGGGCAGCCCCATGGCAAGCCAGGACCTTCATGAAACAGTCCCTAGCATAGGGCTGGCTGCACTATCACTAAATGGCTCATGCAATGAAGACATACCTAGTTTTAGCCGGTCTCTGGGAAACTCCCACTTGCTGGCATCATATGGCAGCCGTTCGCAGTGCTCGTCTATAGGGACTTCATCAGGATCCATGATGATTGACAAGTAGCCAGTCTTCATGTCCCCTCCGTTGGCCTGGAAAATGATATTAGTTGCAGTTGCACAGATTTTTTGCTGGCAATGTGCAGGCAAAGTGCCATTTTATCACTTTGCAGTGTTTCATTAGTTCCCAGAAATGCCAGGCTACCATTTCCCTACACCATGTCATCATGAGTGTGATCACTGTTAATTACTTGCACTTTTCTCTTCTTTTTCTTTCTTTTTTTTTTTTTTTTAATAAACAAAATCAAATGAAACATTTTTTTTCTTGCGAGGGCCTGTTCAATTAAAAACAAATTTCTGTGCCCTGGGTTCCAGGCAAGAATGTTATGGCATGGAGTGAAAAAATGTGTCTGTTGATTTTAGAACAATGGAAAGAAGCAACACAAAAGGCCTCAAGTCAGCTCTCATTTGTCATGCAAGACCAGTGCTGATAGGACAGTATGAGAATTTTTTCATTACCCGCTTAACGGTTCGGAGGATGATTACAAGAAGCAACCAGAAGAACATGGCAATCACTGCAGTGCCAACGAGGATAATGAGCTCCAGATTTGTTTTCTCTTCAGCGCCTGGGAAGAAATAAATGAATATTTGAGTGATAGTTGGAAGCATATTTGTTTTGTTCATTCATTAAAGTAAAGAATGGAGGTCCTTGTTCAGAAGGTTCGTTTTAAAAGTGCAACATGGAGCAAGGAAACGAAAGCAAAACAAAATAAAAAGCTTGGTGGGTTGTGTTGGAATATTACAGTTTCATGCTGTTTTGCACATCACCCAATTTCTCAGCATCAACTTTGTTTGAAGGACAATGTCTGGACCCTTGGCAAATGTAAAAAAGTAAAATCTCACATTTTGAATATTGTTTTAAAATACCCAAAATTAACTACTGTTTCTCCAGAAACCAAAAAGCACCCCCATCATATAGTAAATAAAGTGCTGTGAGAATGACCCAGAGAACAATCTCTCCCTTGTCTCCTGACATGATTCAGCTATGGCATGAAAAAATGTGGTTCTACAAGAACACATGATAATAAGGTCTTATTTACAATGTCTCTTTTCCAGTTGCCAGCAGACACCACTTGAACATCTATTAGTGCAAAGAGGCAGCTCTCTTCTTCAGCTCTTGTTTGCCAGATCATGCTCCTGTATTTCATCTTTTGCACCATACAAATTGTTCTACACAGTAGCACACTCCATTGCGTGACCTCAATGAGCTGCACTATACATTTTTTGGAGTGAAACAGAATGTCCTACACAGATTTCTGACTTTTACAGATGTGCCTCAGGCATATTTACCGCATCAGCTGCAGATATTTTCCACCCCATCTAAACATTTTTCCAACGTCTTAATATCCTAAAGGGATCTACAAGAATAATAGGATACTGTTTTAATTACCTTAACGGAATAGATCAATCACCCTGACTTGTAAGACATAGGTTTCTGAAGGGTTCAGTGACTAAGTTATGCAAATGTACTAATATCAAGGGCAAGGAGCTTTTCGTTTGAGGCTTCTCATTGCAACTCTTAGTGGAAAGCCCATTGTGGTTCCAGCTACTCAGACTGCAGACTAACCTCTTGCTAAGAATTACTGCATATCATTGCAAATTGCATTGTGGTGTGCCACAGTAGGACTGGAACAGGTGAGACATCGGTCTCACAAATGCTGCTTTCAGAGCCTGGTGGACTAAGGCTGGAGCCCCCTAAATCAGAAGCACTTCCTGTTTCTATCACTGAAATGGGACAACAACCACAACAGACTACACAAAGTCTTCCTAGTTTTTCTTAGGTGCTGTGAGACCAATGACATAGTTTGAAAAGGTACAACATACTGTGTTAAAAAACTTAGTATGACAGTTATGTTACCAAGACAACAGAGATGTCCCAGCATATCTGCAGGTTTAAGTAGGCTCTGTTATACAGGTTTCCAGGTAATACAGATTGACAGAGTTTTCTTTGCAACCACAATTAGGATAGATTCAGCTTTTGTTGAAAAGCACTAAATAACATGGTGTAGACAAAAAACATCAACCTCAACAGCTGGGTTTATGACAGCTATGACTGCACCCAATTTGAGCTTGATAGGAATGGTCAGGACTCTTCACAAATTTAATTGTGTATTTTCAGATCTCCCGTCAGGATAGCCAGTAGATTTTCCTTTTAGTGATTCTAAAGATTTCATGCACAGTCTAGAAAGAAGCTAACACTAACCTTCCACTGAGAAAAAAGCCACTGCTTTACTGCATCCAAGGATGTTGCATGCAAGGCAGGTGTATAGCCCTCCATCTTCTTTCCTCACTCGACGTATGGTTAGTGTTTTGTTTCCATCTTTCAAAACAATGCCTGGAAAAAAAATCATGATTCTTAGTTCTTTTTATGCCATTTTTATGCCACTTTTCTATGCCACTTTTTGTTAAAAATTCAAAATTAAACTTTCCATGGTGAACATCAGCAGTGAGTCCCATGAAAGAATGCCTTTAAATGATAATAGCAAAGAAGCAATCCTCACCTGAATCTTCCACAAGGGTCTCATTGTTTTTAAACCACATGATAATTGGAGGAGGAATGCCATTCACTGTGCATGACACTTCTATAGTTTCACCAACGTTTGTTGTTTGATTTTCCAGATTTCCTACAAGTGTGGGTGCCGTGGGTTCTGTTGGTTTACAAATATGATAAAATTACAGACCATTAAAGAAAACATCCAGATCATAGTTAAACTGCCACATGACATGAAAAAAACATAATAGTCAAGAAAATTTCAACAGTGTTGATATAACCTGCTCTAATGGGTTTGTAACTGCTCAGACTGCTGAGGGAAGAGAGAATAGTTGAGAAATTGCTTCCTTCACATCTCTATTTCCACGGCCACGACAAGAGGTCTGATACTGTTGATCCATTAAATGTCCATTCAAAACAGGCCATGAACATGCATAATCAACCTAGACATCTAGGTCCCAAAGCAAAGTCATCACTGTTTGTGTGCAAAGCCGATTGATTATCAGCTCGCATTGCTTGTGCCTGAACACCAGTATCACTTCATGGCAGTTTTAAATTATAGACACTGCTTCAGACTCAAGAGTCAGTGACACAAAGCAGAAGCATTAATGCTATGAATGCACATGTGCATGTAGACCTACAGAAAAAAGTGTGTTTTGAAAAGTAAAGTTGAGAAATTATTGAGCTAAACACATGCCATTATTTGAGCAGAAGCCAATCTCACTGTGCATAGCACAGTGTCTTGGTCAGTTTTTCTTCACTGGTACTCATGAAATAGTCCCTGCTGCCTGGACAAGCCCCAGAAGTGCATGTTACAGTAACAGTCTAAATCTATTTAATAAACTGAGTGCACCATAAAGCAAACACATGCAAAACCTGAAGATACCAAAAACTGACACTACTGCAGTTATTTTCATACACAGCCACTCATTTTGGTTAGCAGTAAGAGATCTCTACCTTGAACAGTGAGGTGTTTCACCAGACAGTGCTGTGTTTTAGCTTTTTTGTCCTGAGCAATGCAAACATAGTCCCCTCCATCCTGGAGGGAGATGTTACGAAGGATGAGCTCTAAGGTGACATTTTCACCATTGGTACTTGAAACTGTCTCATTCAACTTCTGGAGAGCATTGAGGTTTTTGCAAACAGGCATGGGCAGTCCTCCGAAGGGAGTCTGTGAAACATGAGTGCTGAGTTTGTACCATGACAACTTCTCGAAGGTGAGTTTATCTGCTGTGCATTGCAAGGACATGTTATCCTTCTCTGTCAGTTGATTCCGAGGCTGGAGACTAATTTCAAGACCCCCTGAAAGTTAAAAAAGTAAAAGAAATTCTTATTTGGTTGCGCATTTTGAGGCTAACATTAACTTGAAAAAGTAATTTTGGAAATATATCCTTTTTGTCATGCTATCTAGTTGTAAATGAGGAAAAGAAAGGCTGAAAAAAACCAGTCAATCAGTCAACTAATCAATTAGCTAAGGAGCACAATCTCATTAAAAGCAATATATTTCAAATAGATCAAAGGAAGGCCTGTGTAATGAATAAAGTTACTCTTCCCATAGAAATTTATAGCAACCGAAGACAATTCTTAGCACTGTCTTATAGCTCAGTTTTAGATTTGTATTCAAATAAATTTTGGCATGGGAATATGGGAACTGATTTTTAAGGACAGAAGCTCTTTGAAACTGGCTTTGGAAATTTTAGTCTTAGCTCTTACAGTCTTTACTCATTTTGTGACACTACCGTGATTTCTCTGTAGCTCTTTTAAGTGACTGCAAAGGCCCAACAGTAATCACTCTTGGGAAAACAGTGCCCATCTTGCATCATTTTCACAGGACCGCCACTCCACTGATGCCAACAGAACTAATCATTTGGCTCAAATTAGGCAGTGACTTTAAAGGCTCCCTAAAGAAAACCTTAGGAAAACCTAAAATCCTACAGAATAAAAGGGTTTTATAAAGGACAGGAAAAACCAGTCTTGAAGTGCCTTTCATTAGTAAAATAGATGAAATAATGTTAATTTAACATGGCTGTCCTCAACAGGGTACACTTACTGGTCACGTGGAAGGAGATCACTCTCTCACTTGACCCAGCCCTGTTCGTAGCCATACATCTGTACAAAGCAGATACATTCGCTGCTTGAATCACGAGGGTGCTCACAGTCTGCAAAAGAACAATCCAGCCATTTCATACTGTATCAGTGCTAAAGTATGCCTGATCACCTCAACAGCTCAGCAAAGGCCTCTGCAAGTATCTGCACAACCAAAAATCCCTCCAAAGCACAAATCCAAGACATGGCAGGAGCACAGTCCCTTCCTGAAGTTCACATTTTTGTTCTAAAGTGTGTAACAATCAGGCAAAAGAAAACAGGAAAAAGCAGCCTGCCAGAAGGCAGACTTTGGTATATGTGTTAACAGATGCTGCACCCACAACTTTTTCTGCTCTTCAGTCTCTCCAGCTTCTCTCTATTAAAGTTAATTGGCAAGACTAACTCATCTAACTTCAGACCACTAAAAGGTCAGCACTGAAATCTAAGTAAGTTATGTTCCTCAATGGAGACTCACTTCAGGTCAGCATCCAAAGGATCTGAAAGACTGTATCTCTGCCTCTTGGCTTTAGTAGGAGCTTGCAGGACTAGCTGAGAGTAGATCCCCAAGTTTAACAATAGGTGAAAAGAGTCTCTAGGAATATATTTCCAGACACATGGACTGCTGAACAGGTTTAATTATCCCAAACAACAGAAAATAAAATATGCTAACCTTTGTTTTCCCAGCAATAGTAACGACTCGGTGCTTAATTTCAATCTGATTCCCACCCTTTCTCTCTGAGATCACTTTCCATTTCTTGCATGCATATGGATTGGCTCCTGAGCGAACTTTCCTGAAATACAAGTAGATGTATGCATTAGATAAGACAAATGTTTGCCCTTCAAGAGAGTGATTTTGTGTGCTCTTTATATTATGCAGATTTTTGTAAGTCAGATGCATCACTGGCCATACCCTGCATCTGGGAGTGTTTCTGGAAACATTGCACCCTATATTCTGAGACCTTCATGCTTTGTAAAGCAAAGAGCCCCCAAGCCTAAAGGTGAATTTCCTAATTAATCTGCCTGTGTCAGCTTAATCGTGATGCTTGGAGGAAAGCAGCTATTCTGGGAACAAACCTCCATTCATAAATGGATGACTCAAATTGATTTAGTTCAAAGGAAGACAGAGAGACATAGAAATTGCTGAACTCCCTATAAGAATTTCTTGAGGACAGTAGCCACTGTGTAGGAAGCAACCAGGCACCAAAGGAAGAAACTAGTGGAATCATTTTAAAAACAACAACAGGAAAGACGAATGCTTTTTTTTTTTCCCCTGGCCTTTTTTTTTTTTTTTAAAGGAAATCTGGGCTTATGGCAGGCCCAGATAAGAGAAGCTGCGTGAATCTCAGTCAGGCACTCTCTCTATCATTCCACAACATCAATCAGTGCACTTCCTCTGAGGTACACTTTCACACAGATAAAGAGCACCATCACATTCAGCACTTGAGTGTAAGAAAAAAACCACTGCAAGGAGCTGCAATTAGCATAAACAGCAAATTTCCTCTGTTTGGGATGGAGTTTTGGGCCTGCAGCCCACGGGGATATCTGAGGGGAGGGCACACAAACAGCTGCATTTGAAACCCCATGCAAGTTGAGATGCCCTTCAAGAGAGCATGACAGCAACATTGCAGGCGCTGCCGGATCCTCGCTGCGGGTGGCCCTTGCCTCTGCCAACAATGATGACCTTGGCAAAGCCTGCCTGCAACAATCTGCAAATTAAGTACAACAATCTTTTCTTCATTGGCCATTGGGTTTGCACTGAGTAACAAGCCTGGATAAAGGAGACACCCAAAAAACCCCCAATCCAACCCAACCATCCCTCAAGACCTACAGAAGATGGCTGCAGAAGATTGCAAGGACTTAGCACTCACTGGGGGCTGAATGTGCACTCCTCCTCCAGCTGCCAGTGCCAGAGGATGGCGGTGGGTGGTGGGACGGCGTAGACAGTGCAGGTGAGCGCCTGTGTTGAGCCGTACTTGTAGGAGTCAACGGGAGCCATCAGCGCGTTCTCACCAATCTGGGGAGGGACTGGAGGAGAGAGCAGCAGGTTACACCTCCTGCTAATTGCTCCCCAACGTGCATGCATTAGACCCACAGTGAATAATTCGCACCATGACCCACATCCAAGTGCAACGCAGAGCATTTCCAAGGACATGTTGAGAAGCAGTAAACCTGCCCAACACTTTGAGAATCAGGACCTCAACATACAATATTTAGGATCTCCTATAAAATCTCCGTTCATTACCCCATGGTTAAAAATTCAGCCCTTGGATTCTCACCATCATGCCCAACCCATATTGTATATTATTCCCAGGCCTGATCCCACTGCACATAGCCTCACTGCCCTTTTCAAGACCTGCTGTCTTCAAAGCATAGGCTGCTTCCTGGAGAGCAGAAAAGAGGAGGTAGAGGAGGAGGAGGAGGGTTGTACAGGGTGGGACAGAAGAGGAGGGATATCTTGTGTGAGGCAGGAAGGATGGGTGAGGCAGGCCTGGGCCAGGATGGAGGAGGACTCCACCGGCACAACCAGCAAGAAGGGCAGGAAAAGAGCAGGACACAGAGGCAAAGAATAATATACAGAAAAAAAAAAACAAAAAAACAACAAACAAAACCAAAACATACAAAGTATCATCCCAACACCAGGATTCTGCAGCCCCTTGACTGGCACATCCTAGAGCCAGGACAGATGGGCCACCTCTGCACTCCCAGGGCTGAGGTTCAAGTGCTGTTCTGTGGCACTTAAATCTTCACAGCTATGGAATGAATTTAAGCCTGGGGATGTATACCACATCCACACGTGAAAGAGAGGCACCTCTTTGGTATTCCACTTACCATTCACTAGCAGGGCAAACATATGTCTTTTCTGCATCTTGTTAATAGGGTTTGTAAGGACAACTGTGTAATTCCCAGCATCCCTTTCAGTTGCTGCAGTGATCACTAATGTGTATCCAAGTTTAACTGTATGATTTGCATTGATTGCTTTTCCATTTTTATACCTGAAGAAAATACAGAGTGCTTTGAATATTTAAAGATTTACTTTAACTAAGAATAGCTCAGTTTCTCAAACACATTATATGCCAGTTCTTACCATTTAGCCTCTGGTGAAGGATATCCTTTAAACTTTACAGGAATTTTGACTGTGTCACCTAGCCTTGTCTCAATCACATTCTCCATTCTCTCCAGATGAATAAAAGGACTTTCTGGAGGGGGAAAAGAAAAAAAAAAGAAAATAATTAAACTAAATGGTCTTTCCACATGGACAAAAGTCTAAGTGCTCTCCATTTGGGTTAGCACTTTACAGGAGATGACAAATAGAAGCTAGTGACAAGATGTCACTGGTAAAGCACAGTTGGCTCCAAACTGGGCTCTGAAAAGATGCCACTGTGAAAACCTAGTCCTTTCCTTCACACAGAAGAACAGACCACTTCCCCCACCAAGAAGCTCTGGAAAGCAGAGACAAGACTCAGCTCTCAGGAGTCAGACCTAGTGTCAGACCCGTATATACATATACAGATATATCATAAAACTCTCTCAATATACTCATTCCAGGAAATCAGAGTATTGAAAACTACAGTGTGATGAAGTTAGATACTTTCAGCCTCTTTTCAAGTAGGATTTTGAAATTATTTACATTACTTGGTATAACTTATAAATTTTGTGGGTCCCTTCCAACTCAGAATATTCTGTGAATATCTGTGAATATCTGTGAACTTGCAGTCTTTTGACTTGGTTACCCTTTTGACTAAGATTTAGGATGGTACAGATTTAGTATCTGGTACACTCAGTATAGCACACAATCTCATTTTGGCTCCTGAAGAGAAACAAAGAACCCAGGAGAAAATTCAGTATATCTTGAATCACCGTGCCCATAATAATTTTGGGAGTTTTTTACTTTATTTAAAAAGGGCCATTAATATTCTGGCCCCTGAAATCAGAACTTCAGGAAAACCAGTCTCGCCCAAAATATAAACCCCTTTTTCTGACTCAGTGATTAAAAATGAGCCATTCTCATGCTGGCAATTTTTTTCTAGAAGAAAGCTAGTGGAGCTGCTGGGGCTGTGCCCAACAGGGGCTTGAGAAAAGGCTGTAGGATGTGGCCTCATACTTATCTATGCACTTAGCCAAAGTTGTTTCCTTTGCACCATTTCCGTATGACCAAAACTCCATTTGATTCATCTATTCATAATGTAAAAGCTGAAAGTTTTATTTTCCTAGCTTCATTCATGCTGACCCAGACTCTTGTCTTGCAGAGCCACCAAAATCTAGCTTAAGGTCACCAACTGTGAGAATAGGTAGCCCTTACACAAAGCCACCTACACAAATTCAGCTTTACAGGACCTTAAGAAGGTCAACACTGAAGAGGATCAGAGTCTTCAGTTTATTTTACTGCCCACTTTCCAACGGGATTCTACAGCTTTCAGTAACATACAGCATCCTTTAAAATCTTATTAGCTAAGCTCGTGGTATAAAAATAATCCCACAGTAGATGCAAGAAAAAATACTGTAGCTGTAGTTTGGTTCATTTGGGTCATTTGATTCATCACCAAAATGCCTTCTGCATCCCAGTAATTAATCCCGAATCTGAAACAACAAACAAAACTGCAGCAGAAGATGTCATACCATGGATAATGAAGTCACTGCTGTTTTTCATGTTCATACGACCACTGGATGCTGCACAAGTGTATCGACCTTTGTCACTTAAGGACACACTGTCAATGGTGAGGGTGCTTACAAACTTCTTTATTTCTCCTGCAGTGGTTTTTAGATCCCTTATAGTGGCACGTTTTTCCTGTAATAGTTAAAAACACAGAGATGTTTGGAAATGTCATCGTTATTCCTTCTGCCACCTTTTGCACACTTGTATACACCAGCAACTTCTTTGTGTATTATCATCTGCTTTGTCAATATTTTAAAAGGGAAGCGACATTATACCTAAATCAAATTTTGTTGCGATGTGAGCACGTGTAAGTTATTATGACTTTACCTTGATGGAAGGGTAGTCCCATTTAAAATCAATTCCTACATTCAGCTCTGTCCTTACAGTGCAATTGAGAACAAGTTTTTCTCCCACTGCCAGCTCTACTTGGGAGTGGGGGTTCATTGTCAGGTCATAAATTCGGTATCCTAGAGGCAGAAAAAGGCACACACAAAACATGGGGGTAAGAAGAGGTTTTTTTATGGCACTCAGCACCAAATTTCCCAGATGAATTCATAAAAATTCCCACTGAAACCCCAGCTACAAAAAAAACCCTCGATGCCCCAGTGCAACATGATGATGGGTGTATGAAGGAGCCTGAAGAGAAGGGATGCGCCCACCCTGAGCATTTCCCAGCTGAGAGCCATGTCAGACAGTGACACAGCAGGATGTATACACTTGATCAGAACCCCACCAGTGGTGGGCACAGGCAGGCAACTGTGACACACACAGTTCCTCTGCTTTAGACAGAGGAACTTTATCCTTATGAGACCTAAAACTAAAGGAGATATATACCCATACCCAACAGTAAGAACTTTATATAAAATAAGAGTTGGGCATTCACAAAATTATCCAAAATTTACTTCATGCAATAAAATATTTAAAATATTTCAGAACTGAATATTCTGAATGCAGAAATTCTACAGGTATTCCAAATTTCCTCCATGTCAGAGTGGGGACTTGTGAATTTGGTAGAGAAGCAAGCACCTGCCACACAGAGTAAAGAGTGGAGGGCGGCTATGCCTTCCTGACAAGCCAGGCAAGACTGCATGGTGCCATTTGGACATTTGAAATAGTCACTGTGTCCTCAGCTAAAAGAGAAATAGTTGTGGAGTTTCAGCTCAGGCTTAAGCCTCCACAGAATCATGGTGTTATTTCTCGGTTTTGATGAGCAACTGACAAAATATACCAGGAAAGCACAAACCCCTGTGAGGGCTGAGACACAGGTCTTTAAGGAGAAAAGACAACCTAGGTCTTAGTGTGACCCTCAGATCACCCCTTCCCTTGGTGCCCCCTCAGAGCAACTTCTTTCCATCTGCTGCTGATGGATGCTTGCCTCCAGTTCCCTTCAGCTATAACTTGCATCCTGGATAACTGATTTTAGGAAACAGGCTTGCATTGTCAGAAAAAAAAAAAACCACCCAAACCATTAAAATCCCTGGCATCTATGTAAAACACTAAAAATAGAAGCACTTATCCCAACAATCAACCAGAAACACAATACATTGCATTTAAAAGAAAAGTAATATATATCTCAACATCCATTTTGCATTAGCTGCACTGTCAGTATTGAATAACCTAGTGTCCAACTGAATGTAATTGGTTCAGTATGCTGTAGCAAGAAAAAGAACATTGGCTACAGAGAAATAAAAAACTTTGGCTTACCTACAACTGCGACTATGTATATCACAGACTGGTAGCTTTCATCATCTATTTTAGCTTCACAGAAGACCATGCCCGCGTAGTTGATTAAATGACTGGGTATAGTGAAGCCTTTTTTATTATTCCACGAAATGGATTTACCATCAGGAACAAATATCTTTTCTGGATATTTCTGTTTGAAATGTTGATAAAATATATGGTCAGATTTCACAAATCAAACAACCCTGAATTTTCACCTCCAACATTTTCCATAGCCGCAGGGTCCCCCTTTTAACATCCTAGCTCATGCAATCGGTACACACTTTGAGAGCACAGGACCACAGATGAGTACAGTTACAGTACTCACCTTGTAACCAAAGGCTGTAAAATTCCCAAGGATGGAAAGAAGTTTTTAAGAAATGTATTTATACTTCAAGCAATGTATTTATGCCACAGTGATTTCAAGTAACTTTTGAAAAAATAACAAGCTTTTTCCTTACCGCATGTAGAGATACATTGAGATTTGATACAGTTCCAAGGCATGGCACTACCACAGTTTTATTCTTAGTGATGTACACAATGCCAAGCTGATCACTAACTGAAGTCACAAATGGCGATCTGTAATCTAGAAGAATATTCAATCGATGAGTGGATTTATTTGTCACATGATTATGAGGAAACTGCCAGTTTTGTTCTTTCCCTGTGCATTTTTTCTCAAATCAGTTTTATTATTTTCTATATGGTGAAACACTGAAATAATAAGACTAAATGAGGAGTACATATTTTGATAGACACCCCATCCCCCAGATTTAGAATATCATTATTCTCAAAATGGTTATCAGCAGCAGTGCACACTTCAGAAAATGGCTTCCTGCCACTGCAGTCCTTTTGCCAACAAAAAACTGATTTACCCTAGCATGACTTTCCTTGCATAAGTATTACAGGAAATATCAGTTAAAAGTAGTGACATGTTACATTGGCTCCCCTGATGGCAGCATCCATTGCAAAGTCAGACAAAAAAAAATTACCTTCATGATATAAAACAAGGTAACTCCTGTACATAATAACATCTCATTTCGCAAAATGCTAACTATAAGTTAATAATAAAAAGGAAACAGGACACATATGGAAATGAGGGTGAAGCCATCAGTGCAAAAAAGGCAGATGCCTCAGTTAATGCACGTACTGAAGCTGAGCGTATAACTGGAGGCTTTTCAGTGTCTGTGACACTCAGCTGTGTTGCCGCCAACAAAACTGACAGCCTGAGTTTGAAAACTGAGCTCTTACAGCCTAAATAGATTTTACCACTACCGTCAGCAAATGTATGGAAGTTTATGTTTTGGGGTTTGGGCGTTTTTTTGAGGTTTTTTAATGGTATCAGTACAAATTGTAAACGGGATCAGATCTGCCATTTTTAACAAATGTAGAATCTCTGTAATCCCCTCTCTTATGAAACTCCTGCTCAGGTCAGTTATAGCTCTGTATTCATGAGGACAGGCTCAGAGCTCAGTGGAGATATGTATGCTAAATTCTGGGTGGACAAGAATAGCAGACCATGTATTGCATACGGCAGGTCAGTTCAAAATTATAGATACAAAGGCTTTGCTTTTGTGTTGAGGGCAACTAGCGTACTGACATTTATTTACTCAACATGGAAACAAGGAAAATGTTCCAAAGGATCAAAAATTCTAGGATTAATAAATTCTAGCATCAAAACTGTTTTGAGATACTTTATATCCCTTTTTTCTCTTTAAGTTAGGGAAAGAGATACCTAAGAGCTGTATAAGCACTTACCTTGAACATAAACATATATGGTTGTAGCTGCCTGATTGTCCCTGTAAAGGCATCTGTAGTCTCCTGTGTCATTGCCAATGACTTTGAAAAGAGTAAGTGTCTTGCAGTAGGGGCCATCACTGCAGTCTGTCACAGAGATACGCTTCTCAGCACTGCTCTGGTTGCTTGGCCAGGACCACTCCAGTGGTCTCTGACCGCTGGGAAAGCAAATGTTGGAGGAGCACACATATGTGATAAGCACCAGTACTGATGTCTGGGTGGTGAACCCCAGCCCCGCTAGTCGCTATGGAAAGGAACGGACTTCACCCTGTCATGCAGAGCATCAAGCCATGGAGAATACATTCACATACTCGGCCTACTGTTAATAGCTTTAAGGAAGCTTCTGGAAATTTACATTCTGATGAATCTAATGACAAAGCACCCAAAAGAAAGCACCGAGAGTATGGCTCACCAGCAGGCTCCACAAGGACCCAGCTGACACTTCCTCTTCCCAGCCACCCTGCACTCCCTAGCTCTCTCTTGCTGCAACTCTCTCAGACAATTTCTAAAGCCTGCCAGGGAAAAGTGAGGCAGGAGGCACAAAGGGAATGGGGAGAAACAGGAGTAATGACAGGGAAGAGATCACATCATCTGTGAATCTGTACAAAAACTCTCTACCTAAATTACCAATCATCAAAATCATGCTAAACAGATTTGCCCTTACCTGCAAGTAATATTTAGTGTGTCATTTGCCGTTATTGTGAGGACATCTTTTTGGATGCTAAGGGTTGGCTGATCCAGAGAAATAAATAAACCTGCAAAAACATGCATGAAACTCCTTAAATCAACCCAGTAAGCAAAGTAAATGCTACTCAATCAGAAAAATATTATATCTAGGAATATGCAGCATGTTTTAAGTGGACACTTTCACATCAGCTACTTAGCAGTGAAGGATAAATAATGACTTTTCACACATCCCAAAAAGTTCAAAAACTCTGTCATAACAGGAAGCAAAGGCAGATGGTCAGGAGCTAGCTGGAGAGTACTACAATTCAGCCAGCCAGGGTGGAGTTCCTGTTTTCTTGCGTTGCCAACTTCAAGGTCTAACAAGAGGATGTGGGACATTGAAATGAAGTGAACCTTCATTTGATGACCTCACTCCCCTGGGGATTACCAACTTTTCTTATAATAAATTGAATATACTTTAGTCCTTTGAGACTGCTGATCAATGAATTATTTGAAGAAACTATTTTAAAGTTTGTCACAAATTCGAGATCCTATGATCTTCTAAGGTTATTTCTTTCCTCCTAAGCAGTTCGGCAAAAATCTATTACTACCAGTCTATTAGCACAAGGGCTTGCATCGCACCCACCCAGAGGCACTGGCGCTTGTGAGAGCTGTGATCTGGGTGGCAGTGCTTGCACTGAGGTACCAGCCCAGTCTCTGCAACATCTGGGAGTACCACATAGAGCGACTTTCAATCTGCCCTGGCTGCTCCCATCACCTTCAGGAATCCCGCCGCACCAGGGCAAGCCGGCAGCTCCAACCGGGACAGCTCGACTGGCTACAACAGGCAACGAGAACGCGCGGCCAGACCGCGACCTTCCCTACTTCGCTAGTATTTCCTCGTGCTTTAATTACTTGCATTCCGAGCAGGTTCTTCGCTTATGACGGGTTTCCCGCGTTTGGCTTCAGGGACATTTTGCTCTCGGAAACGACAGCTGATGCTGGAGCCAAGCGAGTAGGACACTATGCCATGACAAGCAGTCCTCTCCGACGAGCCAGCACCAGCCAGCCGGACAGGAGAGACCAAGAGGACAGGACAGGAGAGGGCAAGACAGGAGAGGTCGGCAAGCCCACAGCCAAGGGCGTCCCGTCCCACTCGGGGCTCGCACTGCCTCATCCGCTCAACCAGCCCTGACAATACCATGGGAAACCCGCACCCGCGCCGCTCTCGGCACCCGCTCATCTCCGCGACCCCACTCCTCGGGGTCCCGTGGGGCTGCCGGACCCCGGGGGCTCCCCGACACACGGGACCGCGGGGCTCCCCGAGGGCTTACCGGGAGCCAGGCACAGCAGGACCGCCAGCAGCCGCACCGCACCGAGCTCCATCCCGCGGCCGCCGGGGCTGCCGGGAGCAAAGGGAACCCTCTGCCCGATGGCAGCCGAGCCGAGCCGAGCCGAGCCGAGCCGAGCCGAGCCGAGCCGAGCCGAGCCGAGCCGAGCCGAGCCAAACTTCTCTGCTCCGCTCGCCCCGCACGGCTCGGGGGATGCGGGACCCCGGGAGCGGCGCCGCCCCTCTTGTGCCCGGGGCGGGGCCCGGGGGCGAGGCCACGCCCACCCTGCAGTAGCCCCGCCCCCTCAATCCTCACGGCGCATCCCGCCGGGGATGCCCAGGTTCGGAGGGGCCCCGGGAGCTCTCCGTCCGGCCTGCGTGGCGTCAGGAGAGCCTCAACACTGAAATTCAGCGTCGCCTGGTGCTTCGTCGTACGTTTTTAGAGTTTCTTAAAATCCCCTCGGTAGAAAAGATCCCCACGCCAGCCCCATGGGGCGCTGTCGGTGGGACACAGTCATCTTCCTGCTGGCAGCGACTTCATCCCACCGCGTTTGTCAGACGGTGTCAGTGCTGAGTCCGCAAAATGGGAGTCTCCTAATCATGTAGCATGTACCCATCACCCTAACTGGCCACATCTCAGTTGATGGGATCCAACAACAGCCCGCGAGCACATTCTGCTTTCTGTGGGATGCTCCCCATGTCAGCAACCATTCCTATCTCACACCAAATGTTGGCTTTGTTTACAAATATGAGCCCCCTATAACTGGAACTATACCTTTTAATCAAAATTACTAAACAGTGACTGTTAAAGAGAAATTTGTGGGGTTGTCCTTCAGGAAAAATAAACACATGGTTATTAGTTCATTATCTATACACGTAACTGTAAAGCTTCTGGGAGAAATTAATACATCTGCAAAGAGAGGTATATAGCTAAACAGGGAGATAATCAGGTAAACAGAAGCACATAGCTTTGTACATAACTGTGCACATATATGCATATATGTATTCTTATATGTCACTTTTTCCTCTTTCCCTGCAAATCTGCATGAGAGCTTGTCCACAAATGACCAAGTTAATGAAGCAGTGATTTTATTTTGCATGCAATGTAATTCCAGCTGTTTTCCTGTACTGGAGGTTGAGTGTAATTTCCTTTGAAACTACACCCCTGTTGCTCACAGAAAGATATAGGGAGTGGGAGAAGCCAAATTTTTCCCAGGGATCCAATAAAATTCATGGAAAGTCAAAGAAGACTCATGTGATTCAAGAGGAAAGTCGACACCATGAAAATAAAATGTGTGCTTGTTATTCTTATGAGCCCTTAAACCAGAATATTGGAAGCCTTCATTAATATCCCCACATCCGTGTACTACAGGTCAGGTCATTGGTATTTCTACGTGATGTTGGGAATTCTGGCAATGAGTTCAACAGCTGACCTTTGCTGAGACTAGGCTGCACATAGGGTTTCTGTGCTAGTGACAAATACCTGGTAAGAACCAAGGGCACCTAGTGCTAAAAAAAGCCAGTTTTGGTAACTAGTTTTGATAATGCTGGTTTTGTTGGGTTTGACTACAAAGAGAAAAAAATTTGATAGGGGATGGATGACCTGCAAGACCCATTTGCCTCAAATGCAGTTGAGCTAGTCAACAAAAAAAAAGGAATTACAGGGGTAAGTTGAAAACTATTTATATGAAATTATTAAGGATCTGTAGAACACAGTAACATCACTGGTAGCTCACTTTAGTGTTTTCTGCATTCCTACGTGAGCTTCCAAAATGCAACTGTAGAAATGTGCCACTATATTGGTTTTAACAAGTGACTTCTGAAATTTAGTCAGATGATGTGCAGCTAGAGCTTACTGCAATACCACTTGGGCTCTGTTTTCATGCACAGTCATTGCTATTAAGTGAGTGGTTTGAAGGGAGGTAGCTGGTTTCATTTTGAAAATTATTTTGGTGCCAGAGTGTTATGGGAACAAATATCCACTGTTTGCCCTATGTATATCTAAGCCAAGATAGATGAATGCTAGCCTTCCCCAGGACCTTTGGCACTTGCCGTGTCCCCTGCCTCCTTCTCCCCTGCAGTGTCCTGAGGAAGGGAAGTAAAGGAGGGAAGCTGACCCCTCAAACACACAAACCTCTTGGCTGGTCAGTGCACACAGCGAACTGAGCAGCTGGCAGCAAGGAGCTTTCATGTTGTGACTGTTGGGCATCCACAGGGAACTGCATATTTCAAAAGCACAAAGTGTTTTTAACTCCCTGAGTGATCCCAGTGACATTTCAGAATTTACTCTGTGTTTCCTAAGTGGGACACAATCCTCCAGTGCTTTGCCTGGCTGTCAGTATAATCTTGTTAACTAGAATAATGCTGCAGGAACTGCTGCTTCACTGTATGAATTGCCATCCCTATAGTACCAGGGACATGGCCAATAAGAAAAAAAACTTCTTTACACTCCAGATACTTGAATGGGGACCTGACCCTGTAAACATTTAAGCACAAGAATAACTTTACTCTAGAGAGTCATTCAACAGATGCAGGGCTTTTCATCTCATTCAAATTACTTATATGGGTGGTGTTGGTGAGACTAATCCTCTCATAAGTTCAAATAAAAACTAGAACCAAGAATCACTGAAAATGGTAGGTGTCTGGGTAAGTGAGAGCTAGAAAAGATGTGAGGTGACTATACCAACACAGGATGTACGATGTCATATGTACTTTGCTACACTGATTTTCCTATCTTGAACTTTGGTGAGTCTTTCCCAAGTGGATTGTCACTGGAAGATGCTATGCAAAACTTCTGAAAGAAAAATCAACCTGAGCACAGAAGAAAGACAGTCACCTAAAATCCAAGAGAAAGATTCATGTTAATACATGGCTACTATGATAGCTATGGGATACTGATGTCTGTTTACAAAACCAAAACTCCATTGATTCAAGGGATGGCAGCTTTCTTATCCAGCCTTTTAGGCTATGATCTCTCCCCAGCATTTCTATTATCCTTTAGACTTGTTGAGCATGGAGCGCAGTCCATTTTGCACCAGAGACTATCAGTGCTGAACCATGGGGAGCTAGTGAGAGGAGCCAAACATGCTAATGTAATTCAGTTAATGCAGGATGGGATTTCCTCTCTCCCCAGAGACAGTTTCAATCTGGAAAACTCCCTGGATACTGAAAACAGTATGCAATGGCTTCTAAAGCTACCCTACCCTCTGTTTCAGCATCCTCACCTGCCTTGAATAACAGGAAAACCTGTCAAGACTTCTAAAATCTGGTTTACTTCAGAAAAGTGTTCCTGCCTTGGCCTTGTCCTCTGCCTTCCCTGCAGCCTCTTTCTGCTGAAGCCTGCATTCAGGGGAAGCTCTGTATCTATGAAGGGTCCCTGGGAATGGTCTGTACAATAGGAGGGGGCACAAAGCCTTGGCCAAACGGGGCCAACGATATTTTGTTTGTGTATCTACTCCTCTGGTCACCAAAAGCTCAATAAAAATATGACACGAAGAAGCAGCAGAGAAACAGGACAAGCACCCTCCCCTCTCCTCCCTGATCCCTCATGACTCCCCAAGGCTCTCTGGCCCTCTCAGGGCCTCCCAGGAAATCCAACTGAGGAGTCCGGCTAGAGGCCAGAGCAACTGCAACACAGCAGCAGCCAAGATGTCTTTTGTTTGATAAATTATTCAAATTAATTATTCAAATTATTCAAACCTGGGGGAGATAAGGGCTGGCCCTGGGAACACTGGTTATGTGTTTTCTTGCTAATGTAGCTTGATAAGTTCGCAAGTGGTCCACATGCCACACAGAATACGTCTGGAATGTGACACCCAGCAGCTGTACCTGCTCCTGGTCACACCTCTGTGCCACAGCTGGGACTACAAGCACCTCAGCATCTAAGGCAAGGGTGGATGCTACCTTCAGTTCTGTCTACATTGCAGACTGCCCCATTGCAGCATCCTGCACCCTTGGCCTTAGTGTGGCTTTCCTCAGGCACACATCATCAGCACACTGATAAACCTTGCTGGGGCAGACATGGAAGCACGTTCAAGATGCCGCTTCAAGAAAATGAGACGGCATGGATTGAACATTGAATGCCACCACTTTTCATGTAAGTGACATGCAAAATCAGAAGTACATTTACCATAACACATACTTCATGTGTAGACCCCAGAAAACATGTTGGTTTGCAAGTGGCACTACAAAGACAAAATCTAACCTTCCAGCTAGAAATTAAATAATAACTATCTTAAGTGAGAACAGGCATGGAAGTAGGAAGAAGAAAGCACAAACTCACCCATTTTCAGACAGAGTTGCCTAAAGGTAGAGGTCTGAATGATTTATTTTAAAGAGTATGCCAAAAATGTTGCAATATTTGCTGGAATCAAGGGACGTGTGCTTTGTATTTGACTATGTCCATCTATAAACAGGAGGTGTGAATTTGGCATGCACAGACATCCCAAAAGCAGCTTTATTGTAGCTTGACTGGATGCTGATGGTAACAAAACTGGAGGAGTAGGTTCATTGTTGTCAAGCTACAGACTAGTCTAATGTGCCTTGGATGTGTCCCTCCACTCCTAGGCATGTAATTATGATTGGAGGCATGTGGAATTTTAGGGACACACCTTTGAAAAATTCAATGTCTTTCACTGTTTGTTTGCTTGTCCCCATCATGACCTAAAACTGCATAACTGCTTATGCCAGGACAACAAGGTCTTACTCACCCTCCATTCAAGGAGTTGTTCGTTTTTTTCCTTTCCAAGCTGTTTTTCCCCACCAAACCTTTGTGGGTCAAGGGCTTTGTTGAGAAGAGACACATGCTTTGGTTGTTTATGTGGCTGAAGTCTCTGGAAATTTCTCTACCACTTGCAGCAGGAAGCAGCTCTGAAGCATCACTTTCTGAGCAGGAAGTAAGAAATTCAGTGTCTGGGCCTCGGGTCAGTTAGGCTAATGGATGGGCAACTGGTGACAGGGACAAGCCACATATTCTTGCATAGAAGTAAGTGACATGCAGTATTTTTTGTTTGTTTTGTTTTGCTTTGCTCTGCTCTTTAGTTTGTTTCCCCCACACACACCTTGTTTTTTCATTTTCTTTGATGGGGCTCAAAGTTGAAAGTCTGTGAAAAAAGTCTCCAAGCCTAGGTTGACAAAACTTCTGGAGAAGGACAAAATCTTTATTTTATAATAATGTTTATTCTACAGTTCACTGGTGCAACACTGCATCCCCTCCCATGAAGCTATTCACACCTCACAAGAGTATTGTCACCTCCATGCTGCAGGAATGGAAAGCAGCATCCTTAGACACTTTGTCCAGACGGATGTGTTTTTATGCAAATTCCCTTAATATTCATTGAAGCTGAACAAAGGAACAAGCATCACACTATTCACAAAGAGGGTCCTGGTTCTGGACCTTGCGCCTGCAAATACTGAAGGATTTTGTTCAATGTGGAATAGCACCATCAGGAAACCTGAAATGGCCACCTGCTACAGTGTGGTGTCTTAAGGCTTCCTACTGACCTGAAGCCAAGCCTCCCACAGCTGAATTTACATGATAGTGGAAGTCTAAATGCTTGGGAAACAGACTGCCAAAGATATATGTTACTAGTTTGTTATTATATGAAGAAAAATTATGAATGTATCTTACAGGGAGCCAGCATATACAACATATTCTTGCAAGTCAACATTGTGTCAGGAGTAGAAGCTATGCACCACAGTTCCCACAGGGGAACTGTGTCTCCAATATTGCATAAGGAAAAATCTCCAGATGAAGGGGTTTGAGTTGTTTGTCACACATTTCTGCCATGGAGGTGCCTCAGTGTCTGCTAAGGATTTTATCATGTTGAAGCCTTTCACTGGTGAATACTCTAATGAGATGTCTCTCCTACATCTTACCACTTCTTAAATGAAATGCTGATGAACCTAATATCTTAGAGATATTTAACCACTGTCATGTTTGCCTGAAACTGGCAGAAGAGTTAAAAAATTATGAGTCAAGTAGATAGAAAAAAGTAAACAGACACACATGATTAGGTAAGTTCTATTTCCCTAGGGAACCAGGCTTAAAATTTACAGATCACACTGACTGGAAAAAACTGTCAGCACTTCATGGGACAGGATCAGAAGTTGAAACTGGAGGCAACTCAAATGAGAGCAAATTGCTGTCAGAAATTGTGAAAACCCAGCCTACAAGGAAAAGCTGAAAGATTTGAGACTGTTCAATCTAGAAGAAGAGACCAGACAGCCAGGTGCGATAACAGCATTCCAGTGGGGAAAGGCTGGAGGTACCTGATCTATTATCCTTATGGACACCAAGGGTAAGAGAGGAAATAATTTTCGGGACAGGAGATTTATCTCAGATAATGGGGAAGATTTTCTGACTTCCAGGGCAGTTAAGCACTGAAAAATGTTGTCTGTGGAGTCTGGGACTGACATCAGTTACAGTGTTTAAGATCAGGTCTACCAGATCTTTGTCAGGGATGAAATTTAATTCTGGTTTACAATAGAAGTAGTATTAGAGAGTCTTTGCAGATTTATTCAAGTCCTGTGTATTTATAATTGATAGAAATACAATTTGTGGTTTCCTGTTCTTTAATAGAACAGCCCAAAAATGAAGCAATTCTTTATTGAGTCAAGTGTAACATTTCATCCAGCCTACAATAACATGTCAAGATTTCAGCTAGAAGAACTAATATGATGAGAGGGAGTTGATACCTCTTCTATATCTTTTTTGGGAAGGTATCTTGAAGTGACTGTATTTGTTGTCATTTTTTGTGTGTTCAGCAACAAAACTGAGGAAAAAAAAATAAAAAAAAGAACAAAAAAGCACCCAACCTTCAAACCATTAGTGAGAACTCCCTAGTTCCATCTAGAAACTCCTGGGAGAGACCTCAGGGCACATGTTGATGAGGACTTCTAAAATGTGTCAATAGTTGTCAAAGTACAAACGTTTTAAAATGATGGTTCAAAATTATATCAAACGACTTTCCCAAACCAGTGCCAATGGCACACAGAGCGTGACTTCTTTCTTTCTCAACTAACTCTTGCCAGTCCATTTAAACAGCATTTGGGAAAACTTCCAAACTGGTTCCTCCCGGGTAATTAATTTTCTTCGCAAATATTTTCACAGCCAGGATAACTGAATGGCACCTGAATTGTCTTATGGGACACAATGTAGGGGAATAAGAACATAAAGAACTTTGAGATCCATAAAAGGCACAGCAAGGACTCCCACAGACACAGGAGAGATCCTTCTTCCATTCCTCTAAAGACTTTTTGCGGTACTAGTACACCCAGCTCTGAGAGTCCCTCTGGAGAACTATTTTTATCTCAGCAGTGAGCAAGCTTTGTTTCAAGCATGATACGGTAAAAATTTATTTGCACAGCAAATATCTTAAGTGTGGTTAAACCCTTTAAAGTTGCAATACAAGAGTTGATTTTTAACACCCATGTCCAAAAAGCCTTTTTTTTTTACAAAATGTAAAAGTTCATCACAACTAATACTGTATTTGCTTGTTAATATTTTCTTTGTTTTATTTTGTACCCATTTTTATGAGATATTTGCCATAATTTGTTCCAAAAAAAGAGAACTGGTCCACTCACGCAAGTTCATCTTCTGTTCAGACTTCCCTTTCAGGACACAAATTAATCAGGTTTGAAAAGGAACAGGGAGAATATCACAGCTTCTTTGCCGATCAAATTCCTCTGTTTATGGGGGTACATATCAACTTTCAACAGTCTGGGGAAGCAGACTACCTCAATCCTTACATCAGATTCTTCACCCCACAGCCAGAAACCCTAACCCAAACTCTGGTTTCTATATATTTTGCCTTTGTGAACAAGGTGACTGATTGATTACGCTTTTTTTTTAATCACCTGACTATTTTCTCACATCTCTCATTCCAGAAGAAACATCACAGCAAGTATCAATCCATCTTCTCATTGTTTTCTGCTGTGGCTGTAGCAAAATGAATCCTCTGAACATTTAATAGCTGATGTGTGGCAATGCGGGAACCAGAAGGAAAGCATCAACAGGAAAGGCAAGGAAGTGACCAGGCACTGACTGTATTCTTCGCCGAGTTTGTCTCACCAAAGGTTGTCATCAAAGGTTAAAAAATACATTCCACAATGTTTTCTGGAGGGGGATGCCTGAACAAGCCATGCACAAAATTCACAGAATTATCATTATGGCCAAAAGGAAATATTAGGACATATAGTCTGACCTTTGAAAACCGCAGGCAGCAAAGGGAACCCACTGGGACACGATGCTTCATTACGGAAGTACAAATTCTACTACCAGAGAAGAGGAATATTTACGAGCAGCTTGAGCCTCGCTGAAGTTAGAGCCAGACAGTTAATAGCAGATGAAGGGCTCAGAGCCTACACATTATCCAGGAGGATTTTAGGATCATATGTAATAGCAACCTTAGCACTGTGTTGAGATTATTCTAAAAAGGCAAACACTGTACACTCATATATATGGGACTATAATATGTACATTTATATACACACATATGTATCTGTACTTTGTGAGAGGTCAGGAACATTCCTGGAATTCTACTAGTATAGCATTTATTAACTACACAATAAATATAGCTGATAAGCATTTTGAAATTATTTCATTTCACTGAATTGCTGAGTCAGTGCTTATAAGTAATACATTACCATTCCCATCTTTTCAGTTGTGGGAGTAACCAAGGTGACCCTCCCTCGTAACACTCCTGCCCAGATTCAAAGAGAGCCGATTAAGTCTAACAATGCCAGAGAAACTATAAGGAAAGCACAGACACTTGGGAGGGGCTCGAGGGTTTCTTAGAGAATTATCCAGCATCTGAGGAAGCAGTCCAGGAAAGAGTCCAGCTCTGTTCCTTTCCATCGCTGGGATCACATTTTCCAGGCAAGCCCTGGGTACAGAACACCACAGACCGGGAAAACTGATACGCAGGACACCACGTGGTGGAGCGCTGCCAGGCTGTCCTCTGGGGTATTGCTTTCTCTGCAGAGGCTGTAATTCCGTGGTAGCTTTTGCAGCTGAGACCAGCAGTGAAATGCTGGGCAATGGAGAAGGGGTGAGATGGGAATTGTGAATCCAAGAACGACACGGTGCAAACTACATGGGTGCAGAGGTAGATAGGGATGCCAAGGCTCCAGGAGTAATCTGGTAGGAAAAACTTTCTCCTGAAGCCACAACTAATGCCACTGAAAATGAGTGGAGCAAGCAACAGTTTAGGTGAAAAAGGTGAAAACCTTGTAGGATTGTCATGGACCATAGATTATCTGGTTTTGGACTTTTGTCCATAAAATGCCACAGGATGTGAGTCAGCAGGAATTCTCCATAAGCCTGAAATTAGACCCTTTATTGCAGGAAATACTGTGCCAGCACTGAAGTGTTGGCACCACACACCACACACCTCCTTATTCTTTGACATCTGCAGACTATTGTGTGCCAAGAAAAAGGTAACTGAGCAGTTCAAGGAAGGAAGACATTGAGATCAGGGTCACTGATATCTTCCAACAAGACTTATTTTATTTTGGTCTTAGAAATACAGGAATATTTGATTTGTAAAGGGTGAGAATCTAAGCATAAAATTTCAAATTCTAAATTCTTAAAAATCACAATAGTTTTTTTAACCCAGAAAATGTAGCAACTAGAGTCAGCAAAGAACAAATCTGTCTAACATCCACAGATGTGTGAACAGTCACTATGTAGAATAAGTCTCTGTCTCCTCAATCTTTTCCCTTTCACTCATTGATAAAGTAATTTACTTTATTCACTGTGAATTTGCTATCCTCCTGTCATCATTTCACTCACTAGATTTTTTTTTTCATGTGAACCTGTGAAAATATTTTGGTTGAACTAGTGCACAAATATTTCAGGCAAATCCAAGGTACGGATGTCAAAACATGCTAGGAGGATAACACACCTACTGGTATATAATAACATTATTTAGTTATTAAAGGAAGTGAGCGGGAAAATATGGGTATATGGTTTCTACCAAGTGGGGGAGGGGAAGGACAGATGCTGATTGAAAGCTGTTAAAGGACTTCGAATTCTGCTTCCCTTCCTTAATCCATTTGACCTATGAAGCATGGCCCCAGCTGGCCAGGAGAGCACAGATAAGTAGGCAGCTTTACCACACCCGCCTGGTGCAGTCAGCGAAAGTCACTTTCTGTAGCTTCCAGCCTTCCCTTTGGATATGCATGTCATCAGGAAAACTAAGCCCAGGCTCCCTACTTTCTCTTCCGCCCCTTTAGCTCCACATGTTTCCTGACCCTTGGCTCTTCTGCTGAGAGGGCTTGCCACCTGCACGCCGGCTCTGCTAGCACAACCACATCCTGTACCTTCCCCACGTCCAGGGTTCATTATTTTCATCGGCCCATATGATAGCTGTGTGATAGGAAGGTATTTGGGTTCAAACTACCCTTGTGAATGGAAAACAAATCACTGTTTCCACTGCAGTGTACAGCAGGGATAGCTGAGCAGTAAAAACTGAGCCAAATACCATGTAGCATCAGGCAAATTGCCTCGTTGGGTAGCATGATGAATGCCCCATGAGGATGGGGACCTTGGCCTTTGCAAAATGGCACACAACGGTTACAGTGCACGTTAAAAAGCAGAGCTCTGCTTCTCCAAATGCATCTGTCCTATTCTTTCAAGAGAAAACTGCTGTGAGTGCCAGAAAAAAAAAAAAAAAAAAAAAAAAAAAAAAAAAAAAGCGCCATTTTCCACTTTCTCCAATACTCCCAATCCCACTTTTCCCCCCTATTTTTTCCTTTAGTAATTTTTCCAGGATAAGCATCTCTTCTTTTGAGATGCTGTTTCTGAGAAAACAGAGAAGAATAGCCACATCTGGAAAGTGTGAAGGGTGAGCAGGAGACATTATCAAGAAGGCAATTTAATGGAGAAATAAACAAGCCTAAAAAGGCAGAGTCAGGAGGAGAAATGAATCCGTCCTCAGATGTTCAGGCACGGAAGAAAAAAAGTCTCTTCAGTCCAATTAAAGTTCAACATCATCTTTTCCTTACCTTTACTGATCCAGCACTTGAGAAGGCTGCTCTCCTGGTGCTAAAGCAAATTAAATTACTGCCCACTTGCTGTTGTTCAGGCTATATCACTGAAGGACAGTGACTGAGCAGTGGAAACAGGTCCTCCCAGATGAGTGCCCCATGAGTGTCGTGTTCCCCAAGAGAACAAGGCAGGCCAAGGAGCAGCACAACACTCTATTTGCAGGGTGACTTCAGAAAGACATGGAAGCCCAGAACAATGAGGGCTCCACTGCAAAATCCTTCTTTGCCTAGAAATAGCTACTAACTTCCATCCCTCTAACTCTATCACCACAGGACTTGGTATAGGACTGCATCTCTCTCGATACTGACATCATCTTCTGTGTACATGTGGTTACGCGTGGATAAAATGAGTTTCATAAATGAAACAACTGGACTCAGAAGGAATCCCAGTTGAGCATCAAGAAACCACAGTGCTTCGAAAGGAAGTCTGGTTCTGACCTCCTGTGCATTGATGCAGACTGGAAAACTCTGCATGAACATCAGTCACTGATAAATGCGAGCATACCTAAAATGCCACTTGAAACTAACTCCCTCTGAGAGTGCCAAAAGACACAGAAAAAAATCCCCAACATTTCTGATAGGCTTATTCTGCTTTAAAATCCTTTTGACAGTAACCCAAATTCAGTAAAACAAATTCAGTGACCCGAATTTCTCTGAAGTCAATAATGACTTTGGCTCAGTGTGATGAAAGAAGAAATGCTCAGTAGTTCTTCATCTGAAATATGATCTTCTGATTGCAGTGTATAGATCCTCACACAGACAACTTCCACCAACTAGTAAAAAGAATTTCACCCTTGAGCTGATGTCAGATCTGTTTTCTTAAAAGCAGCAGTCAGTGTTACATGTGAGAAAGAACCTATGCAAAGAAGGACACCAACTTCCATCTATCAGGAAGTGTTTGCACAGCCTATAGGAGTCTGCTGGTTTTATAAAAAGAGCCACAACTGCAAAAGTTGTGTACATGGGGCAGGAGCACATCTTTGGAATTCAGCTACAATTGGTTTGAATGTATGGTAAGGTTATAATTACCTGATGTAATTACTTTATAAACTGTAGTAGATAAAGACATAATCCTCCACTGTAAGTGTGGTGGGGTTTTTTATGCAGTAGGAACTGAGACATCATTTTCTTCCAAGTGAACATCAACACCCAGTGCTAGACAGCAAAGTTCTGATACAGGGAAAAGCTTGTGTCAAATTTGGGAGGTGATATTTGGGGACAGCCTTAACCTGGAAGAGATTTACTTTGAGACATGACAGATACAACAGCAAATCAGGCTGCTCCACACTTCACCCATCACACTGATGGGTTTGTACATTGTCCCCTTCTAGGCATAAATGAAACTGCCCCTATGTTTAGCTCAGTGATCAACATTAGTAATATTCATATAGTACTTTGGAAAGGCAGTCTTTATGCCTCGGAGGACTTGTAATGGACTGCATGAGGAAGAGCTTTCATTGGATGTCAGACTCCAGGAAAGGCTCTGCAAAATGAACTTTTATGAAGGCTGGAAATGTCTAAGTTTGGTAAGTTTAGTGGTAGAAAATGCTCTAGTTGTGAGAGAGGAGGTTATAGTGGGAACATAACACAGTGTCTGAAGAATTAGACAACCTCTGAACATGTAAGTAAGAAAAGTGTCTCATGAGCTCTCACCTAATTGATATAGGTCTTATAGGCACAGAAATTTTTCCTGCTATGAAACCCTTCTCAAAATGACAGCTGTTAATCCAGAAGTCGCAGTCTCTAAGTATGCAGGTTTTTCATGGGTTGTATTAGAGCCTGATAGTCAAGTGTTAGCAAATACAGTTTTGAGCTACCAAAAAGAGCATAAAACCCAAGCCACCCGTTTCTTGGATATGTGAGTTGATTACTGTGTTGTATAATAGACTACTGTGGTAGACCAGAGGCCACTTTGTCTAATTTCTGAATCACAGTGGAGGAGACGGATACAGAGCTGCTGAAGCCAGCATCACTCTGGCTATGGCTATGGAGGCAGCACAACATGCAGATAGAGTTTCCAGGTCCAACAGGGACCTCCAGACCAGCTCACATGCTAGACTGAAGTGGTTGATCAATGAAAGTTCTTTTAAATCTTTGGATGGAGAGTCCACGTAAATCCTGTTTGAGGTAAATAAGTTCTTTTTGTGTTTCTGGTCCTTTGATGCACAAAGGATTTAAACAGCAGTGGTGTATTTATTTTACAACACATTCAGCATGTATACTTCTGAATGATAAGATGGTTTATCTGTAGTTTGCTTAATCTTTTCCTGTCATTCATGGAGATTAAGCACCATTTTCATTGTAAACATTCCCTCTTCTCCCCTCATGATTCCCTAAGGATACACCAGTTCAGATATCCCTTCAAATGATGAACAGGCAAGGACTAATAAATATTTCACACATAAAAGGAATCTTGTAGGAAAAGGCTCTGATAGCCCCTTTATTATGGGGGATATTTCCACTTGATTTTTACTTCTTGAATCCTTTCCTAAAAGTCAGAGCTAAACATGGATTTTGAAAGTGGCAAGCACACCCAGACCTAGATAAAATAAAATGATGAAAAATAAACTGTCAGGAAGCAGAGCTCTTAGTTTGTATGCCCATCCCACTTCCTATACTGCATTTTAAAGCAGGGGCTGCTCTATACAGTAAACTCAGCTTACTGTACATTTGTCCATTAACATCTGAAGTACACTGTGCTTTCAAGACTCAAGATTAATTAAGGGGAAAGTTAAAACATAACATATGGTGAAATTTATGTACTTATTAACTCTGAGTAAAAGTAAAAACCCTAAAATACAGGAAGGCTTTCCCTCAGCTGGTTTTTCAGTAAGAGTTACCAGTCTGTTCAATTTCTAATAATCAGAGAACAATTAATTAGTAAGGCATAATACAAGTTAAGACATCATAATGCAAATTAAAGAATCTCAAGGCTCAAAATGAAACTAGACTTACAGAAAGCATCAGGCTCTTCACAGATAATCCAGTCCAGCACATGTAACAGTTACATCCATTTGGGGCTAAATTCTTTTGATGGTGGAACAAGTTGAAATCTTGCCTTTCATTTCAATTTTTCAGATAAATTCCTAATGCTCATTCTAGGCAGGAATCATGCAAGCTTTGGTATGTTTTCACCCATTTTCATGTTATTGCTTCCTTAATTTTGTCTACTGTCCAAGTACTTGCTGTCTGAGGAAAAAAAAAGAAAAAAAAACCCAAACCAGCCAAGAAAGCTCTATATGTATAAACATTTAATTGCTTTTTAACAGGTTTCTTTCGATTGTTTTACTTGGGGGAAATAAGCCCACAGATACCCAAAATTTTATGCATAGTCTCTTGCTTTAAAAGAAATGTAAATGGTTAAAAACCCAGAGTAATGGTGATTTTTATTTGAAAAAAAGTCCGATTTATGGGTGGGAAAAACTCATGGTGATTTCTGTCACCCATTTCTCAGAAGCTGCTGCTTTTGCTGTAGGACATCACATCAACCTCTGTGACAGCTTTTGAATCCATGGGGTTTATGATCCAGCAAAATAAATTATCTCAGAATAAGTGCCTATTTTGTGAAAAGATTATAAACTGCAAGGGTTCAGGAAGGGCAATATCCTTTGGGAGAGAAGAAGACTGAAGAGATAGGGAACTGGACACCTAAACCCATCACATCTTCCCAGGTATGTATCCTGCTTTTGAGGTTTTCCACAACATGGACTTAGCTAGAGACCTGCCAGTCATGTGACACTTACATCCAAACACCTCTAAAGGAAGTTGACAATGGAGCATCACTGAACACAAGTGGCTTTGGAGCTCCCCGTTCCACTTTCTTATATGTTGCTGATACAAAGTCATGTTCCATTTGCTAACAAAAAATACTCAACAGTCACTGCCAATATGTGTACAAAATCTCTGTGTTCACTCAGAGGTGTGCTGTTGATGCCATGGCTTGATTTCTCATCTTCCTTTTATATACTGAGTGCCACTGTGCTCCCTGCCATGGCAAATGTACCTGCACATGACTATGAAGTTATATCTTCTGGCAGCTAAACAAATTTTTGACCACATAGCTGTAGTAATAGTCAAATCTGCTGGATGGTCAGCTTTCAAAATCTTGTACTTGAATCATTCACCATGACATATGTGCACTGACATTAGTGGAAAACTTTGATTTAGGACTTGTGTTTTACTAGTAGTACTCATCTCAACCACAGAAACTTTCACCTACATTGCCCACAAACAGTAGGAGGTTCAGGCCCTAATGTTGTGCTTCATATGTGGGATAGTTGAGATTGATTCTGAGAAAGATGATCACAGCCTCTCCTCCAGCCTCAGCCATGCATCTCTGTGGCTTTCTTAGGGCCAGCATTACTGCTACAGTCCTAGAGGAAACACAGATCCCTCCCACCCTCAACACTGGTATCCCTAGTCCTGGTTTTAGGGCTAATCTGAATACTGCTGTCCTGCCAATGCTGCACATGTGGCCTCTGAAAATGAAGCTGAATATTTCACCTTTTCCAGCATAATCCAGGCCACACCGGAAGGGAACAATCCCATGCTACACCCATAGACATAAGTTGTCACTTCCCTTTACAGTCATACAGTTGCAGTGAGTTAGTCAATCAAGCTCATCTGGCAGAAAACAGACCCACCTCCAAGAAACAGTTTTCCATCAGATCAACAGACCAACACAACCCATAACCATGCAATTACTAGAGAGTAGGGAACGTATGATAAAAGCTGAGAAGCAGCGATTGGTCCCTTGTTGGCAGTAAGCAGTTAGGTCTGATTTGGTAAATCATGTAATTGCACCATAATGCTGCTGTCTCAACTGAGCCTAGTGGATCGTGTTCCCTGCAAAGCTTCCTGTTTTCCAAAAAAAATTATCTCCAGAACTGGCATAAGCAGCAGTGTCACTTGCCTTTGCAGACTGAAACATATTCACCATTCCCTGTTTGTACTCTCCTGTTCCTTCCTGAGGGCACAGAGTCTGGAGGACTGCTCTGCAAACAGCTTTCACCAACCTTGACTTCATACAAGTTTTGCTTTTCTTTCTCCCTTTTGCAAGCTGTTGATTAAAAAAAGCTTATATCTACTAAAAAGCAAAGTCTTATCTGATACAATCACATTTCAAGACTGTGTCAGGTTTTGACCACTTGTGAACACATTGCTACAATAACCTGGTTCAGAGCGCTGGAAGGCTTTGAAACAGAGAGGAAACCTTTCCAGCAAGCTCTCAGTGAGGTGTGCAGGGAGGGCAAGAGCAGATGAGGAAAGAGACAATTCTGGGGCTCCTGGCCTGCTTGATGGAAATGAAGTAACATCAGCAAATTTGTAAGAGCTGACTGAGGCCTTTTTCAAAGAAGCACAACAGCTGCAGGGCTGACTTTGAGGCTGTCATCCTGTGCTGTGCGGTGCACTTTGACCACGGTCTCACAAACACCGTCTTCCAGTTACAGGCAGGCTCAGTCACTGTGCTGGAGCAAATGTGAGGTAAAATGATACACCAGCACTGAAAAACATACAGCAGTGAGCAACAAGCAGATCCATGGTAAGAGTAATATGTAATAAAAGCAGCATCATCACAGTGCAGGAAGAAGAGGTAGGAGAGGTCAGAAAATTTAATAGGGTTTGGTGACAAAACCCGTTGTTTTTCAATAAGCAACTTTCTTCTCTAAAGAAGAGATTTGAGTTTGGACATCACCTCTAATGAGTCATGCTTTTAACCCTGCATAGGTCCAGTTACAATAGTTTGGTTTAGCTCAGTCTTGCAAGGTTCTGCCCTTGCTATTCCTAAAGACGTTTGAGCATGTGTCCTCAGTTTTAAGCATATATGTGTCTCCCATGCCTTGCACAAAAAAAGGAGAGTGTTTTGAGGCTGACATACTGTGTTGACATGCACCATGGGACTGAAGCTTGGACACTCAGCTGCAGCACCTCATGAGAGCAAGCCTTGCATGGTTTAAAGCTGTGACTCAACATGTTGTCCTTTAATATGGTCTCATTGGACTCAGGGAGCTGACCCTAGGCTGTGTGTCATTTGGAGCAAAAGCAACTTTTGCACTGAGAGCAGGAATATGCCTTAAGGAGTGAGTAATTTTGCTGCATGCAGCAGTTTCCATTACAGTGCTTTACTTCAAGTGCTGCTTCTTGCCTCAGGGAATATTTTCCCACTCCCCAGTGTTTATAATAATGAAAAGGCTGGTCTTGATTTGGAAAGAGCAATGTGTGTAGATAAGATAAAATTGCTGCTGAGGAAGTAAGAGCAGTCCTTTCTTTGCATTACCACTTGCTGAAGGCCAGCACTCTCATACCCAGCCTCCCTCTATCTCAGGAGCAAGCAGCAGAGCCCAGCACTGTATATGCTGCTCAGTCAGTTTCCCAGACATCAGGAAATGAACGTTTTGACAACTTAGCCAAAATAACAAAATAGCTAAAGTTAACAGGATAGCAGCTGTGAGGACTTATTTCTCACATGAGGCTTACCCACAACTGTTATTGCATGCTGAGGTGGAATGATGGGACCCTGAGCTCTCCCTTAATTTTATGTATTTATTAATAGAAATAGCTTTTGTAGCAGAGGAAAGGCTTACACACTTGAAGTTTGAGCTCTGAAGCCCTCTGATTGCTTACAGAGAAAACACACAGACAGCCTTTCTCTGTTGCAACTCCAGAATTTTCTGTCATCATCCAGGTGATCATATTTGGAAAGGGAAGATTAAGTTCTGCTTCAGTGTTAAGTCAGTCCTAAGTCTAAAGGTCATAGCAAGAGGTTTTTTATTTGCTGTTGGCTTAGATTTCTTTTGAAAAGGGGACAAACAGGAAACAGGGATCTCTCCTGCACGAAGCTGTGCCCCTGCTGAGTCGTTCCACCCCACTGCACCAGGCAGGAGCTGGGCAGTCCCGGTTCCCCACCTCCCTGTGGCAGTGTGTTGAATGATGAGTTGGCAAGGCTGCAGCTCAAAAGGCAGAGACCAGGAAAACCTTGCATCCCTGTGAATCATGAAGACAAGATAGGAGTGCAAAGCCTTTTGTTGGAGGGATGGGAAAGTTCCTGCACATCAGGACTATGTACACCAACACAGGACTGGTCTCCCAGACTCAGACAAAATGGGCCAACATTGTCTCTTACTATAGCAGCCATTGTAGCAGGATTTGTGGCCATCTATCCTGCTGTAATGAGAAGCAGATCAATGAACACATGACATCACCATGAGTGATTGTCATTCCCCCACAAAATAGCTGTAGGATGATTCACTGAAGCAATGATTTTTGCCCAGGATTAGAAATTTAAGTTGCCGGAAAACTGTGCAAGTGTTTAGCCTACAGCTCTGGAATTAGGAGCCACAGGTGGCAGTTAGGGAGGACTCAGCATCTTGAGGCTGTGCAATGGATGAAGTAGAATGCAAAATGTTCTAGATTTTCCACATTACATCCTGATGAGCAGGTGTGCATACACTGCCACAGGAGAGGGCCTCTAGCTGGATTCCACAGGCACCTTCATTCCCAGGTTGGCCACACCTAGTCTGTTCTGGGCTCCAGAGCACAGCATGCTCCTATGTGATTTTATGATGTCAATCCATCAGATAGATGCCTTCCTGAGGTAAGCATTTTTAGAAAGGGACAAGTTTGCACTTATAATCGAGAAAGAGAAGTGTCATGGGACAAAGCTGGGGCTGGTATAAACTGATGTAATTTATTTAAAATCACTGAAGCCATCTCCATTTATAGCAACTGATTTGGCCTTCAAGGTATGAGAGAAGAATTTACCCAGTGGGCAGCTCAATTGGAAGAGCTGACAAGTGGAAGCGGAAGCTGTTTATAGGATGGCCTTTCTTTATGAAATTCTCCCAACAATTCTCAAACACTAACGAGAAACCTGTCATGAAGTGATAGTGTTGACAAGAGTTACTCTCGACCCTAGCTATGCTATAATTCAGAGGATAAGCAAAGGCAGTGTTTGCAATGCAAAGCAAACCCCTGGAAAGCTCTGCCTGGCCTACACAGGCTTCTTTCTGCCACAGGACTTTTGTAAAGCAAGAAGTATTTTTGAAAGATGTGGCTTGTTCATTCTAGACAGTGGCAGAAGCTCTCACTGAGGTTTTTGTAAATATTTGGCATTGATAACCCTGGCTCTTTGAGTGCCTTTGACTTTAGGCTTTTCATAAGGCCACTGTCCTTAAGACAAACAACAGCCCCCTTCAGAACAGGTTGTTGCTCTGGCAATTTTTTCTACCAGCTCCAGAACATGAAGTTATATTTCATTCTATGAAAAAAATAATTGCTGTGTGGTGTGATCCCAAACCAAGAGAAGAAAAATCTTTAGAAAAAGCTAAACAAATAGGGGGCTTTTGTCACCATGGTGTACCCTTTCCTTTAACTTGGTATAAAGTTTTGTCTCAAACATCTCAGAACTACTCTGCTTGAATCCAACTAGGAGGGTGCTTGTCCCACACTGACTGGTGGTGGAGGTGGGGTGCAGTGTTTTACGAGTGATGGAGAAGGTAAAGAGACCTCTGGGGCTGGGGAACACAGACCCTCCAGAGCCACTGGAGTTTTGGTGCTGAGCAGAAAAGTGGGGCAGGGGAAGAGGTGCCATGAGCATGGGGCATCATTTTCAAGACAAAGAAGGGACACCCATTTTTTCTTGATCATATAATCTTAAATCAAATTAACTTCTTTATCTCTTACACATGCTCAAATTAACTTTGACTTGACTAATCTTGTCCATAATGTTAAGCACAAGTATAAGTGTTTTATTCTGGAGCAGAGACAGCGTGCTAGCCCTTGGCAGGAACACCCATTCACTACAAAGAATCTGCAGAAAGAAAATATGCCTTTCATACAAACAAGATTCTGCAGACAGAAAATATACACACAAGAATTTCTACAAGATTCTAAGAGTTATATTCTTTAAGCTAAGAGAGCAGAAATTTCTCGTGTAGCCTAAAGCAAATCATCTCAAATGTCCAATATTAATTACAAACTATTTGCAAATGGTCTGCAGCCAAAAGTTATCTGCAGAAATTGCACAGCTAAAAATTTAGGACAAATAAATCTGTTTACCGGTCATTTCTGTGGGAAATATTGGGACAAGGTCAACAAGTCTTTCAAGTCATTTCATATAACTCTATTTCTAAACAAAATCTGCTTGCTGTCATGCTGGGAACATCAGAGCAATACCCAAACCAGGCATGCACGTGTGCATACAGAATTATAAACAGAAGCATGGGCTGGGCCAGAAGGAGATCCTCCAAATGTGAGGAAAGATTTAATCATCACTAAAATTATCAAAAACTGAGAAAAGTCATGATGAGAAGGCAAGACGCAGAGGGGTGAAATAAATTTGGGTTTTCTTATTTTACTACCTCATTCTTTGTGGTATCAAAAGAGTATTTTATTCAATCAATCTTGACTGATCTGACTGTATTTATTCTAATTAGGATCTAACACATATTCTACTAATATCCTCCCCAGCAGTGTAAAAACAGACGTTTGCCCAAATTCACCTCCTTTTATTCCTGAGAAACAACACCCACACCACAGCCCATAGGTCCTTTCCTTCTTGTGCTAGGTGGATCCCTGCTGAGAAGCTCCTGTAGCCTTCAGATTTGCTTTATGCAGTACAGACAGGATGGTGCTGTCTCTGTCCCATGGTAACAGCCCGTATCTGCTTCTGCCTGGAAAAGCCTTCAAGAGTCAGCATGGGCCCATTAAGAATTTAGCAGGATAACATTCTCTAGTTGTAGTCTCTGAGAAACTTGTATTCATTTTACTAGTGACAGCAACTGATGCTTTCAAACTCATGGTGCAGGTCACCTCTGTTAGGGTGACCATCGTTGGGTCCCTGAAGCCTGGGATGAGGGTATGGCTACAGGATGACATGAGGAGAGGAACTGATGGCCAAGGAAGGTCTGGGTGAACCAGAAAAGCGATGTCTCCAGCAGTCCACAATACCTTGCAAAAGGCAACAGTTGGTTTTCCTAACTGTAATTTTGAAATACAGGTGTGATACAGCTGCATGAGAGGCTTGGACCATATGGAGATATATTTTACTACCAAATAACCTTGAAGCACTTTACCAGCAGTTACTGTCTGTTGTTTGCTTATTAGTCACTTTTCCCTTCTTGGAATATGGCAAGAAATGTTAATAAATAGGGTCTAATTTCACCATCTTTCTCGGCAGCCATCCTTAACTCCAGTGCATGACCACTGGAGGTAGCTTTGCTTACTTGCTGGCTATTGAGTGCCTGTTTAGTCATCGCTTTACTGATACTTACAGGAAAGAGCCATTGTTCCTGGGCTTCCTTGTCGATAGCAGAAGTTCCTGAATTTCAATTTGTGTAAGTTAAACACCTCTGAAGAAAGCATTTGGTTCTGATTCATAACAGTCAACATTTTCTGACTACCATCTGAATGGATTGGTTTGATTTTTTAATTCATAGCCTCTGAAGCAGCAAGAAGAATCTAAGTAAACTTCTTTAGGCAAGATTATGGTGCAGCTTGCAAGAATTATAATGCTAAAACAATAGCAACCAGCAAACCCATGCAACTGCCTGGAGGACCCTTCAGGTCTGAAAGATGCTCAGCCCTGCACTGATATTTGGAAGAGGAAATCAAGGTCCTTCTCAAGGTGTATTTTCAAAGCTGCCAGCATATCTATCAGGTTAGTTCACAGGAAAGGAACATGAGCAAAAATGGATCATTTTAATTAATCAAGTTGATATGCACAATAGTTGTCTGGTTCAAATAATAAGGGCCGCAAATCATTCAGTCATTTACCAATGGTACCATCTGGTACATTTGACTGGTTTATAATGTTAATATTGCTGTTCAGCTAGGAAATTAGTCAGGAAGAAGAGAAACAAACCATAGATATCACTCTATAACTCAAAAAAATCACTAGGTTAGATGGGAATCTGAAAAAGCTGGGTAAGAACAAGACATTTTTAAAAAAGCAGAGACCCATATGGGTATTTTGCTAAAAATTTTTCTGCAGGCTGTGTCCTAAATATGCAGTAGCCTTCTTTATCTGGCTGACATTAGAGATATGGAATTTAACTAGTTAAATGTGTTCAGATAACAAGAGTTTTTCATGTAAGTGCTGCTCTGTAATAGACATGCCCTTTGCTGAGATAATGAGTGATTTGGATAAAAGACGGGCATAATGTATTGACTTTGAGGATATAATCTTCATTAGGAAATTCTGGAAACTGAAACTAAATTAGTTTCCTAATAATTATACATCTCCAGGAACATTCCAATAGGTAAGTGCAACAATAGCAGCTGAAAACTGTTAAACTATTTGGCTTCTAAAAATGTGATCTACATGACATCTACATAAAATGACAGACTCATGTGACTCATACCAAGAAAAAAAATGAAAGCAATATTGTAAAATGTTTTGACGTTTCCTTGCATGTTTTCATTCGTAAAGGTTAGGAGTTCCTCACAGAAGTGATGTTCATTATATTAAGGCTTTTATAGGCTCAGGTCTTGGTTCTGACTGTATTTTCCTCTCCAACACACTTGCATGTGTACAGCCCTGTCCAGATGAATAGCACAACGTGGGCACAGTAAGTCTGTACATGGAGTGTGATTTATCTGTAGGTGTGCAACAGCCATTTTTCCTGACAGCTGCCATCCTGCACTCCCAAGCATCTGAAACAGTGGTTGGTTACTGCAAAAATACAGGAAAAGGAATATCCCGTGTGCTTGTCACAGAGCGCGTGGGATCTGACCACACAGTACAGGAAATCCTATGCAATGTGGCACTAGCTAACAGGCCTTGGGAGTGTGTGTGTAGGGAAGGGGGTGGGTGAGCCCGAGTTGCCAACCTGTGAGCTCGTACTTTGTGGTGGTACCATCCCTACTTCCTCAAGGTCCAGCTGTACCAGTCCCTAAGCATCCTTCGCAGGGAGCCAGCAGCTCACTCTGCTGCTCTCACCAACTTGAAAGAAGCTACTCATATGCTTAAAATTAGCCCTGGAGCAGGGCCAGACTTCTCAGCACATTATGGGACAGAGCTGTTGACAGACGATCTTAACTCTCTCGCTAGCGAGAAGTTTGTACACACGCTCGGCGGAGCTGTAGGACCAAGGTCTTGGCCTCACATTCTTGCTGAAAAGCCCGTGGTGCTTTTCATGAGAATTAAGATGTCAGGATCATCAGTCAGATCAGATCAGATGCTGAGACCAGTAAAACTCTCCTGCCCTATCCTGCCTGGATACCTATAAACAGCTGCTGTGGACCACTCTGCCCTAAGCAGCTGTAAGCAGCAAGACTTAAAAAAAGTCTGGCATTAATTTGATGTTAATACTGAAAAGTATTAATGAAGAAAGAAAATACTCAAAGATTGATATTCCTAACTGCTATACGAGTTTGATGTTTTGTGTTTGTAGCGTACAGAGACAAACTGGAAAGTACAGCTGAGGCATCTGCAAAAAGCAAGGTGGGATTATGCCAGCAAGCAAGCAGTTCAGTAGAAAAGTTAAACTGATATTTCATTGGATTGATTGGCAGATTTTTCTTTCTGTTATTAATTTGGGCAGAATCATCTTTAGAGATGAGAAAGGGAGAAGAGGGGAGATGCAAGACACATTCTAGACTTTGCAGTATGAGTACAAGTCTGTTGTGTCTGTTGTCCCCATAGTGTTATGCTACGTCCATAGAGTTACACTCTGGTTAAGAAAGAAGACCAAAGGAAGGAAGACAAAACGCTTGGCCTCAACAGGACAGCAGCCTTTTGTCTTGCTACCCTTTATAATACTGATGATACAATGTGGTGCCTACGCAGAAATGCCACAAGACAGTCTCTGACTGCAGCAAAAAGTAAGGCTGTCTGAATTAGCAGTATGGAGCATGTTTCACTTCCTGGGCATTTTCTTATCTGTATCTTACTCAGGTTTTTGATCTATGGATGAGTGGATCAGGAAGTGACCTGAAAACACCCTTTTGCCTCATGCATGGAAATTTTCTAATTATAGGGCTACATCGACAGGCTCCCACTCCTGTCATGACACTTGGCATTGTTTGTGTGGTTTAAACAAGAGAGGGAAAGAACTCACCTCCCAAAACCAGAGAAATAATGAGGAACAACATGCATTCTTTTATCTTTTCGTCAAATGAGGCAAGTCTATTATCTGCCCCAGCCTGTGGCTGGGATTGCCGCCTCCCCCAGAACAGCTTTTTACAGGCTGATTAGTGTATAGCTTCCTGCAGTAAACTGCCTACAGGGACCAGAACACAGGAGAGGAAAGAGAAATTCAGGGACAAGATTTAAGCTCCAGCCTTAGTTTTTATTGCCTACACTGTATGCCAATACATATTTAACTGGTAATCCACGGACAGTATACGACATGAACACACAAACAAGCACGTGAGCACAAAATAGCCTACGTGGGCCCCAGGAGTCACTGATGACTTTGCTTGCAGAATAATGCTAAATCAGGAGGGACTGAACTAGCTGGTTCTAGGAAAAGCAGTTTGTAGAAATGCCAGACAAATTTGTAGGACACTGCTGGAGTTGTATAGAGCCATGGATTTCAGATTTGAAAAGACACAGAGTCTATGCACTTGAAAAGAGCTTCTGCTACACTGAAAAAACAAATAGCTTTTAGTATTTTATGCTCTTGGAGAATTATTATGCCATCTTGAATTTGTAAAGGATTTCCTTTAATAATCTTGTTATTATTCAATTAGAGATGCCAGTTAAAAATGCTTTATTGCATAGATACAACCAGGTAAATATATTTATGGCAACAGGAAGAACCAACTGCTTGTTATAAGCATCTAATTTGTATGACAGAGAAGTGATATGACAGGAAATTTCTTACACCTCCAAATTGCTAATGCTTTATCATTAGACATGCTAATGGAGACTTGGGAAGGTAACATACAACTTTAATTCCTTCAAAATGAAAACATCACCTGTGGGTTTGGGTGATAAAATATATGCCTAGCTGCTGAGTAAGATAATACCTCTGTCTGAATAAATGCCAGGCTTAAGTGGGTGAGGGAGTGCTCAGTAAAGACACAAGGTGTTAGAATTATATTTTTTAGGGTTTTCTAACCCTGTCACTATAGCCAGATGCATGGTAGAACAGTGTGAAGCAGGACAAAGCTTAAAATTCATCAGGATCTTTTGGCTTTAATGACTGCGAATCTTTGAAATACTTGAAAATAATATTTGCTGTCAGAGTATGGACTGCAAGCAGTCCATGAGCACTGTAACAAAAGGACTGACACAATTAAAGACGAGCAAAAAAGTGGCATTATTACCCAAAAAATCTTCCTGAAGATGTCTCAACAATGGAAAGAAGTGACTTGAAGACTAACTGGGAGCAGCTTGCAGCAAATGTCTTTTTGTATGAACTGAAGCACAGCACAAATCAGTTCCAGTTTTATGGATGCATCTGCTGTACGGGTTTAGCAGGAGGAGTTTTTCTTCACTTAAACCAGAAAGATAATCAGCTTTTAGATTCTGGATGTGATTTTGTTAGAGTTATTGATCTTGATATGGAGATACATTTCAAATAAGCCCTTGTAATAGAAACTAAAGATCCCAGAACCCTGTCTCCTTTTATTAGCATCATTATAGACTTATTTTGCTCAGATGTAAATGTTCCAGGTAAATGGGATAACCTTGGAAAATCACAGTGATGATACTATACATATTAACTCTGTGCATTGTGCTTCAAATGTTTCTACATCATCTTTGCTGAAATTGTCACAAAAATCAACCGCATTGGTTTCCCAGCTGAAGATGAGTTAACATTGATCTCATTGTCCAACTAAATCCAGTGGGCTACCAGGATTATAGGGGAGACAGCTTGGGTGCAGACCCTGGATAAGCTCCCTGAGCTCTCAGCTCCCCGGGAGGTACTGAGAGGTGCTACCTCACAAAGCAAAGATAAATGAAAAAGGAGAAGCAAGATAATGGGAAAGATAAAATTGCACAAATCTTCTCCCTCACCTTCTCAACAAGCTTTAACATACACTGACCTTGAGCTAGTCAGGCATGCAAATCTTTCACACATCCAGAAAGGAATTATAGACCATACAATCAGCCATTGTGAGGAAGAGAAGCTGTCCTACATAAACTATTCCAGCTGTTTTCACAAGGAAGAACTTGCAGATATTGCAGCTCTAGCAGGTAGCTGGACTGGGCATTCCCTTCATGCTCAGTTTTTTGGCACCAGTCTTTACTAATCGCTGTGTTTTTTTAAGCATATCATTTTCACCAGTAGATTTTCCTCATCCAGAGAATTTTCTATACATCCAGACTATTGCCAGTACCATACTGAGGCTATGTTTGCACTCTCTAGCAGGGTGTGACAAAGATAAAGCAAATTTAAATCTAAAAGGCTGCCAAGACAGGGTCTTGACCTACCTCACCATGGCATTGTGTTCTCTCCCTGTGTTGACTCCTAAACAGAGCAAGTTATTCCTGTTTACTGCAGAGGGACAGCATGTGCATCAGCAGTTCCTGCAGAGGAAACAGTACGCTGCTGTCATTGATATAACCTGCCTGTGGTTGATCCTCACTCATCTTGAACTAGAAAGAGCAGGTAAAGGAGAATACTTTGTCCAACTTCTTTTTTACTTTTCATTTCCCCAGAAGCAGGGCAAGCTAGCTTGGGGCAGGCTGGGGCACCAGGAATAGTCAGGGCATGGGACTGCAGGTCAGGGATCTCACCTCCATAAGTACTCAGACACACAAGTCATGGCCTCACATTCCCTGGATGCAAAACAGGAGCCGTGGTGCACACCCAGCTCTGTGAAAAAGGACCTTCAGATCTACGCACCTGAATGGCAGCAGAAGAGCTATTCAATCATTTTAATATTTTTCTTACTTTGATATGAGATTTTTCAAGAAAATAACTGCAAATACAGATGCTGATGAGAGAAATCACAAAGACCCCTTTAACACAGCTGACATGAGAGCTGGATGCTACACTTGGCAGGGGATAAGTTGGTGGCAGTATAAGAAGCACTCCAATGAATACTTAAAAGGTGTCAGCTCAGAAGAGGATAAAAGCCAAGTTTTATCAGGGCAGAGGGGAACGGAAGAACTATAGGGAATGGAACATGTATGGGGATCATGAGGTGAAGATGAAATCCAGCTCAACAAAAGACTCATGAATCCCAATGAATAGAAAAGGGAAACGTTACTTTTTTATCCTCTCTCACATACAAAATCAAAGACAAAAAAGTTAAAAAATAGACATCAGTTTTAAAACATAATTTCATTTACCAACTCAATACATGAACTTAGGTTAAACTGCATCTGTTGTTCCTTTTTTTTTCCCTATATATTGAAGAAATTATTGATGATTTGACTGAAAACAGCAATAGTGACTTTCAGAAAATGAGAAAAACTTATACAACTCATCAACACAGCACTTGCTAAGGTAAAGGAGTAGAAGAAAGCATCTGGATGAAAGCTGGTCTGAAGCTATCAGAATATGTTCCTAAGAAACCATTCTCAGCAAGCCCCTGTTTAATTGGTTCCTGACCAATAATAAAGTTCTTCATTACCTCCTCATTCTGCACATGGCCAGTAAAGGATTGGGGATTTATGGTTTTTGGGATTCATCCTTGAATTACCCGCCTTCTTCATAGAAAACACACCTGTATTCTAAATGCATAGTTTTTTCAGCCTTATAATACAGAATCAGATCTCTTTCCAACCTAGTGAGTAGAAGAGACTGACTTATATGGAGTTATACTTGAAAAAGTGCCTTCACTCACAAAATATCTGGGACTGCAAAAAGACAACTGATGATGAGACTTTTCTTACCTAGCTCCTCCTAAAATGAGATGGGGTGGCAGCATAGCTAGAAAGGGTGCTTTCAATTCACAAAGTCTCTGTGTGTGTTAATTGTACCTCAGTTACACAAGGTAGGCATTTAAGCCATAGGATGTCATTGGGTGTGAGAAGACAGAAGTAGCAGGAAGCTTTCCTCAGCTAGATTCATTTGCCATGGATCTGGCAAAGCGAAGAGTCCATAGAATACATCAGTTTATTTTTGGCACATGAAAAAGGTCAATACTCACTGTGATGAGCTGTAGTGGATGGTGAGCATTGGTTTCCAGGGCTGGGAGTTTAAGTTCTTAACTTGCACCTGAGTAGACCGTCTCCTTTTTTACCAGGTAGTTCTGCAGGAAGCTATGATCTAAATGTTGGGCTTACCCAGCAGAGATACAGACTTTTATCTTAGAAAGTGCAAAGGAAACAGGCTTTTCTCACATGGCTTTGTACTTTCTTCAACCCCAGACAACAGCTGGTCTCAAAACTCAAGTGCCACAGCACAACAGGGAATCAACCTTACTCTGAGAAATATTCATGTGCGTGAAGTTTGGCCAGCTACACTCCAAAATGAAGGGTTTATGCCATTTTTCTTAGGGGAACAATTTATTTGCATAACTGACAGGTTCAATACCTGCTGTAGAGCTCAAAAGAATACTGTATTTTTTTCTTTTGTGGCCACTAGGTGTCAGAGCCCTGTGATGTGGGGGTATCCCATGAGGGCCATGGGACTAGAGACATTGAGTTTCAGATAGTGCTATATGATAAATTAAAAAAAAATAAAATAAAAAAAAAGAAAGGCAAAAGTAGGGAGAGATATTTCTTGTTTGTCCTAGTGTGCAGTTTTGAACATCACACAATATAAGAAAGACATCAAGCTCTTAGAGAGTATCCAAAGGAGGGCCACGAAGGTGGTGAAGGGTCTTGAGGGGAAGCTGTATGAGGAGTGGCTGAGGTCACTTGGTCTGTTCAGCCTGGAGAAGAGGAGACTGAGGGGAGACCTCATTGCAGTTACAACTTCCTCATGAGTGGAAGAGGAGGAGCAGGCACTGATCTCTTCTCTGGGTGACCAGTGACAGGGAATGGCCTGAAGTTGTGTCAGGGGAGGTTAACGCTGGATATTAGAAAAAGAATCTTCACCCAGAGGGTGGTTGGGCACTGGAACAGGCTGCCCAGGGCAGTGGTCACAGCACTAAGCCTGACAGAGTTCAAGAAACATTTGGATGATACTCTCAGGCACGTGGTGTGACTCTTGGGGATGGTCCTGTGCAGGGCTAAGGGTTTGACTTGATGATCCTGTGAGTCTCTTCCAACTCAACACATTCTGTGATTCTGTAATTCTGTGATCTGCAACCCACCATCTTCCTCCTCCATCTCCACATGCTGGCTGCTACCTCATGAGGCTCCATGGAGAGGTGTTTGCCTGCCAGCATTTTCCAACTTGCTGCCCATGGTGGAAAACATACACCCCAACATATAGTTTGATGTTCAATCCACATTCAGAAATGCCTATTTTTTCCTACCCAGGTGCTTACATTGGCAACCAGTGAGGTTGCTCTTAAGTGGCGTTGTCTGCTTAAAAATACAGTTTCAACTGTGTGATCCTTGACTTGGATTAGAAACTGGCAATGTTTCCTCAAGAAAAGCTCCAATCTCCATTGGGATTTTTGTTCTTTTGCATTTTATCTAAATTGCACTTACATTTGGATCTGATGATGGGAAGTGAACAGGATCCTTCTCTTTTTAAAACAAGAATAATTTAAGTCCAGCAGGAAGAGCTTAACTATGGAAGAGTCTATATTTAGGTTATTTTCCTTTTGTGTACAGCTGAGTGTACTTCCAGATCCCTTGAGTGTCCGTCATGCTGCAGACAACTACAAAACATGTCCCACCTTGAAAGTAATTCCAAAAGCAGAAGGAAGACTAGAAAAGAATAATTAGCTTCAATGATCATAAAACTTAGGAAGAAGTCCCTTCCATTTTCTGAACACAAATATACTTTGTATACTTTCAGTATTTTGTCATAAGTGTTACAATTTGCCCACAGAAGCACAAAACCACTGAATAATTTAAGTTAGAAGGGATCTCTGGAGATCATCTAGTCCTCTGCTCAAAACAGAGTCAGATAAGTTATATCTAACATAAAAATTAGATCAGGTTGCTCAGGGCCTTGTCTAGTCCAGTTTTTAATATCTTTGAGGAAAGAAATTTCATAGCCTTTCTGGCCAACTTAGTCCAGTGCCTAATTAGCCACACAGTGAAAAACTCAAAAATGGCTTGAAAAAAGTATGACAAAGAAGGACTGATTTAAACATAAATAAACTGTTTGGTGCTGTGTGAAAACTAAGAGGCTTTTTTACATTCCTAAAGAATGTGTCAGTTCCAAAGGCCTCAAATGGGAAATTTAGTGTTGTCAGCACCACAGAACGATAACTTTTACAATTTAAAATAAAACTTAATTTAGCACATACTCACGTTTCTGTTCTTATTTACTGCTCTTTCTTTTGATCCAGTCACATACTTCTAGAGAATGAAATTTACAGTTTCCAGTA
>JAWWLV010000144.1:45916960-45932192 GCA_035041135.1 Platyrinchus mystaceus | reverse complement strand
ACTTATTTCAGACTTCCAAGACCCTTCAAAATCAGTCAACCATAGAGTAAGATTGTCAAACAGCATCAAAGGTATGACCATGTGAAACTTGGAGGTAAAAACATAATCACACACTGATATTTAGATGGGTCATAAGTAGTCTCATTTAGAAACTCAAGCAATGTCGTAGTGGAGACGATGTAAAAGATGAGGTCACATCCACTTCAAAGTGACCTCACTGAGAGGTTAAATATCATCTTTCACACAATCTTGTAATTTAACTAGTGCTGTATCACCATATTGGAGTTATTTTTACTTGCATGAGTCTAGCACTCTGCTTTTCATATACCACAACGCAAACTTGACCTTTAAGCTGCTTACAAATTTTGGAGATTTCTAGAAAAGATTTAGGTCTTTCCTTCCAAGATGTGCAGCATGGTAAAGCTGAACAGGATCACAGAATCTTATCTACTTTGTTATGACAAAATAAGTAGTCGTTACTAGCTGCAAAGAAAATAAGCTCTTCAGTAAGCAGAGCAGATCCCTAGTCTACGAACTCACAAATATAAAAATAATCCTTTAGGAAGAAAAGTGTCATGAAAACCAATTGATTATTAATTATTAATTGCTAAGGAAAGAAAAATCCTCACATAGCAGAGACAGGCTGAAGACTGCTGATGGACCAGTTGCACTCTTCACACAAGGCCAGTTTTACTTTGTTTCTAAAGTTCAAGATTTCAGAAGCAAACACCTGACTGGCACCCAGATGTACGCAGCGTAGGGGACACTGGCAACCACAGGCGATGGTGCGCTGCCTGCATCTGTCAGCAGTGAACACCCAGCCCCATGCTTTGTGCTCAGCACGGTGTACACTGCTGGATGGAGAAGTGGTTGACCTTGGCATCGCCACAATTATGTCAGAAAGTACACACACTAATTAAATACAGACTTAATAGGTTTAGTTTATAACACTGAACAATGTCTGACAATTTTCACAGATAAGAGCAAGTTAAGGCTGAGTAAGCAGTTGAACTACTGCTTCTAATGTGATAGTGCATAAGGGGTCCAAGCAGGGATTAAATCCTCCTTCAGCTAGGTACTGTACAAACAAATAGCAGAAAGAGAATTCCTCTACTGAGTTCACCCCCTTGAGCAGTGCATTGCCAATAGCACTATCATTTACAGCTGAGACTTGGCCACGTTTTCTGGGTTAATAAGCAGGGAAGCAGTATTTGGTATTAGATGAATTTTGCAAGAAATCTGCAAGCTGGCACTTAAGACAGAGGTAGTACTGGCAAGCAAAGTATAATGGAACAGATTATAATTTAGCATGCACTAGAATCACTTAAAGAGGACCCAAAAATCATACTAGGTTATGGTATAACCAAGTGATAGTCCAGGGAGAACAAATGCTGCAAAATAAAATAAAAAATCAGGGAGTGGCGCACAGTACCACTTTAGAGTAACCCAAGACTGGAGGCGGGGGGTTGTTTCAGAACAGAGATAGTACAATTAGTCTTTAATTCCATTAAACCCTTAGATATTACTGCAGAAAGGTGTGACAAGAGAAGGAAAAAATAAAGGTGTCTCTTTTTCAGGAGACGTCTGCTTTTAGAGGGAGAGTAAGGAAGGAGCCCAGTAGCACCCAGCCCTCACAGCACAGCAGGAGGCTTGCTCCTTGCTCAGTCCTTGCTCATTTCTGCTCATTCCTCCTCATTCCTCATCTCCCCGACTCCCCAGGCACTGCAGGCCCCCCCCTTTTCCTCAGGACATGCCCCCGTGCTGGCATGTCCCTTTGCCTGAATTAGAGCTGCTTGGGCTTCCCTCAGAGAAAAATCACTCCAGCTATGGCCAGTGCTACTCCACTTGTGCTGTAAGTGGTGTCACGTCTTGAGGGAAAAGCCACAGTGGGGCTAGAATAAAACTAGTGAATGAAACTTTAAGTAAATGGCAACACATTTGCTTTGTTTTTCTGTCATCCTATTACCCTTTTCCAGATCTTGTGCTCCATCTACTTTTCTCTTTCTCATTTAAAAGAGGCAACTGGGCAGATCCCAAAGTCAATGCTGCTGACCCCTAAAGTAGCTTTTCCTTTGGACTCGTGTAACTTGTTTGCTTGTATCCCCAGCCCTCTCGCCACAGAGAGCTGTCCTAGCCATTGAACAGCCATCTCCATGCTCCATATTCAGTATGGTGCTTGCTGCCAGATGGAGACAGTTTGTCTTAGCATTACTGCTATCAAGTCATACAGCAGATTCCAGTAAAGGCAAGCTGGTGTACTGGCATTTAAGTTCAATCAGAAAAAGGACATGAAGGATCTTTCTCAATCCTGGTACAAAATATAAGTAAAGCCCCATGAAATCGAGGCATTTGAAATGCACCTTTATCCTAAACAGCAGATTTGCTCGTTCCTCTAGTCCTACATCACATTCAGTGTTCTAGCTCTCATCATTTAGTATTTTTAGAAAATATTTTCTGGAATGCAAGCACACAAATATGGTCAGACAGAGCATTACCCTCTAGCAGCCACAAACCCCTTCAGCTAACACAGAGCCACAGAGGTCCAATCAAGCAGAGACTCTGCCCTGTAGCCCAGACATACAGGTTGTGTCTGCAGGGAGGTGATGTGGGGATGATTATGTTACAAAAGTACCGTGTGAAAACCGTTAAGTGTCACAAGTTGTTTGGAGAGTGATTTTTACACTTATCAGCTTAAAGGCAAGCAAAGGCCATTAGATGCACTCTAAAAATTCCTCCCTGCTATTTGCGGGTCCCCACAGCATGCTGTAGACACGCGCCGAGGACTCGCTGCGTCGTGAAATCCTGACATTCTCGGAAGGTGGAATCAATTAGCATGTAAGATGTGTGCTTAGGGAGAATGAGCCTTGTTGCAAACACCAGACAAGAGGTATCAGCTGGGCTGTTTGCTCACATGGAGCCTGTTAGTTACACAAACACAAGGAAAGAAGATAGTATTACAGGTGAAATCCTGCAGTTATCCTAATGAAAGTGAATTTGTTTCCCTTCCTGTTTTTCCTACTACCCCTACTATTTGACCATTGTTAGACCGTGGCTTGTATGCTGGTTGAATGCCAGTTTTCTTTCTCCCATTTAGCATTTTCTCTCTCTCTCTCACTGATTTTAACTCAAAGAAATTGCAAAAAAAAAAAAAGATTGGACTTTTCCTGGGAGCAACACCAAGGAAGCTGTCTCTCATCCAGGAGGAAACTTGTTTCAAAATACAGCTGGGAAAAGGAAACACTGAGAAATAGATCAAAAGTGGCAATTTTGGGGGAAAAAAATGGTTTTTTCAATTTTCATGTTCCAATGATCTTTGACCTTCCCATTTACATTTATCTTCTTGAGTTTAAGAAGGAAGCAGTGTTACCAATACGAAAAAGTAAAGTCCCAGGAAATTCTGGGGAGGGAAGACTTGCTTTATCAGAAACAGCATAGCCTGTACAATGAACACTCATCTTAATGCAAAGCTGAGGAATGAAATTCTCTTTTCTATCAGAGGATACTGGTATGAACAAATGTTAATTCCTGCTCTCTGATATGGTGACAGCCCTAAGCACTACTCAATCTGTGTGAAAAGTGAGACATCAAGTCAGAGTTAAATTCCTTTTCTTATTCTGGAAGATGGAGTCCATAGGCAAGGAGTGATAATCTTGGCCTTAATGGGGAACAGCAGTTTTCCAATTGTTGTCTTACTCCCTAAAACTTGGGACTGACAGTCAGTATACCAGGTGCAATCTGCCCTGGCTTGCTGTTGTCAAGTAACACAGGTGCTTCATGGAGATGGTGTATGGAAAGAACTGAGGCAGAGGGAATTCAGTGACCAAAGACTCTTATGAGATCTTGGCAATAAATCCTAGATCAAATTTCAGACCTTGGCTACTTTTCAAAAGTTTTATAATTAAAAAAACCCAAACCAAACAAAACAAAAAACAAACCAAGATTTTTTCAGGACCAATGCCCATCTTAAATTTAATTAAGTTAGAAGTTATAGTTTTCTGAAGAAATCCCACCCTTTTAAGACTGGAAAGCAGAGGATGATGATGAAGATGATTATTGTTGTTGTTGTTGTTATTGCTGTTGTTGTTAAAAACAACTAAGACGTTTCTAGCCATGCCATTTTTTTAAAGGTACCCTGAAGCAGACCACCACCACGAGAATATCAATTCAAAGGGTTGGTATCTGCAACAACTAATAATATGTAACTTTAATAACAGCTAATACTACCAAACAAATGAAAAACTGCATAGCTCTAACTTGTAAAAGTCTTGGCGCAAGTATGGTGGAGAATCCTGAAACGCTTCTCTCACCACAGAAACACAAAAACTAGTAGTTTTCTTGCATTTTCTTCCACAAAACTATGCAAAGCCTGTCATAATTTGAAAAATCCACGGGATTTTTTTCTCTAAGTTAGCAGCATAAGTGACATTGACCTTAATATCACTGCATTTAAGCTTCAATTGTTCAGGCAGCAACAGGGAAGAGTGGAGTCTCTTCAACAGAAAGCAAGAACTGAAAATTTCAATGCGAAATATGAATACATTAAAAAATACAATAAACTGGGAATTTATAACACAAGCTTTTTTTATCCCTTTAGTTCCATAACACACAGTGCTGAGACTTAGGTGAAACAAACTGAAGATGGGGGGCATAAAATCCACTCTCCTTCCTCCAGGGTAAATGCACAAAGTATTGAAGAAATTGGATGGGTTAAAATTAGATATCAGCTCCTAAAATATGAGTTACCTGTAAGGACTGGCCTTGAGCGGGACAGTTAAAGGGCCTGCCTGAGAGCTGAAAATGAAGCGGTAAATGCTGAGATTTTTTTTGGTCTGTTTTGTTTGGGACAGTGGGAATGAGCTGTTTATGTTTAAACGGTCGCCTAAAAAAAGCGATAGAAAAGAGGGACTGATCAAAACCACAACACAGACCAGCAGTTGAGTAGGAAAAGGTATTGCTAATTGTATATGCTGTTTTTCCCTGCCAATCTGAAAACTCTTGTTGCTCTGCAGGGTATGGACTCCAAAGAAGGAATCACCCGTGAGCAACCAAAGTGCATGCCACTGCAGTAAATAAAATTTCAATTACTCTACTATAAACATATTTGCTTTTAATGATACATCACAGGTTTTGAAGAATTAAGAAGAAAGTCTTCCCCTTCCTCCCAGGGCTTTGAATTTGTATTGTCCATTTGATGAAAATATGAAGTCATGCTCTTCATATGACAATGCAGGAGGAAAAAAAAAAGGAAAATGAAAAAAATAATATCAACTCAGCACCAGTATTTTAGAACATTTTGGCATATTTTATTGTTTCCTCTTAACTGCCCCCTCCTTCTTATCTCATGTACAAGCCCATCTACAGTAATGTTTTAAATGGAAAGCCTTTTAGTGAGCCAACTGCACCTTTCTCTAGGGAGTTCCCACTGAAATTCCTGATAACACCAAACAATGAAATTTTTTTCCAAGAGTTACAAAGTGTAATGAAAATGACATAAATTATAATTTAGAAATTTCATCCCTTTGAATACATTTTTCTGTCATTCAAAGCATTTTTTCTAGAAAAATAAGCCGTGATAGACCTTTCCACAGAGTAACTTCATAAAGCCAAAATATTAGCAGTAGAAGTGGGCTCCCTCAACTGTTACTATTCTGTATCTCTATTTTAAATTGTTTTTTATAAAACAAGCAGTTAGAGAGCTGGACGACTCAGGAGCTGAAGCTTTCCAAGTCTTTACAGCAAACAACTAAACCCGTAGCAGAAGGGACACAGATTAATATGGTGTAGGCTTGACTCAATTGTGCATATATATTGCATTTAGTACCTCTAGAGATGTCCTGGGTATGAATCCCATTCCTAGTTTCCTCCAGGAAGGGGTAAGTCTTTTGAAGACCATCTGTCATAGCTGTGCACCCATGGAGATGACCTGGGTACACTGGGCATTTCAAATGGCACCTTATACCTGACCATCCCAGATATATATTCCTTATATATAGGAAACACAATCAAGCCCTTAGTGTCCACTTCAAGAGCATTATATTATGTAAGCAAAGCCAAAGAGAAAGAATATGTTTTAATCTGGAGCCTAATTTTTAAGACCTGAAAAATGTTAGACTTTACCATTATGAACACAGAAGATTAAACTGGCATGGAAACTGGTGCTAAAGAATGATAGTGATACTCCTTCTCTATGCAAGCGTGGATTTATGGATACATGGAAATGTATGTCAATAACAAATTGACCTCCAAAAAAATAAATCCTGAGCCCTGTCCATGCACATAAATCAAAATACAGGTGTTGAACAAACTCATGCCACCTTTCTTCATATAGGTAGATAAGAGATGGAAGGGTGTCGTTGCTCTAACCTGTTCCTAACTTTCCCTCAAAGCCATGTAGAGGGGCTCCTTCAGACTGGGGCAGACATGGACTCCATTTTTGGGGGGTTCTCCAGCAATTTGATTATTGCCTGTAAGTGTGGGTGTGGGTTGCTATCACTATGCTTATAATTTCTGACTTCAGTAGAGAGATTAGCCAGCCCAGGAAAGTAGGATCAGTGTGGGTTTAGGCAGACCAAATCCTATCCCAGGTTTTATGCTATTTTGATTCCTTTAGTCTCCTGCCAGACCAATACACAGATCTGCAGGAATCCCTCTTCTTCCAGCTTCACACAGGCTTACAAATGCCAAAATTAACAAATCAAGATTGCATTTAATTCCAGATGAGCACGTCTGAATTTCTCCATCTTATGATAATATTTTGCATCTTATTCAGAAGAAATGCTTGCATACTTAAAAAACTAAGCAAAACATTTCAAAATCAGCTTCTAGCTCACATCTCTGTTCCTGAATCCCAGACTGTGTATGAGTCCTCCCACTGTCCCCAGTCAATGTTGTCTAGTGCAAGGGAAAAATTAAGGAATTGGGCTTCAGAAGTGTCAGGCAATGGAAGAAAGTGATTGCAGATCACTCATGGGTGAGACATAGGCATCATGGCGCTGCCAGGACTGGGACCTTCCAAACACTTCCAGCTGTAGAAGACAGTTTCCAGCTGCGGGGACTGGTGGATGTGCAGTGGTGAAAGCTGGGATGCTAAGGGATGCTCAGCACCTCACTCCTGAGCACTGGGGCTGGTGATCCCATTAAGTCATAGAGCCTCCTGTTATTTATGGACTGCAGTCCCAGGAGCTTGACCACAGCTGCACAGGAAGACTGCAGCAGAGAAGGCTATTGCACATGTGGAGCCTGTGCTCAAGAATAATTTCCTAACTGTTGTTAGGAAACTCTTTTATTATTTTCAGTGCTTCTTCACCATGCAGATCTTCTATTTGCAAAGGCAGGTGCAGCATGGCAGTGTCTTCCTACTGGTAACACAGGACAACTCTTGCTGAAGCTCGGACCTGACCTGCACGAGCTCTAAACCATTTCAGATGGATCTGAGAGGAAGACTTGGCAGTAATTCAGGAGGTTTGAGTTCCAGTTTGTGGAGTCCACAGAGTCTGTAAAACTGCCCCTGAACATTTTGTTTAAATGCCTGTCACCCACTCCAGTCTTCTATCTCCAAGCATTGTAATAGAATAGCAAAGCCAAAACTGCAGAGTTTCTTAAAAGTAGTTCCTTTGTATAGGGGACTATGAGAAATACTGGGCAAATCACCAAGCAATGAAGACCTAAATCCCTAAGAGCTTATACATATGCATTAAAAAGAGGGGTTTGAATGTCAAAATAAATAAATATAAAGCTGATTTTACACTACAGGATTATGTTTGGGAGGGAAGGTTTTCCTTCTGTCTTATACAACCAAACTTCAAAAGAAAACTCCCCGCGAAACACTACTGTGTTTCTGCAGTCCTGTGGATAACTTGGTTGGGTAGGACAAAGCTTTTTTCTGTTTCAGAGAAAAGCTCCATTTGGAAGGTTTGGAAGCAATTTCTGCTCTCAGTTTGCAAAGTGCAAATCAGGACAGTTTGTAACAACACAGAGCTATTGAGATGCAGAGAACTATTTACATAAGTAAGGTAAGCAGGATTTGACCTAGCTTGGTGAGCCCGGTAGATAGCATTGTCCTGTCAATTTTCACTCCCTACAGCAATGAAGCCAGATAAATGGCTTCCTGCCATATGGCATCACCTTCTTACAAGAGATAATTGCCACTAGCCTCTAGACGCTTTGGAGGGAAGATCCCGCTTTGCTTCACAATATAAATTACAGAATATTTTCCAAATTTGCCACGGACTAAGAGTTCTCTGTTGAAATATATACAGATGTCCTAGGTAAAAGTACCAGGAAAAATAAGACTCGTGAGTGCTATCTGTGAGGTTCAGTCTCTTCAGCCCTCACCACTTGGCAGGTCGGAGGTCTGCATGTGATTTATGTGGTTGCTCAGGGTCACTATTGCCTCTTTTTCCTGGGCATGATTCTGTATTTTGAGCCAGTTGTGATGTCTTCAGTGATAGCAGATACCAGCCTGAGTTTTGAACGGCACCTTTTATCAGAAGGCTTAGACTATCCCATGAACAAAGTTTAATAGCAGAGTTTAGCCTGTTAGTTGGAGAAGGTCTTCTTCAACATTTCCTGTGGCTGTGCTTTATCCATAGAGGCTTCCTCTCATCCTCTACTGCCTGTCAGCTATAGACTAGCTAGTTGTGATGTGTTTCATGATCATGTTACACCAAAGAAAGTCAGAGAAAATAAACTATGTTATTCAAACTTGACTCCAGAAAAGAGCAAATCTCTCAGGAAAGCACTCCTCCCATTTTATTTATGATATAAAACTCTAGAGTCTCACGCCTCAGGGAGGGATTGCTTTATACTCTCACCATGTAAAATCTATCCTGCCAAGAAGGAGCTGACAAACTCAAATCTCTCCTCACAGCATGAGTTTCTTAATGCCTCTGCCTCATTTGTTCATCAGCACTTTATGAGAAAATAAACAAAAACACTGTCTGTTTGCCCATTGTCATTAAGGGCATCTGAACGCTTCCTGCCGGGAGAGGTGGTTGTACCACCCTTGGAGCAGAGGCAATCGCATCTTTCTTCTGCCTCTGCATTTACAATGGCCAATCTACAAAGCTGGAATCCCAGGGAGCTTAATCAAAAGCCAGAAGACGCCCCAGGGTACATGTTATTGTCTAATAAGAGTAAGCAGTGCACACTGTTAGCACCAGCATCAGGCTAGCATCAGCATCTCTGCATACTTGGGAATCCCTTGGAGATATCCTACTGCTCTTATGGAGCAGAAATTGTTACAGATGTAAAAAGCAGTCATACAAAGGCAGTTGTACAATGATTTTTAACAAGGTAAAAAATAAAAATAGATCTTCGGTGTTCCCCTCTGGAAACAGTTTTCTCTCTCAAAACAGTTTGGAAAGGACATTTATGCTTTTTTTCAGTTCAGCCTATCAGCTACCACAGCAAACCAGTGCAACAATGCCCCAAAATTTCCCAGGATCACAGGTTTGGGTTAAAAACCATAGATTTCATCACAAGCCCACTAGGCAACATTTTAATGTATTTTTAAACTGCAATTCTGTGAGAGGCTCCATGCAGCTCCTACCATCCATCCTCAAACTAGGTAGCAGCAAATGTGTAATTTCTAAATGACAAGCACAGTGGATTTGTCTCAAAGAGACTTCTTTTCTGCTTTCCTGCTTTTTTTCTTTTTTGTGGTCCTGGCTTTTTTTTTGCAGCCATTTCCCTTCAAATCCATATCTCCCTCCCCCCCCCCCCCCCAAGTCCATTCTAACAATGTTTTTCTTCCCTGCTTTTAACTTCTTAGCTGGCTAGTTGTGGATTATTTGATTCCACTTCTGAGCCCACGTGTGCACTTTTCTAAGAAGTGAGGTGCAGCAGATGTGCAGAGGGATGGGAGGCATATCGTTTGTGTGTGCTGTGCTCTTCCAGCATCTCTCTGAAGACATGGAGGGAACTGGTTTATATGAAAGACAGCTAATAGCACTCATCTGCCTCCAACCTTCATGTGAGGTGCAGCATGGAAAAGGTACTGAGGAGGGGATTCACAGTCCACAGGGGGACTCTTGTGCCCAGGGACAGAGACAAAACAAGAACCTTCTTCCAGTCCTACTCACCGTACCCTAAAAGGGAGAGAATGTACATGTGCTATAATCAGGATGAATACTCTATTAAGTTCTATTTATACTATTCTTAGCAAAGGGAGACTTAAAAGATCTTTACATCTTTCCTTTTCACCAATTAAATGGTTAACAAGGTGAAGAGGGGCCAAAGCGGAAGTGTCCTGGACAGACCTAGAGCAACGCTGGCATTCACGACGGCAGAGCGCTGAGATGTGCTTTCAGTTAAATGTGTCGTCCCATGATGCTGACAGCACAGTGCTCCTTCTCCTCCATAGCCATAGTGTGGGAGGATTCAGCTGCAGCCCATGCACTGGCCTAAACCACCATGCCTACGTCCTGTATATGTGTGCATCTAGCAGGCTAAGGTGTGACAGACTCTCAGAACTGGTGGAAAACCTGACGCAGAGAGCACTCTTCCCAGCAGAAGTACCTCCTGTAGAGAAGGTCTTTTTGTTGGAAGTTAGTTCTAAAGTGATTTTTTTCAAGGGTTTTACGGTCTGCTTCTGTGGGGAACCAGAACTCCTAGACAGGTTTTGAGTCTCTCTCTTTTAAAGTGTTTATAATCTGGTACCAAGTGTTTTCCACATTGCATTTTAACATTAAAAATTTGCATAAAGAGACACATATACATACCAAGATACTTATCTATTAAAATAAAATAAAATAAAACACTAAGAAAACTAACAAAAAGCAGGAACATCTTAACAATTCTCGCTGACTTGGTTTCTTGTACTCCAGAGACCATTTTAAAAGGCAAATTCTCATCAGATATTGGGGAGGGAGGGAAGGGAAGGAAATTCATGACAGATTGTGCTGTGAATTCCTAAGCCTGGAGTTTTGTTTGTGATTTATCATTGCTAAGCCTTATCAACCACTGATTGAGTCTTTCCTCTCTCAGCCCTTGAGGGTGCAGTCTCTGGTCTCCTGTGGTTCCCTCCCAGATGACCAGCTTCTCTAAATGCTAATCAGATGATATGGACCCTTCTGTGATCTTGTGAAGGGCTCTATCAGCAGTTTGGTAGAAACACCGTCATGTAAAAATGATACTCCCTTGTCATCTCTGAGAGGTGTTTGCCAGGAAACAGAGTAGAAACATAACATCAAATGGCTTGTATATTGTCAGCTCCTATAGTTCACCCTGTGATGTGTCGAAGTGTGGACAAATATTTATCTGACATGGCTTGTTAAAGAATTGGGGCTTTTGCAAAGAAAATAGGTATTTTATAACTCATTCATTTTGTTTCTTTATTTGCTGAGTTAAATTCAGACCAAAAAAACTATGCTGTTTCCAAACAGGATAAACTTGGGGCCAAGGTCCTAGCAGATTTAGTTTTCTCATGGAATGTATTGTAAACAACTACAGGCAACAGAGCCAGCAATCTCCTAACACATAAGAAGCAAGGAAGCAGTGTCTCCCAACACATAAGGAAGAAGGCAGCTACACAACCAAACAGCTATTCCTCAGTACAAACTGCCATGCTAAGGGCAGAGGAGGAATTTTGCTTTTCCTCCTGAGGGCAAAGCTCCTCATGATAGGGATCTAGCTGGTACAACAGGTATAAATGTGATTCTTCCATCACCAGCTGCTGCCTGAGTGGTCCTTGGATCAGAGGGTGGCCAACGGCTGCCTCAAGGGCTTTGTGTCTGCCCAGCACCTCCAATGTGTGATGTGGTATCACATCCACCGAGGGCTACTTCTGTTGTGTGTCATGAATAGACATGTTCAGTTATTACCTGGGATGCAGGTTTTCCAAGGACTTGTACAGAGTTTTTGGGCACTTCTCAGGTGCTCCCTCAAGCTCAGAAGGTTGCAAGTCCCAGTCAAGGGCAAGTGCTCTGACCGTATTAGTGTAACACCCATTTACCAATAACCAAAATGTAACATAATATAGTATATAATACAAATGCTGGGCACTGCCTGCCCTTCCCTTGCAGTTGCCCTTCCCTATTCCACAACGTGCTGAGCCTTAGCAGAGGGTCGATGGTCTACTCCTCTCCAACCTCAGAGGAGGGTCTGGATTGCCCTCTGTGGGCAATTAGGTTCATGGGACAGTCCAGGGAGAGAGGAAGGCACCTTTTCAGGACTGGATCCCCCTCCAAAAACATGCAGAAGTACCCACATACAATTTGCCTAAGGGGTCTCCGGCTGTGAAACATTATTCTACTATCCAAATAAAAAACAATGCAAAATTTAATTAATTTTTTCCTTTGCTACTACCATTCAGGTTAAAGGTAACTTGGTTCATGTCATTGAATATGCCAAAAAGTTTCAACCTGGGATCAGTCAAAAATCATTTATTGATTTCAGTTTGCTCACTTAGCAAACAAAAACTATTCCACCCCATGCCTGAGAGCACTGTGATGGCCTTTGAGGAAAAAGCCAACAACCTGTGTGGCAGTATGCCAGAAATGCCCATTAACCAAATCTATTGAATTTAAGCAATTCAAAGAGATACTGTCTTCTAATAAAATACGTCTTAGGAACACAGAGGCAGCCCCTAACCCCAGGCCATGAGGAACCCATTCCCCAGCCCAAGAATTGCTCAATTTTCAGAGCCGACCTGACTCTCAGCACACACTGCCCTCAGACCTCGATCACATCCACCTTTCTTCTCTTTCAGCTGTCTACCTCTGAAGCATCTTACCAATAGACTGATGGTAGCTATGTCAGACTGTCTCCAGGTGAGAAAAACTACCAGAGGCTTCAGGGGCAGCACAGTGGCCCCAAGCTACCCACAGTCACCAACATTATTGGAGTGGGGGGTTAAACTCATTGTTTTGCTTCCTTAGTGGCAAAGCATTTTCAGATATTAACTACTGCTGGCACTGCAGGGCCAAGTTCAGTTCCCCAAGCTTTATCCAGAAGTGTAGGAGACTATGGAGATACAACCTGATATGTTTATCTTTGTGAAGCACGCTCTCTGCCTCAGTCGTGTGCCAGATGTAGCCACAGCTGCAGGAAGTTGTTTATCTGCCCTTGTGACCTTGCAGAAGTGTTGGGTGATGGTAAAATCATGTTTTTATTGAGCATCTTTTCTCTTCAACTGGAAATGCTTCACCATCAGTTAAAATGTATTTTAAATTCTATAAGGAAGCCAAGGACTGATAGCGCAGAGCTCTATAATCCAAATATATCCTTTTCTGTGTGCTTGCTGAAAGAATTTATTTTGGTGAGCTAGCTTGAACATGTTCACCTTAGTGAGAAAAAAAACTGCCTGTTTGAATACCTGTGGTAGCTACTGTTACTAGCCCACTTTCTGAATCTCATAAGTCTGTATATTAATTGCTTTTTACATCTCCATATTTTATAGAAATTTAATCTACCATGTTAGCTGTACTGTGACATTATTCTGGAGCATAAGGAAGATTCTATGATCCTTCGGCTGTGCTGACCGTAACTACTGAGGCACTCAGGCACTTGGTGCCTCTAGGATTTCACTAAAGGGTGGACACCGAATTCTACTAGGTCCCTCTAAAAATTTTGGTCTTTACAGTTCTCCACTGGAAAAAAGGATACCCTGTGTCAGACAATTCTGTCAAAATAAGTATACAGCTGCAAATGACAGAGCAAGAGCATTTGTCAGCAGAGCTAGATACTAATATACATTGATTGATCAACACTAGGGTGTAAGTGATAGTCCTGAGCATGGGAGAAAAAGGATTAAGCCAAATACAAATGGTATGTATCCATCAACCTTATCACTCAGGAGAAAAAATAACAGTGTCATTAGCTAAGTTTCCAAAATAGCCCAGTTTCCTGCTTGAAAGTCAATCCTTCAGAAACAGGTTAAGCCTTCATTTTGTTATGACATGCTGGTAAAGTCACAAGGGTGCCTTTGGTCTTTTTCTGTCAACATTAACGTGCTAAGTGAAAATAATTGTTGCAATGGAAAATACTCACTTGGCTCATAATACATTATAATCATCAATGTTTCTTTTCAGCTGAACAGAAAGATCTTGTTTACAAAAAAAAGTAAGTAGAAGGATTTGGTAATGCTTTGTTTTCATTTTTCACTCTACTTTTAATCATTTCATTTGAGTCAAATTAACATACAAATTTTAGTAATTGTTTATCTTTTGCATTTTTAGAAGAAGCAGTGCAACTAATAGTAATGTAATCACTTGAATATTAAATCTTCCACATAACATTAAAATCAAGGCACATTTATTATGCCTGCTGGTGCTGTATTCAGTTAGCTGCTTCTGCCTTAGCTGGTAACTTCCAGACATTCACAGTAGCTGTGTTTAGACACATTTACTATGTGCTCATGACAAAACCACAGAGCCATAGATGCTTTAAAGCTTGGAGTAGATCCCCATAAAGATGAAGTTGCTCTTGAAGGTTTGCATTGACTGAAGGTCAAACTTGAGAATTACATAACTCTTCACTGCAATCTCATTTGTTAGGGCCCAGGGATAATCTGTTTACATTTGGATACAGACCAGATTTTTTTTAAAGTTAATTTAGTGTTCTTGAAAGAGTTGGGAGCAAATATCTTATTTAGCCACAGGGAAATGACAGCTGAGGTAGGAGCAGCATAAATTCCCCACCTGTTCCTATTGAGGTGCCACATTTCTTTTTCTGAGAGGCATCCTGATGGGGATGAATGGGTAGATCTGTCTCTATGCTCATTTTGGCCTTTTAACACTGACCTAGTCTTTGGAAAAGGTGCCTGCTAAGAACAGCCATGATGGCAGTACCATGGTGTGGCTACTTGTGGTTATAAGACTCAATAAGTCCTTTCACTTGGGACACCCGGTAACCATTAAAGGTCAGTAACTCTCACCAGTGATATGAGGGCACACTAAACCTACAGTTAAGCTCCTCATCCAAGATCTTCTAGTTTCCCAGTGGAAAGTAAATATTTGTTTATCTGGGCAATTAGATGACTGAAATACATAGACTTAGAGCACACATTTTTTCAAGAATGTTAGCTTGAGTCTATGCCTTATACAAATCTTTACTTCCTAAGATTTCCTTTTCCAAAGACAAAGATCTCAACTCTAGGCAAAATTGCCCTCAATGAAACCCCAAAAGAGGACCTAAGACATAATACAGTTATTTGTGAAACCCACTGACTTCACAAAATTATCCTCATACATTTTCAGTGCCATATGATGTTGCCATGCAAAATCTTTGAGGT
>JAWWLV010000144.1:45862638-45905541 GCA_035041135.1 Platyrinchus mystaceus | reverse complement strand
GGGGAACACCACTGGTGACCGGCCACCAACTGGATGCAGCACCATTCACCATTCTCTGGGCCTGGCCGTCCAGACAGTTTTTGACCCAGGGAAGACTGCACCTGTCCAAGTGGGCTGCCAGCTTTTCCAAGAGACGCTTTGCTGTAGTACCGGTAGACAACATGTCCCAGCGCAGCTCTGGGCACCAGCTGCAGGGACAGCCCGCAGACACTACAGCTCCCATGGCCGCCGGCGCTGCCCGGGACGGGCGAGAAAGCCCCGCCTGTATGGAGCGCGGGAAGCGGAAGGGACTCCGCGGCGGTGGGCGGGCCGCGCCGGGGCGGAGCGGGGCCGGGGAGCGGCGATGCTGCCCGTGTTGGCCGCCGTCTGGTCCCTGCCGGCCGCCGCCTTCTTGGCGGCGCTGCTGCTGCTGCTCCTGCGGGCCCCGGCGTGGCGGTCCGATGGCCGCGGCGTGGTCTCCGACCTCTTCCACCAGCTCATTCGCTACGGGAAGACGAGGCTCCCGGGCTGGAGTCTTAATTACCTCGTGCCCAAGAGGTGAGGGGCGGCTCCTACCGCTGTTGCAGCGCCGCAGCGATTACCGTGAGTGTGTCCCGGTTAGCGCAGCCGAAGGTCGAGACAGTGAACAGCACACGCAGAGAGTACTGCGGATTTTTATAGAGTTGGGCTCAGCTTTGTTGCAGAAGTGTTACTCTGATTTTACAGATGTGGAACCGAGGAGCATGCGAGCGATCATACAGAATCTGTGTTCCAAATGGGAACAAAAGCCTACTCCCTTGATTCCCAAGTCTCATGCGAGATCCGTAAAACAAACCTTCCTGCAAGACTCAGGTTCAGGCACCTGGGAACGTGGAATCTTGAGTGTAACTGTGACTGTGCAAATAGGCTGCATGTTTACTGTCTTACACTGCTTGTCAGTCATCGCCTTCTCCCTTAAAGGTTTCTTTTTAAAATATGAGCATACTAATAACACCATGGGAACAATAGCAATCTAGACCCTGCATGAACAATCTCTTATAAGGCAAAAGAACCGACGTGTTATCCAGACACATCTCTTAATAGATGTTTGGTGTAATGAAATGTATGTATATGTTTAGATGTTTAATGAAATGAAGTAGGTGTTTAATGAATAATTATGAAAGAGGGAGAAAACCCCACATTTACACATTTTAAAATGTTTCTGATATTATATATTATGGAATTTCCTAGTTTTTGATCAGCCAAGATTCATTACTAAAGCTGAGAACTATTCTTTGACTTGAACGTGGGCGAGACAGGATCTTGCAAGGCCGGCAGGACAGGACTGGGAGGCTTCTTAAAAGATCTGGTCACCAGTAATGTTACAATCTTACAATGTCTGGCACATTTTATATACGTAGCTTTTAAACCAAATGTTGAAAAAAGTTTTGTGATAGAGCGTGTAACTCATGGAAAGGTTGTAATGTAGTATCTGGGTTATCAGGCTTCTTGATACAGAAAATACACAGGGACATATTTAAGTTCTTGCAGTACCCTTAGCAAAAATAATGGCTTATAAAGGCTTTGTCTTAATTGAAGTGTACTGCAAAGTGCCACATTCTTTAGGTAGGTTTTTGTTTGAGTTGACCTTTTTTCCAAAATAAGTTTCCCAACACCCCTTCTTAGGGAGGAGAGTGACTGAAGAACATACTTTTTCAGACAATTGACCTCTCAACATCTACAAAGCAATTCTGTTACTCATAACACTTCTAGCTGAAGGAATAGAGAAGATCCTGAAGGTAGCCACTGAAGCATTTTCTGTTCTATTCATCTGTGTCTTGTTTCCAAACAACCATTATATTTTCACTAGCCTGGGCTTGTTTTAAACTTTGCCATTCTATCTTGATTCATTTTCAGATTTGGCAAACAGTGAAAATTCCTCTTCTTGAGGTATGGTCCGTGTACGTACAGCAGTGCTGGTTTGCTCTGTAGGTCAGATATATCCCCAGTGTAATTGGGATTGCTGAAAGCTCGCAGGGCGTGTGTCTGCTAAGCTGCCAGGACTTGTTTGTGTGCTGGTAGCAAAAATCAGTGTGTGTGGAGAAAGTTCCCTGGCAAGTGACAAGATGTGAGTCTACCGAGTAACAGGACAGCAGGAAAAGAGCTTGAAACTTGGATGTGGCAATGAGTTTTTAATCAATATACAAATTCTGTTTGTCTTATAAACAGAAAATGAGGGAGGGGTTAAATTTTACTTCTGCTCTTGCAGATCAGCAGAGCGAATGTTGCTGTTTCTGCTCAGTAGAAGGAACTGAGGAGAAGTGATCGTGTGTAGGGGTTACCAGCTGCAAATGGGCAAGGCACTCAGGAGCATGCAGGGATGCTCAATACCTCTGTGATTTCTTTTGTGCTGTTCAGAGATACCTGAGCTGCTCTGGGAGGGGGTCACTTTAACTGGTTTCACTAAGCAAGGGTATTGTACCCCTACACTCCTCCAAGAGAAAAGTTTCCATGTTTAATAGAAATACAGTCTTCTCTTGACTATACAGTTATATCCCAGTTTTGTACCTATAATGACATTGTCAAGCCAAGGCCATCAGCATCTTCCCATGGGACATATTTTATCTCTTTGCAGGTGTTTCCAAAGGTCCTGCTTTTTATTCATAGCTAGAAGGACTTTTAATTTTAAAAGTAAAAGGAACTACTGGATCACCTAGTTTGAGCTGGATTTTATAGGTTCTTTAACTCAATCCAGTTACCTGCCTTGACTGTCATGTGCTCATTTCAGTAATGCATAGTGTGCTTTTATAAGTGCATTACAAGGTTGGGGGATTCTTTGTTTTATTCTTAAAAAAACCCCATGTGGTCTTGCCCTGTAATCACCTTGTGGTGTTGATGGTTTCTGTATGATTGTTGCAGACCTTGAATTTGCAGAGGGACAAGATACTTAAAGCAGAGTAATTACTTCTGAATGCCTTTTACCATCTGCATTTGCAATTTATGAACCTTAACATGTTGTGTAGTGCACCTACTGGAACTGAGAAAAGTGGGAGTGCTGTGAGGTGCAGCAGCTTGGAAATGCCCAGAAAATTAATTTGGATGTTCTTTTAGTGGTGTAAATTATAAAGAAAAAGTTGTGTACATCATGATGAGTTGTGTCTTGAGGAATACCTTTGCAATGTGTGGTTTACACTTTCTCTTCTTTAGCACAGTTATGGTTAGTAATGTAAGCTAAGTTAGAGGTTATTCCAGGCAGCATTTCATGGGGGGAAAATGTATTAGGGTTATTACTGCTTGGTACCACTGGTTCTTGAGTTCTCTACTATTCTTGTGGGCACCAAAGGGAAATGTACTCACCATCAGGCAAGCACATCCTGCAGCTACATTTCCAACTAAGGAACGGTGAGAACATTAATACATTAATGAACACCCTTTTTGTTCCCACAGCTGGTTTATTCACTTTTATGTGGTTTCTGTGGTCTGGAATGGCAGTCTGCTATACTGGCTCTTCCGAGCTGAGTTCCTTGGAGAGTCACTCCCATCATGGATTCAGGACATGCACCGTGCTCTTGGCAGAGATTCTCAGAGCGAGGACATGGGCAAGTGTTCCAGCTATTATGATGCAGCCATATAAATATTAGAAAAGTCTATTACCAAAGCTGTGCTGACTTTGCATCCAAGTGCTACTTCATCAGTTGCCTTTAAACTAGGCGCCAAGTGACTTTCCTGGAATACCAAGTCCCTTTGTCCTTTGTAATTATTCAATATAGAAATCATTCTAATTTATGGATGTGATGGCTATCAGCAGTCCTTTTAACAGAAAGCGCCATTAGTACCTTCTGGAAGAAATCTCGCTGTCGCCTGTACAAATATGTTCCCCGGTTAATTTAAAAAGAGAGTAAAATTTTGCTGTGGGGAGGGGAAGCAATAGCCTTTTTGAAGCACTGTCCAGGTTAAATTGTTCCTATCTGTCTCAAAGTTGCTATTTTTTATCTGCAAGCAGATAGTGAGCACTTCTCTGCTTTCCTGGCTCTCCTGCTCCTTTGGCTGCACAGCTGTCGAAGGCTTGCAGAATGCCTCTGGACCAGTGTGTTTTCCAATGGTTTCATTCATATTGTGCAGTATTACTATGGACTTGGTTTCTACATTGCCGTTGGCTCAACTATGCTATGTCAAGTGCCTACTAATGTCAGGAATGGTAAGTGCCTGCTGAGTTATTACCAAAGATGCAGTTTTGCTCCCATTTGTTTCTGTATAGAGGGCTGCTTGTTTGAGAAGTGTGTTAACTGATGAGACATAAAAATACTTACAGGAATAGTTCAAAGTAACTGCATTTCAGTAAATCATATAATCAGCCAGCATTATACACAAACACACACTTTCATGTTAACCATCACAGTTATTTCCTGAAAGACATCTCACAGAGATACTTTCAGGATCATTATCAATCAGTTTTGCATTGAGATACATACGCTTTGTGCTGGACAGTAATTGGTACCAGTTCTCAAATGACACTATGCAACTTCAGTTCTCAAACTGGAGTTTGGTTTTTTTTGTTGTAAGCTTTGCTGTGAGTCTGCAAGGCTTCTTGGCCACCTCCTTTGTTTTCCATTAAGAGGTTGCCACTGCTCTGCCTTGATTCAGTCTCTTCTCTCTCTCGTACTGTTTCCATTAATACAGCAGAAATTTGTATTTTATTACTTGTTTCTGCCAACACATTCCACTGAGCTGCATAGATGAACCATGAGTTGGTTGTAGCACGCCTCCCATGACTAATTCTTGTAAGGCAGTCATTACCAAGTATGTGAGTTTAGTGAAGTTTTTTACTATTTCCAACCACATCAGTTCTAGTATAATCCAGGGATTTTTTTTTTTTAAGAACCACCAGATCTCCTCTGTGTAGATGAAACCGTTTTCTTTCTGAACCTGTGTTCTACTTTTCACGTCCTGTAGATTCTTAGAGATGGTGCATTGGCTTGTACTTTGGAAATCATCCTTCATATAGTTACCACTTTTTTGAAGACCTAAATGTTTCACACCCTCTGTGCATGTGTGTAGGTGTGTGTTTGTAGGTGTGTATATGTCTGTAGGTTGTTGTATATGTATCTCACTGTGAACAAGACAAACAACTGTGTACTTACATGTTGACCTGAGCCATGACAACATGTTTAATTAGGATGATAACAGTTACAAACAGTGTTGAATATTGAGGTCTTAGATTATCAATTATGTATCACTGTACATCATGCTGTACTTCAAGCTACTGGATTAATAACTATGTATTTTAGTATAGAGCAGTTAAGGGAAATGAACTGCCAGCTGGGTACTTAAATGTTGCAGGATTTAAAAGCAACTTTCAAGGGATTAGAGACTCACTACTAGAATTCGGTAAGACACTAACATTTAAAAAATGTATATAGTGTTTTCAGATGATGTTTAGGAAGTTACTTCTTGGCTGTATATTAATAAAACATGTTTAATTCAGGAAAAGAGCTTTCTGTGCAGATCCGCTGGTATCACATTGTAGGAATTACGATGTACATTTGGGCCTCTCTTCACCAACACAGATGTCTTGTAATTCTAGCTAAACTTAGAAAAAACAAATCAGGTAAGATGTTTCAGTCCTGTCAACTGTTTACTTGGAAATTTTTTCCTGGTTGTTTCAATAGGCTTCTATAGCTTCTAATACCTTAAAAATAAATGTTTTTCAGTTCCTGTAGTGTGCTGTTCTCTGTAAGACTTTTGATAGATGAAATGAGGCTGTTTGGAAAAGAGATCAGATGGCTGAACTGGGGGGAAGGGGAGTGGTGGGTCTGTGTATATAGTTCTGTAGACCTTCAAATTAAGCTCTAGCTTCTAACATTCTAAGGACAGACACATCCTAATGTTTACAACTTGTGCCATTCCTTGGGGACCTCACTTCTGTTTCCATGTGGGCTAAAAATAGGTTTTCTTACTCTTTATTTGCATAGCCAGAGGTGGCATCTTATTTCATTAAGTGCAAAGCTGCCAGATCAGATGGAGGTGAATGATGATGGTGGTAACTTTTGTAAGCATATTGTTCTGTAATCGAGAATAAAAGTTTGTTTAATGCATATTTTCAATTAATTTCTTTCTGTTTCCTTGCAGGAAAGGTTGTAAGACTGGGCTACGATGTACCTTTTGGAGACTGGTTTGAGAGCGTTTCTTGCCCCCATTATTTTGCAGAGCTGCTCATATATGTTTCTATGGCCATCGTGCTTGGATTTCAGAATGTGACGTGGTGGTGTGTAGTGATGTGTGTTCTTTTTAACCAGGCACTGGCTGCTGTTTTGAGTCACGAGTTCTATCAGAAAAACTTTCGCTCCTACCCAAAGCATCGAAAAGCATTTATACCACATGTTTTTTAGAATATTTTTTCTAAAGGATCTAGCGTATTTTAAAGTGGGAAATGTTTTCTGTAAGGGAGTAAGAGATTTATAGTATATTAAAACCTAGGTAAAATCACACATTTTCTCTGATTTTACCTTAAAAGCTCATAATTTTAATAATAATCTCATTCATGTCACCAGTTTATTTGGGGAAATTTCTCTGCCTAACATACAAGCTAAAAAAGGTTTACTGAAGGCTTCAATTCAAAGTAAAGAGATGCTAATTGGCTCTTTTATCTAATTACGTCTTGTGCATAAAACACTTGCTGTTGTGCTGCAAGTCCAAATATTTGTGAAAATTAATGAAAAGAGGGTGCTAGGAGTCATTTGAACTACTGTATTTCATGTCTTGACTAATTAAGCATATTTCTTTCCTAGTCTCTTTTCTTTGAATCACTTCAGAGGGAGGCAAATTTTGTATCTTTCTGTGCTTCCCTGTTGACAATTAAAACCAGCCACTGCTTTTAACAGCGCAAAAACCATGGAGAAATCTGTGGTGGAGGAATGACTCATGCTCAGCAGTGGAAATAAACAGACCCATTCTCTGCATTACCTCTTCTGCACCAAAGTCTTTTCACTCATCCCTAAACTGGGGAAAAAAAATTTCCCTTTATCCCTAAACTGGGAAAATAGTGGCAGGTTCTCTGTCTAGAGAGACAGTAGAAGAGAATTTGCAGAAAAATTATTGTTCCTGGTTATGGTTCTGTTGTCCTTATAGTAGGTTATTGGAAAACCTCATGTCTGAGAAGGGGCAGTTGTGCAGGATAGCCATGACCATGACTACACGGCTTTTTAAACAGATGTAATGAACTGCTGAGGCAGAGAACACACAGAAACCAATACCTGACAAGCATTGCAAAGAAATTCTTTACTGGGGAGATGATGTCACTCAGCACAGGGCTTTTTTTTGCACTTAACTATTGAATATTTTGGTCCTTCTCATGATGCTGAAGATCAGTTTTGTGTGATGTAGCATATGGATGTTAGTGTTTCAGCATGTTGTCTACTTTCATGCATACATTATTTTGTATATAAGAATTTTTATACACTAAAGTATATCTTATGAATTGTCTAATTAAAAGGTTATTACACTTTCTATTTCCATTTTGTACAATTTTTCAAAAATGATCTAACATATTTGCAAAACACAAGCAATCACTTTGCACAAAATGTGCCTGTCTTGGCTGTTGCATCCCTCTCCCTCTCTCCATCAGCACCACCATAGAGCATCAACAGCCTTGTCTTGGGACCACATCTTTCCATATTATTTTTTAAGTGGTTCTCAAGAGGCTCCTTTGGCCTGTCTCCAAGCATCTCCTGTTAAACTGGTGTTCTTACGCTGTTCACTAAACTGTTTCTCAGGAAGCACATTCCTGTCCTCGCCCAGGGGAGAGAGCACTGGGATACACAGCACTCCTGGGGTCCCTGGGGAGAGCATTATCTGGAGTACTGTGTCAAGTTCTGGGCTCCTCAGTATAGGATAGACATGGAGCTCGTGGAGTAGGTCCAGTGGAGGGCAACAGAGATGATTAAGGGCTGGAACATCCCTCTTACGAGGAAAGGCTGAGGGACCTAGGCCTGTTCAGCCTTGAGGAGAGATGTCTGAGAGGGAACCTCATCCATACATACATAAATGTCTAAAAGGGGGGATGCCAAATGGATGGAGCCAGGCTCTTCTCTGTAGTGCCTAAAATAGGAAAAGAGGCAAAGACCAGAAGGTGGTGCGCAGGAAGTTCCACCTGAATATAAGAAAGAACTTTACTGTGCACGTGACTGAGCACTGGAACAGATTGCCCAGAGAGGTTGTGGAGTCTCCTGCACTAGAGATATTCCAGAACCCTCTGGACACAATCCTGTGCAACTGTGCTCTAGGATGGCCCTGCTTGAGCAGGGAGGCTGGACCAGATGACACTCTGTGGTCCCTTCCAACCTGAGCGACGCTGTGATTCCGTGCCCGGGGCTTGTGGCCGTGCTGGGGTCACACACACCCAAAGCTGTGCACGTCTCCGTTTACGAAGCCGGGACTTGCCCGGGCCGTTTCTAGGAGGATTTTTAGCCGCCTTACGCAGCCGCTTCTTTGCCTCCCGTCCCGCGGAGCCCTTTGCAGGGCAGGCAGCTCCGAGCGACGGAGCGACGCGCTCGGACTCGGCCGCTCCCCAGGGAACGCTGCACGGCCGTCCTTTCCCGTTCCCTGGCGGGGCCGCCGCGGTGCCCTGGGGACAGGGCTGCGGGAGCGGGGTCACCTCCCGCCGCGGCGGCGGGGCGGGGCGGGGGGCGGGACGTCCGTCGGCGGCAGGAAGCGGGTGGGGGCGGCCGCGGGACCGCGCGGCGCGGGCGGTGACGCGGCGCCCTTAACCGGGGCATCGCCGCCCCCCCCCGCACCGCGCTCGGCCGACATGGGGTCCCCGCCGCCGCTCCCGCGGGCCGCCGCAGTGCTGCTGGCGGCCGCGCTGCTGCTGGCGGCCCCGGCGCCGCTCCGCGCCACTCCCGAGGAAGAGCCCGGCAGGAAGGAGCCGCCGCCGGCAGTGGCGGCGGCGCAGGGAGCGGAACCGCGGGCTGAGGTGAGGCGGGGACGGGCCGCGCTGTGCGCCCCGGGCTGAGCCCCCCTCGGGGCCCGGGCACCCGCCGCGGCAGCGCTCGGCTGGCGGGGCCCCGCGCCGGCCGGAGGCCATCGGGCTCCGAAATCCACTGCTCTCGGCAGGAAAAGGGAGGGCTGCAGGGCCACCGCATCCTTCCCCTTTTCTGCTAAGAGGGACATCTGGGTCCGACATGGAAAAGGGGTCAGTGCTCTCTTTCCCCTGCTAAAACAGCTGAAAGCGGGTTTTGTTGCTACTCCAAATCTGCCAGTTTTTTCCCCCCTCAGCATTTAGTATCAGTTCCTTTGCGTTAAAACTTGTTTAACGGTGTTCTCAGTGAGGGGATTCTGGTGCCGGCTGATCACGCAGGGGGATGGAAGAATTACTGACATACGGTTTGGTGTAGCACGTCGAGCACGGCAGGTGACACATACCCAAACTAAAAAGTTACAGCGCTGCAAAAGGTGAAGGAGCTCTGGGAATTCTGTGTCGCACAGAGTATGGGAGCTTCTAAATACCAACACCATAAAACTTGGAGCACCGCTGAAAGTGGAATGCTGGGAAGCCGCCGTGTCAAAACACGCTGCAGTCTGTCTCTGCTGGTGGATGTGCTGGAACACGCTTTCTCAGCCAGCCCTAGTCAGGGATACGAACATCGGCTTGGGTCTTGCTTTTGATCGTAGATATCTTACTTTGTGTACAAGTAAACACTTTGGTGAGCGAGTGGGAACAACCAGAGTGTGCTGGTCCGGTTTCACCACTGGAAAGTCTTCAAGTTAATTTTCAACAAATATAGAGCAAGTGCAGAAAAAGCTGAAGCAAACTTGCACAAAATTTGGCTTGGGTTCTAACTGAAAGAGGGGAAATCTAAATTAGATGTTAGGAAGAAATTCCTTCATGTAAGGGTGGGTGGTGAGGCACTGGAAAAAGTTGCCCAGAGAAATTGTGGCTGCCCCATCCCTCAAAGTGCTCAAGGCCAGGTTGGATGGTCCTCTGAGCAACCTGGTCTAGTGAAGGGTGTCCTTGCTCAGGGCAGGTTGGTTGGAAGGGACCTTAAAAATCATCCCTGAGCTAAAGCAGCTTTCCCCATGTTTTTTTATAATGGTGGTTCTCATGTTCTGGTAATAGCATGCACGGTGAAGTAATGTTTTAATAATCAGAACACAATCTGATCCTCTTGCTAAGTGCCTAACTGGCAATTTGAGGCAGGTGGCAACCAGGAACTAGTTAACAATCATTAATAAGCATGAGAGGTGTATATACTTAAAATGTCACTCTATGCAATATGGTATGACAGGAGAAATACAGGGCACGGTACTTCTGCATACTAACTATTCAAGCCTCATTAACTAGTGTTTGGGTTTGTTTTTTTTCTTCTTCCCCCTCCCCCTTCTCCTTACAGAAAGGGTCCTCACCAGTTGCTCCAGTTCACATTGTCAGTGAAGAGTCAGCTGACAAGACTAATCTGGGCTTTATTCATGCATTTGTGGCTGCTATATCTGTCATCATTGTGTCAGAACTGGGGGACAAGACCTTCTTCATTGCAGCCATCATGGCAATGCGGTACAACCGTCTGACGGTACTGGCTGGTGCTATGCTTGCCTTGGGACTGATGACATGCTTATCAGGTTAGCACTCTTTTCTCTTTTGTTTTATCTCTTAAAATGTGCTGAGTACATATTTACTAAAAAATTGTAATTGAAATTGGAATGCAGGTAGTACCATATATTCACTTTTCTGTTTTGAGGAGAGTGTGAAGCTTTTCCTGGGGACCATGGCTCAGATGGACTATTTAGGCTCTTGGCTCTAATGAGGTCTCTGCACTTCCTGGGCCTCAGTATGAGTTTAAGGAAGAGGAATGGGATTGAGAGCCTAAGTACTTCCTTTGATTTTTGGGCCACTGGTTTCCTTTTTATTTTTAGCTCGTGTTAAATTTGTGTGCCTAAAGGGAATGTGGGAGTGACTTCTGTTTTTCCTCCTAAGGCAAAAGATTCTTTATATGATGACAGATTTCCCTTGTCTGACTTGTATTCCTGTGTGTGTAGCTGTCTGGATTTGTGCTGGGAGCTGCATAAGTGGAAGATGGGTGGGGGGGGGTGCAGGCGGGAAGTGAGATATCAGGTGACACTTGAGGAACCTGTAGCTGTGGGCACTTACGTGGCTGTGATTGTAAAATGGAGCAGCCTTCAGGTATGTCAGATGCAGCATTAAGTTTGTCTGTGTGCTCATTTCTAACCATGCCCATTTCAGAAACATTTGAAATACTGCTGGTTGGTTTATACATACTGGAAACAGCCCATTCACTGGCTTCAGGCTGCTTGGCAAGTGTTTCTGTGAATGGTTTTTGGGTGTGTAGCTATTGCTGTGTACACTGCTGCAATTATTGCAGTCTTAGAGCAGTTTCCATTTACATTGTGTGTAATTTCTCCTGCCCATTATGGATCTCTCTTTTTCTGCACTAAATTTTTCTTCAAATCTATCTTGATGCTTTTTCATAAAAGCTTTATTTTCTTGTTCCATTCCCCAGTTTAAAGGTTCCCAACTATTTCTTCCTTTTCAGAAAGGAGCCTGTTTTGTTGTTGGCTTCTCCCTACCCCACCCCCTTCCCTCTCCCCTCTCTCCATTACCCTTGTTTTATACAAGCTGAATTTGGAAACTTCTGAGGAGTTTGCCCACCTTGATTTCATGAAGATATGCTCACTTAAACTCACTAGCTCCAAGTAATCACTACTTGGGATATTTTTTCAAGGTGTGGTTGACAAAATAAGCTGGCTTATTGTTCTGATTATTTCATTATGTTTGTGCTTATATATGTAAGTAATGCTAAAAAAAGACAGCTTTTTGTGTAGTTTCTTGCATTGCTTTACTGTAGTATTTTCAGTCTTTAAAAAAGTTTAGTTTAACTCTTCCTGGTTTATTTAGCTGTGCAACTAATACTGCTACTCATGTATGTATGTGCTGTGCATCCAAGTAATAAGCCTGATTAATTTTGGGTTTATATTCTTACTTTTGGTAGTGGCAGTGCAGATTCATTTCCAGATTATGTAATAACTTCTGTGTACGTTTTTCAACTAAGAAAGTGTGTGCAAGAAAGCATGCATGGTAGTATGCTTCCTTTTAGCTAATTGCATGTGGATTAAAGCAACAGAAACAGTTGTGACTGCATGGTCCAAGCAACCTTGAATGTTGTAAGTCGAGTTTTGATTTCTTCTCATTTATACAGTCCTTGTTTTGTAAAAAAAAAAAAAAAGCTAAGTGATCTTACATTGTGAAAAAGCAGATTCTTTATCCTGGATACATGTTTCTTCTTGTTTAAGAACTTAGTTTTGTCTTAGGTTGATCACCTTCAATACCCATAAGAGATGTGCCCTGGAGGTCACTTTTTGGTCTGCAAGTGGGATCAGTGTTGTTGAAATAAAGAACAAAGTTGGTCACATTGTGGGTCTGTGGGGAGTGTGGGAGACAGGGGAGTAGTAATGTGCAGGTATTTGCACTTGGCAAAGAAAGAGAGACATGGATTTACCCAGCTGGATGATTTGTAGATTTGCCTGGTAGATTTAACTTGTAGAAAATGTTAATTCTAACTTTATTTGATAGAAGATTGGAAAGAGATGCTATTCAACACGTAAATGGAATTAACTGGTATACACTGTGACTAAACTAATGTGGTTACAGATGGTAGTTTCATGGCATGCTTGGAGAAAGGCCGGACTTGCATAGGCCTTGATGGGAAAGATAATGTTGTTTGGACTGCCTCTTGGGAATAGCAGCACCTCCACTTTGGCTGGTATTGTCTGTGTGTTTAGTGGACTTCAGTCTCTGGCATGACCAGTAATGGTTGAAGTTTCTAGAGTGTTGTTACCTTGCAAAAAAATTTAGAAAATTATACAAAACTAACAAAAGACACAATATTTATTTATCAGTGGATATTTGGATTGCAGACTTTGCCAGCAAGCATTTCTTAGATGTGGGAAAAACAGTTATGATCCTCATGTTTATTTTTTTAAATGATGTATTTGTTTTCTTTTCAGTTTTGTTTGGCTATGCCACCACAGTTATTCCTCGTGTGTACACATACTACGTGTCAACGGCATTGTTTGCAATCTTTGGCATCCGAATGCTTCGTGAAGGCTTGAAAATGAGTCCAGATGAGGGTCAGGAAGAGCTGGAGGAAGTTCAAGCAGAAATTAAAAAAAAAGATGAAGAAGTAAGTCTTTCTGTAAATTACAGCTGGTGGAATAGTTACAGCTGTGAAGCTTCAGAACAGCACTTTGTCAGGTTTGGAGTGTTCAGCTGTGACTTGATAGTCTGACACAGAAAATGTGTGGTAAATGGGACAGAAGTGGCCCCTGGAGGCTCTTTCAGCAGGTGATTCCAGTTCTGTGGCAAGTCTGGCTTCTTAGGAGAAAAGGGACTCTATATAGAGGGGTGTTTTTTGTTTTTTTTTAGTGCATTACTAGTGGAGGGGACATCAACAGTTTACTCTTGGCTCTACTTTAATTTCTTTTTATGGTCAGGCTCTTTATTTGCAAGTAGTCCAAGATGCACAATAACCAGGAGGTCAGAGCTGATTACAACTATATTTGTATGTGTGTGTATTTACACACACGTCTGTGCATATACATAGCTGTTTTTTTTAATGGTGACTTTATGTAAATAATACCTTAATGCAGCAGTCAGTGGCTAATAACATTCTAGAAACTAAATGTCTAGCTTTACTGTAAGTGTTTCATCTGGGTTGTTTAGATGATGTTTCTAACATTATGGTTATTTCTTTTTGGTTTTTTTTTTTTTCCCTGTGTCTCCTGCAGCTTCAGAGAACTAAACTGTTAAATGGGCCAGGAGATGTGGAATCAGGGCCAAGCACCACTATACCTCAGAAGAAGTGGCTACATTTTATTTCTCCAATCTTTGTTCAAGCTTTTACTTTAACATTTTTAGCAGAATGGGGTGATCGTTCCCAATTAACAACCATAGTCTTGGCTGCCAGAGAGGTGAGTGGTGCAGGATGTCTGCTGTTTTTTGCCCTCTTTGGGTTACCCATACAGAGGTGAGAGAGACAAAATACTCTTGCAGGAGGTGCCAGATTTGCACCTGCTGCCTTGCTGTGCTTTACTTAGTGTTACAGCTATGCCACGACCTGAAAATAAATGCAATGAAGCTCTGTGTAGTATTAAAACTATTGTTATATGATTGGGACTGCACAGGCATTTCTGAAAATAGTTGCTTTATATCATGCAGCTGAAATCAATTGGTTTTTGTTACAGTGTTGAGAGATGTTACAGAACAGATGTTTCTTTGCTCTGGGGTCATACAGTTTTCACTCAGTAACTTAAAAAAGATACTTTCATTCCATCAAACTTAAAGCTGCTAGAAAGATAAGTCATGTTAAAACTCTGAATTAATATGGTAGAGCGTGCAGAAGGAAAATAAACTCTTAAGTTGCTGTGCAGTAAATTAAATTTTACTCATCATGATGATTAGAGTGTATATAACTGTATTATATTCAAAGGAAAATGAAGGCTTATAGTCAGCCTTTTAATAAATGTAAGTAGCTTGCCTGTGCTCTTTCATGCATTGAGATAATTGACATTTTTTCCCTAGGACTCATGCTTCTTTCGGGTGCACTTTCAGACATTACCTAGGGATAAATCAGGGCTGTGTAATGAAGGAGGCTGTAATGTGTAGGAACCTCTTGTCTCTGGTACAGTGAAGGGAAGATGTTTAGAGCTAACAGCAGGTGAGGATGATCTCATTGTTCAGGCAGTTATATGCCATCTTGGCAAAAGGGAACCACTACAGCCTCTGCCCAATTTGCTGGGCAAGTTGCTTAAGCCCATCTTTTCACAAGGGGTTGTTCACTTCTGGTTTGCATTTTCTGAGTGTCCAATTAGGAAGTGTGCCCTTAGGAAGTGTCTGTCAGACTCTTTGGTCTGGTTTATGGAGTGCTGAGCATGGCAGTTAAAGACTGTGGGCTGTTGTACCCATAGAATACGAAGTGTTCACAGGAGCGCTACCAAAACAAATACTGCAAAAAATGAATTGACGGTATCTTGATATTGGCTTTCAAAATCAGTGAATGATTATGATCTGGATCTTTTCTATTTTATCTGTGGGAATGTTTTATACCCATTTGCTTCACAGTATATTCAGATAAATCCCTGTCTGTGAAGTACTAAGATATGTAGCGGGAGCATTACAGAAATGCTTATGAGAAAATAAATTATCTTAATATGGAGATTTGAGCAGTGTGGTAAGTCAGCTGTGCCCACACATTCTGTAGTGAAAAGAAAACAAAATACTGTGTAACTGTTCATTAAGTGAGTAGTCCTGTCACATCGAACAAACAGGATTCATTCGGAAGGGGGGAAAAAAGTGGTAATTTGGCTTAGTGCATACACGAAGGGAATGACTTCAGTCTGCCTTCACGAAGCGAGTCCTGACAACAGTCCCTAAGAACTAATTTCACACCTTAATAGCTTACTGTATGAGAATTGTTCATTTGTTTAGGGAAACTGAAAAGAAAACTCTGTCCCACTAGAATTTTGCTTCAGCTGCTGTGTCTGAGTCCTGCTCCTGGAGACACTATGCTGAGGGAAGCCATTGTAACTTGTTACCTTGTAGAGAATGGAATGGCTGGTGAAATTCACCTTCTGCCAGCGAGGGCTGTATAGATAATTGCTGACTGCAGGGAAACAGGGATTTCCAGGAACCTTGGGTCCTGACCCAGAGGCAAGTGTGTTCTGCTGGCACAGCTCTGCTTCTGACCTGCACTTTTTCGTTTCTTACCTGTCTGCTTGGTGCTTGCCACCTCTTCTGACTGGCATGTGGTTTTGGTTCTTTTGGACGGTCAGTGTTGTCTTGTCTTCAAACCACGTAATTTCTTAGACAGTTTTGCTGTTTGTCTGTTGGAGATTCCATGCATTCCTCAGGTTATGGCAGTAGCTTTTTTTTCCTCTTAGAGCTAGAAGTGTCACTTGGAGCTGAGTCCTCTGCTCATCTCTACTTTCCCTCATTCATCTTTGTATAGCGGAAAGTCATGCTCCTTTCTTGCCTTCATGATCATTAGATGATTGTTTTCTGTTTCTGTTTGAGGTGTTCAATGCATATGCTGTCCTTAGCTGTGTAATTTCTAAGGTGATCTGAGAAGCCTCTTTATGTAGTACAGGTGTTCACATATTGAGTAGCTGCTTGTAATGCAGGGAGGTGAAAAGGTGTGGTTGACAGTAAACTTTGAAAACAGCTTTCTATGCCCTGGACTTTAAATCTTTTATGCTTTGCTCTTTGGAGGATGGAAGGGGGCAGAGTGTAGAGCACAAGTGTGTGAAGCTGGGCAAAAGACCTGTAATGTTTTAGCTGCTGAAAGCCTTCATTTGCAGTTCAAGGATTTATTTTTCTCTTTTTTTATAATTGGGTTGGTGTTCTTCCAGCTGATGCATATTGTGTTTCTCAACAGTTGCCACCTTCCCTCTAGAGGTTGCTTGATTGTTTAACTACAGCAGAGTGATTTCTGGATCTGTATTTAATGACTTGAAGATGCTGCTTTGTTGAAATATTCCATATGCTCCTATCTTAGTCACGTTTAGATTTAAGTCTGCCTCGCTAGCTGATGTACAGTTACTGGTCTTTAAGGCAGTGCTGGATAGCAGAGCAGAGGAATCACCAGAGAATATCCTCCATGCTTGGCAGTCTGCAACCAGGGAATCCAGGCATTGCTCCTCCATGGCAGGAGGTTGTCGTAGGACTAGTGGGTTTCCAACAGTGCTGATTTACCCCTTGGTGTTTTTTTTTTCCCCTCAGGATCCCTATGGTGTGGCAGTAGGAGGAACAGTGGGACACTGCCTATGCACTGGTTTAGCAGTTATTGGAGGGAGAATGATAGCACAAAAAATTTCCGTTAGGACTGGTAAGTGAAAAATCACTCCAGCCAAAGAAATGTGTTAATGCTGGTAATGTTTGTGGTGTAAATAACTACATGTCTGAGAACAGTTTCTCAAAACTCTTAGAAAATCCATAAAAGCTGGTCTGGGTTTTGGGTTGGTTTTTTTGGGTCCATCTTCCATTCCACTTGTTTTGCTTCACTATTAGCAAGCTTGTAGGAGACCAGAAGAAGGACATACATTTTTTAAAATAGTTGGTATTTATTTTTTGACAGTGGATAATAGAAATTCTGTTGCAATTCTGAGTCCAGACCTTCAGACGAGGAAGAGAACTGCATACTTACAAGTTATACCAGCCATATACAAGCCTTAAAAGCTATTCTGTGTGTGGCATAAATGTTTTTTTTTTATCATACCTGATAACTGCAACAGGCAGGACCAGTATGGTTACATTGGGTTGTTTGTTTTTCCTTGGCTTAGGTTGCAGTTTGCTTCTACTGTCAGTCCTGTGATGTGGTGAGATTTCTTGCTCCCAGGAATAATTCTGTGAAGCTGCTTCATATAAATGTTCATTCAGAATAATTGTTCTGTAGTTGCACAGGTGGTAAAAAGCCAACTTCACTGCTAAAAGTGAAATGTGCATTCTGTTGTGTTTGTTTGCCAAGGAAATTGGTGACAAAACGCTAATCTAACAATGGTTTAATATGCTCCAAGCACAATGTAGATCTTTAGCTGCAGGAATAGCCTGAGGTTAAAACAAAGATCTTTTTAGCCTGTTAGTTTGTTTAGAGAAGAGTAGGACAACGTACACGGTGGTGCTTTCCTAGAATACTGTCCCAGCCTCTGGCAGATCATGGCCATTGGAAGCAGTTAATGTTCTTGATACTCTTTCTTTCAGTATAGTTACCTAAGCTGTGCAAAATATGCTAATTATGTCTCTTAAGTGATGGCTTGCTGCAGCATAAGAGTATTGTATCCTACTTTCTGCCATACAGCCAAACACTCAACAATTGGTGTTAACCTCAGTTTTATCCTAACTCAAGTAATAAGAGTAAAACAAAGCTTTCTTTTAAGGGACAGAATATATCTTGGAGATGCAGTTAGACAGTGGGTTGGCACATGGGCATCCTGACATTGAGCTAGAAACAACATCTGCTGTTTGCAGCATAAATTTTAAAGTAAGGTTATTTGGAAATCAGACATTTGAAAAAAAATCTGTAATATGTCATAGAAGATAATTGCTTTTTGGTATCTAATTTCTTCTTGGCTTCTGTTTTCTTTCCAGTGACAATCATAGGAGGCATTGTCTTCTTAGCATTTGCATTTTCTGCACTATTTATAAGTCCAGACTCTGGTTTTTAAATTTTTTCATTGTTGTAAAAGAACAAGGATTGGAAGCATCAAGCAGCTATCCTTGTGCATTTTTGTATATAATGTAAAGAAGTCTAGTTAAACAAGAGCCGAAGATGAGACACTGAATTTTTTTATAGCGGATGATTCATGGGACTGACGCATTTATGGACAGCTTCTGCAGTGGAGATCTGCTTACTGTTGGGTTTGTTTATGCTGTGGTGCCTGCTCCCATCATGGGATTGGAGTGGTTTTCTCGCTTGCTGGACCTGGCTCAGCTGAGTTTGGGGATCTACTCTCCTAAGTATTGAGAATTCCTCTTTTCTTCCTCTGTTACACACAACCACTTTTCCTGTTTCTTCAAGAGTTGATTCTTAAGGCCTCTCAAAGCAGACTGTCTTGTTCCATGTTGCTCAGCAGAAGGTGTTGAGGAGAAAACTGCAGGCTCCCACCTCCAAAGATGCTGGTTCCACGGTGTGCCTGAGGCTGCATAATCTAAGCAACAAGAAACCTGGGAGCAGTTCCTATACCATTCAATGGCTGAGCCAACCAGCACAGAATTTTATAAACTTACTTTAGAGGGAAAACTTCTTAATCAGGGATTTTTATCAGGAAATTGAGGTGTGATGATTAACAACCTACTGTGTTCAATATGCAATCTGGATGGAGCTAGTATGATTTGACTTTTAATTTTGAAATATTAAGGTATACAGAAAGTAATAAAGTGGTCCAACTTAACAATGTTCCATTCCCAGGATTGAACAGTAATGGAATTCTTAGGTTTAGATGTGTTCCTGGTTTCTTTTCTTTTTAGGAATAGAAATGTAATCTGGAAGAGTATTAATAAAACATAGTCTCCATTTGTGTTATTTTCACTATTGTTTTTGATGGCTCCTGTAATTCCTGCCACAAAGGTTTATCTGGTGATGATGTGCTTAAGGTGAGGAAAGTTTACTAAATTTATTTTGGATACTGACAAATGCCTGTGTTATGAAGACTTGGAAAATGTTGAGCTCTGAAGATGCATGGGCTGCAGAAATACTTGCTTATCTCTGCTCTTCAGTGATGAGTTGGATTCTGAGCCTAATGTCTTATATAACCCACTAAGATCTACCCTGTAGCAGTCTTGTAAAATAGAAGAATCTGTTATGAATCTGCCTTTTTTCGAAGCTGAAGCATTAAAGATTTAACCATGCTATTTGTAGATGACAAACAGAGCAGCCCCTAATCCTTCTCTTAGGTTTCTCTATCCAGAAAACCCCTTAATGCCACATTTCTCTAAGACCATAGAAGTGCAATGCCAGATATGTACAGGGGGGTGAAAACAGGCTGCCATTCCAGGCTCTGTGTCTAAATGTTCATGTCTTGGCCTGAAGGAACTGCATTGGTTTGGTGGTGGAATTTTTTGGGTTGGGTTTATTTTTCAACCAGTCATTGTAGCCAAAACCTGTAGCCTCTTCTTTCCCACAGCCTGAGAACACACACTCTGTCCATGGTGAATTTCAACTCCTGTGTGGAGTGCATTTCTAGCAGAGGTCATGTAAAAACGGGGCAGAAATGGAAGAGCCTAAACTTTTAGCTGTTTATGGGACAATTGGTTGATGTATTAATTGGAAGTGGTGCTGCTGGACATTCATACAGGTGTGTCCCAGGTACAGTAACTGTGGTGCCACCAGTCATCCTGCTGAAAATTCTTGCTCAAAATCTAAAAAGCCAAACCAGTTGGCCATACTCTAATTGTAGAAGTGCCCCAAACTTTATATGCACTGCTTTTAATGCTATTTTGATATAAAAACAGGATCATCAGAACAATCAAGCTCTGTAACAGATTGGTTATAGAGGCAAGTGTGAAATTGCAGAACAAATCTGTGCAACTTCCAGATTTTTATTTTACTATTAAAAACCCAGATGCCAAGTACTGGTTTTGCCCAGTCATAGCCATGTATTTGGCTGCTCTCTAAGGCCAGCTAGGCTGGTAGGAGTTAGCTTGAATAGTGGTCTTAGATTCTGGTTTGTTTTTTTTAAAGCACAAACATTGAGTGAGTCATCAGAAATCTAGCATAAAATTAGCTCATGAAATTTTAGTAGAAGCTTTGAAAGGTACTTTAGTAGTTGCTACTAGTTACAGTGATTTAATGTTGTCAAGTGCCTGATGGAATTTTTCACAATTTAAAGAATTTAGTTGGGGTGTAATGGAAGCCTGTTGAAGGTGACAGAGGGATCTGCTGACATGTTCTCAGTTGTGCTGTGTCTGCTGTGCGGTTTCCAGCACAGACTGGACAGTGGCCTTGTCCCTCCAAGCTGTCTCAAAGCACTTGCATCCTGGCCACGTCTTGCCTGTTGGTTGGGTTGGGGGCTGGGATTTTAGCAGCTTTCATCATACTTGTTGTTTTTCTAGCATAGTGCCATCGGGGAAGTGTGGCAATGTTCTGTCTCAAAATACCTGGACACTTGAGAAATAGGCAATACCTTACAGTGTGTGTATGTGCACAGATATATATATATATATATGTTCACTGTTCATGGGACTGGGAACTGTAAGATCTCAAGGCTCAAGACAGCAGGATTGATGCTGTTCTGGTGAGGTAACATGTCCCACATGGCTTTTACTCACTAAGTTAAGCATTGGAATAGGCTGCCCAGCAAAGCAGTGGACTCACCATCCCTAAAGTGGGGGATAAAAACCCCAGTGTGGATGTGGCAGTGGATGACACGGTTTGGTGGTGAACAGGACAGTGCTGGGTTAAACGTTTGGACTCAGTGATCTTAGATGTCTTTTACAACCTTAATCATTCTATGATTATGCATAAGCACTTCCTAGATGGTGGTACTTTAGGAGAAAGAGCTGGTTGGTATTTGAGACAGCAAATGCCTGGCCTTTTTGGGAAGAAAATAGAGAAAAAATTTAAGTAATAGTACTCTTTTGCTTTTAAAGGGAGGTAAGTGTTGGGGGTTGCCTTGCATTTTAGAATATGAAAGAAATACTTAAGATAACAAGCTGAAGTTTTGTTGCCACAGTCCTATGCAATTTCTTGTTCTTTTGTGGCTGGAGAAATACGAGTGAGAGCTCGAGTGTTAAAGGGAAGGCTCTGCAAACCGTTGCATGTGCAACATGTGTTTCCCATCCATGCTGCAGCCCTCCCTGCTGGGGTGAGATGCAGCCACTTGCAGTTGCTGCAAAAGGAACCTCGAAGGCAGCATCTAAAGCAGGAATTTACATCTCTGACTGTATGTTGAACACAGCAGAGATTTGCAAGTGCACACTGCCTCCAACTCCTCTTTTCCAGTCAACGGAAAGAAAATGGTCAGTTTTATGGGGATGGAAAACACCTCACATCAACTGAGATGTTTAAAATGAGAAAACCTTGTTCTTGCTGTTTTCAAAGGTGCCTATTCCCAATCCTTAGGTAAAGCCTATCTCATTACTCTGTATATGGCAAAGTGCAATTAGCAAAGATTAAGTAAACTTCTAACCTTCAATCATGCCAGGACAAAGTTTTTCAGAGGAAACGTGTTGAACCAAAGTACAGAACCAGATCACAAGCAAGCCTGCTCTTCCCAGGGCACTGCCACCACGTGCCTGTGTCTGCTGAGCTGGTGCTTGCTGTTTTGAGATCTGTGAGTCAGACACCAAGTCAGGAAACCTGAAGTGAGGGAGGGGCTGTATTTCCCAAGAGATAAGAGACAGCCTGCTGCCCTACAGCCTCTCCCTCACCTCAGCTGCCCCTCCAGCTCGGGCAACGCTGCCACCAGATTCAGTGAGCAGTTTTACAATGTATCTCTAGAAAGAGGCTGGTAGTTTAGTCTATCTGTTTGTCCCAGATACCATATGTTTAAACAAAAATATAATCAGATCTTGAATTAAGAGGATCAGACTGTTTCATCCTAACAAAACCCGAGTTATCCTCATTTTTCCAGAGACATGCAAATAATGGTGTAACGGCACTTGCTGTACTGATGTGGCATTTTCCCAGAGGTTACCTCATATGGCCCTAAGTCGGCACCCTTGGCGAGCTATGGCTACAGGCTTCTGCTAAGGTAACCTTCTGTTACAGGTTACATTTAACCTGTAACATTTTCCATAGGCATGTATTATAGCTGTGCATTTCTTGGGGATTAGTTAAATTTACTTCCCCAGTGAGAATATAGTTGCCAGAGGGTCTGACAGAATGGCAGAGACTGTGTGCTGCAAAGAACAGCTAGTAAGACTCTGTTGATATTGCTACCCTTGAACAGCTGAAATCTTCTGGAATTTCTGTCACTAATGCCTGAGACTCAGAAGTGCAACTAACCTTTGGATTGCTAATCTTTACAAGTACTTAACAGCTTCATTCTCATATAAACATGTGCTTTGTTTTCAAGTTTGCACAACAGCAAAATGCCATTGAATGGCATTGCATCAGGTGTGGCAGGAGTTGTAGTTACCACTCTTCTTCATGATAAGTTTATGGAAAAATATATTGATATTTCCAAAGTTCAGTTTTAAGAAAACTAATAGTCTTGCTTGCTACCATGCTCTTGGGTCTTATTGCTGGTGGGTGTTGACAGTTCTTAACTACAGCTACAGCACTTCTACTGTTGATTTTGTTTCTCTCCTGGGGCACAGGGGCCTTACGGCATATAGAAGTAATATACAACTTACACAAGTATTTAATTCCCAAAGGCAAAAGATCAGCATCTTCATCTGGGCATCCAGTGTGATACTACAGAAAAAAAAAGAACTGCAGACCTTAAAAATGGCTAATTGTTATTTATCATTTTCTCAAGGCATTCAGCTTCAATTACAGGATTTCCTTCCCTCCCCCCTTTCCTTGAACATTTAAGTGATTTGAGATTATTAAATGTTTACACTATGATCAGTGAAAGAGTATTAGACCACCCTGACAGGTTACATGTTACCACACACCACTTCCAGGCAAGAGCTCCATGCTCTCAACAAGCTGCACTTGCACCTAAATGCAAGTCTCTGATCCTTGTTTGATGGCACAGCCAATGTTTCAGCCCATCTCTACTCCTTAAAAAATAGGATTCTTTAACACTTCACCAGAAGAAGAAATACCCAGGGAGGGGAGTGAAACAAAATTTAAAGAGAAGGGTATTGTTTTCCATGACACAAAGTGAGGGAGGGCTGTACCCATCCAACACATTCTGCAGTGCTGCTCCATCCTTCAGCAACAACAGGGACTGTACACGTGAAGGTACAAGAGAAGTTTTAAGTTGTGCACGTTCAAACAAGTGCTGCGTGAGTAAATTCCAAGGCAGTAATGTAAACATACAAATCAGAGGTCTCTAGCCTTTAGAGTGGGGCATCAGTTTATAAAGAGATACAGAGAGAAGACAAGGAAAAAATACAGTATGCGTTTTTACTGAAATCTCACAAGTCATTTGTCTGGGTAGGGGAGAGAAGATAAAAGTGACATCAAGCAACTTCTCACAAGTCAGTTCTGTGAGTGGGGGAGAGAGAGTGCCTTTGGTACAGTCGTGGGAAGGGTATAAGAGTGCTCCACTGTGAAACTTGGATAAAACTGACATCAAGCAACTCAGAAAAAAAAACTTCTAGAACCTTAGAAGCTACAGAAAGCAAACTTTTAAATGAGTTACATTTATTCAGTTAAAAAATTGACAGTTAGTAATGGTCACATGAACACCAGGGAACTGTATCTACATTTCCTGACGTCAATATGAACGGCACTAGGGTTTTTCTGTTTCTTTTACGTATACAAATCTAATGCCAGTTAAAAAAAATACAAAACAAAACTGAAACCCAAGACACTGTGAAATCAACACTGCTTAAAAACTCAAAATTCAATCTGATATATTTGAAAATAAATATTTTTTACCTTTCTTGTTAGAAAAAGACAACTCACCAACTGCTTTCAAAGCAGTTACACCTTTAAGACCATTCCCAAAAGTGTTTCATAAATAATTACCCATGATTGATTGTCTATTAATGCAGCATCTCTCAGTCATAGCTGGGGTCTCTGTATTAGGCCATACAGTATTTTTTTCAGACACAGTGTTTTGTTCCCCCCCCTTCCTTTTTATTTAGGTATACTTTCTTTGAATATAGCACATCATGCTGGCAAAATTCATGCAGATGGCATAGCATGAGGTGTAGCAGAGCTTAAAATCACCTGCTTAGGAAAAAAAAAAAAAAAGACAAGGAATGTAGTGTTAAAAATCATGATAGTGAAAAAGCAACTATCCAGTCTCATGGACAATTTCAAATGTTCTCTCACAGCTGTCTCATCTACTATGATTTGTTCAACTATGTCTTTTTTTTAAAATCCAAATTAATTTAATTCTCTTCAACTTTTTCCACCAGGGATAAGTAAAAAAATAAAAGGTTAATTATTAAAACTAGTCTCTTTTCCCTTTTAATCAAAATAACCATTTTCCAGCCCTCTGACTGTATATCTAATTTTAATAATTTTTTCAAATAGAGAAGCTTATGAATCTGACATGTTTGACATCTCCCAATGCCGTGACACTTAAAACACTCATAACAATACCTGGGTTAAATCTCTGAAAATATAAATGGTTCTTGAATCGACTTTAACATCTGAAAAAGGCCACAACTTTAAACCTTCAGAACATTTTCACAAATTCTAATCCTAAGGGACACTTAGAATTACTGAGCAGGCAAATGAGCCTCCAGATGATTCTCTCTCATAGGCAACTGTGCAATTTAAAAAGCCTCCTTTCAAGGAAGCTATCATCTCTAATCCCTTCCCCTGGCCATATAAAACACAAAGGCAACTGGCTTTAGAAGCCTTTTTAATCCTGCACTTTAAGCCTCAAAGGATCACCATATTAAAGAAACATTTTCCAGAAATGTCTCTCTTGACAGTTCTATGCATTATTCCTCAATGCCCCCCTCCCCATTTTTAACAGTTTCACTGACTAAAGAAATAAACTGTTTTTCAAATAGTTTTTTCAATAAAGTGCTTGTTATTACTCAAAAAAAAAAAAGAGAAAGTGCAATATTTGAGTCTTAAGAGAATTTCTTTTTTCCTGTGAAAAACTGCCTGATATATCTTTACTTTATTCATTTTTACATAAAGCTGAAATGAAACCTATTTCTTGTAAGGATAATGGGTTACTAATTTTGGTGTTTGGCAGTAGGCAAGATGCCCACAGAAGGTGGTGATACACTGGAACCATAGTGCAGAAGGTAAACCTTCTAGATGAAGTGGAAGGCATATGGAGAGCTCCTACTAGAATCCTTTCGTATTTATATACAAATATAATATATATTAAATATAATATAAAAATAGCTATATTCTTTTTTCTCTGAAGTTATCCTAGATGCTTTTCTTCAAATCCTCACCCATTGCAGGCAAACCATGTCTGTCTCAAACTCTGTGCAACTATGCCGTCCTTTTCACTCCCAATTTGTATCACCAGGCCATTTCTTCATAAATACAATCCTGCCCTTAACAGACTCCTTCCCTTCTGTCAGAGTTGTTCTGTAACGTTTCCGCTCCAGAACCTGCTGCAGTATCGCAGCATTCATTATCATGCTACTTATCAGGATGTTGAAAATAAATCTATGACTGTAGTGAATGAGCTGGGCAGAAGCAAAAGGCTGATTAAGAAAGAGGCAATAGCCTGGTCCTCTTCTTACTAAAACTCAAGGACAGTTCGGTAACTGATTCAGCAACAGGGAAAGCTGCAGACCCATTAAATAAATATACACTTTTTAGTCACTATCTGTGAAACAACACATCTGCATACGTGCACACAATCTGGACCGAATTCTACATGCTTGCTTTTTTAAAATATTTGCCTGATTAGTGTCAGGAATTTTCAAATGTGTGCTATATTTTTCCAGTTTCTTTGAATTTCCCCATCTTCTATCCTTTCTCTACTAGCTGGTAGTTCTGTAATTGAATTACCTCTCTCTGAGGTTACAAAAAGCTTCTTCATCAAAGCATACATTTCTATAGTTCTCTCTCAGCAGCCACACTATCATATTAGATAATTTCTTTCTTTCCTAGTTTAGCCTTTTTACCAACAGGCCTATAGCAGCACATCAGAGTATTTGGGAAGGGGAAAATGGGAAGAGAAGTTTAAACAAAGCTTTATATAAAAAGCTGCATCATTAACCGTCTGGCTGGTATCTCTAATTTCTGTAATTCTCAGTATAATAGTTTAATACACCTATTTTACCACTATTCGATAGTTCTACACTACTATTAAAGCTCTCCCACTTTTTTAGTGCTGTATTTTTATTGTAATTGGTTTTTTAAAAAATTTGTATCTAACTTATTTTTCATTAGGCAAAGAACTGATAGCACAGACCTCTAGTCAATGCAGCTTCATATAGAAACAGGTGGAATGGAGTGGTAGGGATAGCAGAGCAAGGCAGGATTTCTTTACATAGAACTTGACAGAAACAGGTCTCTGACAATTATCCCAGTATGGAGAATGCCAGAAATCCCTTTAAAGTAGGGGAATTGTTTCCTGCTGTGTTTGGTATTGGCATCTGTTCCTTGCTCCAGGTTGCAGTAGGCTTCTTGGAGCAGAGAGCAATCTGATTCTCTTTGGTACTGTGTTTCTCACACTCTCCTTTCTTGTTCACTTGGCTTTTTGGTGCCAAATGTTTGCTTTATGACTGGGGAATAACAAATATCTAATGCTGGGACACGTGCAGAGGCAAAGGCTAGCCCCAAAACGTAACCAACGGCATCAAAGGCTTGGCTAAACTGGTATAACCTCCTGCGGGTTTGGTTCATCCAATAATACAATCAAACTGTTCCACAGTACAAAATGGACCATCACCATTTGGTTACATTCATTCAACTCCTCTTCAGTATTCAAGATTAATCCAGCTTTCTCTCCCTAGTACTAATTTTAACTGCTTTAACTGGTTTTTTTTGTTGGTTTTTTGTTTTCCTTTTTTGTTTGGGTTTTTTTTTTTTAAAAATTATCAGATCTATCAGCATTTACTCCTTTTCCTCTGAAGTTGTTTTCCACAAACTAGTACCATAAAAACCTACCACCATCTAGTTAAATAGCACATCGTATCTGTTGGAACTTTTTATTTTCTTTATAAAGTGAAGTTGCCTTCTGAAGTCTTAGTTCAGAGATATCTCTTAAATCAATAGCCTGCTAGTGTTACATGCAATCATGATCTCCCCCAAAGCATACTTTAAATGCTTCAAAAATTACTAAAAAAAAAAAATCAGCTTATTATTCCTCCTCCTGCAAAAGGAGTCCTGTACTTTTAGGTTGGTTGGTTGGGGTTTTTTTAATAATTTTTAAGAGTATTAGCTTAAAGGTCTGAGATTTTTGAGACTCCTCTATTTCTGGCTACTGTCTGAGGGGGAGTACCAGTCAAAAATATTCATGGTCTCAACTCAGACCATTGTTAAAATAAACACAATACAGAAATATCTATGAAGTAGATACACAAGTTTGGTTGACAATGTGCTAAGACTTCAAAATTGAAAATGGTTACAGATTCAAGACATTGTAATTCAAGATGTTCAACATTATCACCTGAATTAAAATCAAGGCACTATGGGTTTTGTTGTTGTTAAAATGACCCTGAATTAGTTCTGACTAATTTTTGAAGGAGAATAAAAAGATTCCAACATGTTTTAACAAGTTACAATTCTCACCACAGAGAAAGTGGTTAAAAAGTGCCCAAAAGGTTATTAAATGTAAATATATTTTTGTGCAAATTACTCCTATAACTGAAACATTCTTGAAAATTACTGTCATTTTTTTTTAAACCTTTTACATAAATATTTCCAACTATGAACTATATCAAAAGATAGCTTTGGGGAATAAAATTCCAAACCATCTGCAAGAAAGCAGTGCAAATTCCTATTTTTCAAATAAAACGATGAATTCATTATGAAATGATGGATGATATTCATGAATCTGAATGTCCTGAACCCTGATGCATGATCACCAGTTCAAAAGCTTCATCAATAATTTAACTTCAAGAAGTCAACTAACCAACACACTATACCTCACTGAACAAACCCTGACATCACAGACAAAGCACAAACAAGAGACTTGTGCCCACATTAAGGGTGAAAATAATGATGCATCATGTTGTAAACAAAAGGGTAGAACAGAGGAAAACATTAGTCTGAGTATGGCGTGAGAATTTAGGGAAACATATTCAAACCTACAAATAACAGATTACATTTTCATGCATCATATAAAATATTTTGCTCTTTCTCCTTTTATGCAGACATATACACAATATTTTACAGCATCTGTACAACAGAGAACTGGATTTCACACAACATTTTCAAAATATTTACTGTCCCATAATCATCTGAAAAAAAATTAGATGGTTTTTGGACTATATTCCTGGCATTTTTTTCTGCTAATTCAAACAATTGCTCCATGTCCATTTTAATACTTTAAAAATGTATAGGACTGATAAAAATACCAATATTTTCAGCATCACTCTCACTTCAGTCACATTTGGAGATTTCACCTGGACAAATTAAAACATGGCAGCAAATCCTTTAGAACAGAAATTGGGGCAACTTTCAAAGTTGGCCATGTCCCCATCATTATCTTGTGGCTTTTCTTAACAGATTCCAGAAGTCAGAAGTAGATCTCAATTAGGTGTTAGAAAGCCTTCGAACTGCTACCTCTGTAGCTTCAGTGCAACTGTGTGGGGAGCAGCCCCTCCTGGCAGTTTGCTTCAAAAAGAGGCAGAGCTCCACACTACTGTGGCTGAACTTTGGAAGGGTCAGTCATCTTGTCAGTTCTGTGTCGTGACAGTTGCTGCTGTTGAGACTGATGCTGCTGGTGGTGGGACTGAGTGAAAGTGCTTTGTTGTAGTGGGAAAGCAGCAGAGAGGATAAGCTGAGCTGACTGATTTCCATGAAGTAACCTGGATGTCTAAAATATGGAAATAAAAGAAGATTATTTTTGCTGCAGCACAGAGAAACACAGGACTGGCTGCTTTTTAACTTTTCATAAGGGTTCAATCAAAATAAACTTCAGATTTGGTCAGTTAAGCTGAGCAAACAATGCAAAGATTAGTTCACACTAGTAAATTTAATCAGAGCATCTGACCAATTAATAAAGCAGCTGTAAGTGGTCATTGTAGTTTCCTGTGATGATGGGTTGGAATGCGTTGCAATGTCTCCATTTCAAACCACAAGAGCATAGCAGGGCTTAAAGAATCTGTGTGAATAAATGCAGGTACGTGTCATTGCAGTCAAATGAAAAAATGGTGCATGACTTAGCACAGATCACATTTATTCCCCACAGACAAAATACACAGTCAAAAAAAAAAATGCTGCATTTGCAGACCCAAACATCCCCTTCCAAGGAGATTTATTACTACTGAAATTGGTACTTAGTTTTAATATTACTCTTCTTAGAACAAAAAAAAAATATGATTTACTGAAGAAAAGCAATGAAGGAGGGGTACAAATGCACTATGACATCTCAATCCTGAAACATTCTGCAGCAGAAGCTAAACTACATGGACTGCTCCACCTACAGAATCAGACTGTAAGAAGCCCCAGTGAGCAGAAGCATTTGCTTCACTTCAAATTCTAGCACTTTAATAGTTTGTATTAAAAATACTAAACTTTTACCTAGAAAGAATTTCTAGGGTAGGAACAGACCTTTGGAGATCTTTTTTTCACAAATCTGTTTCACCAGAAATAAGTCAAAATTGTGCAAACTTTTGAATTTAGAAACAGAGATACAACAACCAACCTGCTAAACAGCACTGTTGTTAAAATATTTATCTGATTTGTCAGAGAACACATTCAAATTTGCACTGGTTTGATTCAGTTTGAGTCTCCCACTACATAAATGAGTGAGTGCTGAAGTTCAAATCACTAGGTATGCTTCAGATCTCTTGTTGAGTCAGCTTGCAGCTGAAAAGCATTTGCATGATGCATGACTGAAATTGGTATGTTCCCATGAAAAACAAGTAGATATTTTCTGTCAGTGATCTAATGAAAGAAAATTGTACTCAGTCCTAATCAGAAAGTATCCGTTCCTTGTGCATATAAATGTAGGTTAAGCCTCCAATTACTTACTGCGTTTCTATCTATTCCACTTATGCACAGGATCTCAAATTTAGTGCAAATGGGAGACCACACATAGTAAGGAATACTTGCAAAAGTAAGATTTTTTAATTACATATACTCTTAAAGAGTAAAAAAAAAAAAAAAAAAAAGTGACCTTTCCAAAGTAGTTAAAAGAATGTTAAGGTGTACAAGCTACATTTACATGGACTTTAGCTTTCTTTGGAGAAGGCAACATCAGAGGCAAAATTAAGATTTTTGAACCCATGTCTTCTTGGAGGCACTTCCCCTCTAGTGCTTTAGCCACCATTACATCTCCCTCACCAACACCAGCTACTGGATGAGCTATGTGCCAGTACTCACTTGGAATCAACAAATGGCAGCAGATTTCCCCATCAATTCCTTCTACCTTCTGTTTCTTTTCAGCATTTCCCATTTCTAGACTTTGGGTTTTGCCTTCCTTCTCTTTTGATCCAGTCTCTCTTCTTTCTCCACTAAAACAAGGTTCTCCCCTACTCTCTTGCTTACACAGTTACTTGCTGCTCAGCCTCCCCTGTAGCCTAGACAGATGTTCATGCCTCATGTTACTGGGACATGTCTTGCTTTGGGCTGTGTGCTGCTTTCCAGACCATCATCTCATACCTTATTGCATCAATATGTGAATGCAAAGAAAATGCAAATTGTTTTAAAGGGAAACATCTGTTTTTTCATCCCATGCTCAATTAAGAGCAGCAACTCAAAGGGGAAAAGATATAAGACAGGACAACACATGGAGTGAAACTACAGGAAAGACCACTTCTTTAAGTAACAAGATATTAGAGAACAGCTACAGAATAAACTTACTTTAAGGGCTCTGTTTTTGGGTAAAGCACCTCTAGTATAACCTAGCAATGCTGAAAGTGTCAGGATTTGGAAAAATTTGTAGAGAACTCTGCATTCATTACCTGTAGGAACTGCTGGGGGTGCTGGGTCAGCTGTGACTGAGCTGGTTGTTGAACTGTGGTGAGCTGCTGCTGATGGTCTTGCTGACTTTGCTGCTGCTGCTGCTGCTGTTGTGTTATTGACAAAGTCTGTGTCTGCTGCTGTTGGGCAGCAAAAGTGGGATAAGCTGTCACCACCTGTCCCATAAACATAGTACTTGGTACCATTACCGCTCCACATGCTACTGGGGCTGTGACAAGTTTTGTTACAAGTTGCTGACCTTGAGAAAATCTGTTAATAGAAAAAGACATTTGGAGTCCCTTTAGGGGAAAAAATATATGAAGCATCACATACACTTGAGAAAGGTAGATTTCTCAAAGTCATACTTTGCTGTAACAACATGGGTTTTGATAAGCTGCAAACATTACTTTGGGCAAAGTTTAGTTTCAGAGTTGTATCTACATAGTTAAAATACAAAGCACATTATTTTTTAATGCTACTTTAGGTCCTTTTGTATATGATACAGCTACATAAGCATACCATTATAGCAAGTAATCTTGAATATTGGTCTTGAAGATTTACCTGATTTGTCTGTCCTGTGTAAAAGTGGCTACTGCAGCAGCGTTCTGGTTGTTCTGTGGTAAGCTAGAAGGAACCTGGACCACATTTCCCGTTGCTGGCTGAGAAATCACCATAGTGTTATACAAAGGTGCTGAGACTGTGTTCTGTGACTGACTGGCAACAGAAGACTGTTGGCTGTGTCCACTAAGTACATTTTGTTGACTATGCTGGAAAGAAATTTTGGGATAGTAAGTTGAAAATAGCCAGGTACTACAGCTGTCCTCCTCATTGTCATTGGCCATACTTCACAACTGCCAGTGTTCTTTTCTGTTCAAATTAATTCTTAATTTAAAGTACGCAGGTATTCTCTGTCTGAGGATTTGGAGGTGGGACTGGACCATCTGAGTCTCTTACATTAACCTATTCTCCTGTTCAGGTTTGGGGGGGTTTTTCCTAGATTTTTCAGGTACTTGCATACTCTTTATTCACAGAGTATGCTGAGTTGGAAGGGACCCACAAGGATCAATCACCAAGTCCAACTCCTGGCCCTGCATAGGACCATCAAGATGATATTTTCACTCCTTTATCATCTCTGTGCCCAACTTAGGACTAAAATGTGCACATCATGTCAAGCAATTTCTTACTTCAAAAGTTTGCAACTAACTTACTTTTGAGATTGTAATACTGTCCACCACTAGTCTGCCTCTTTACAAATCTCAAAAAGTATGGAATGTGGATAAGGGTAGAGAAGAAGGTGACCACAGAGATCAAATGTATAAGAAGCCTCCATACACATAATGGTCAAACCCATTACAAGTGCTCAGCATGAGGAACAGGCTTTTACAGGGATACCTCTGACAGAGGAAAATCATGTATGACTGAGAAGATGAAAAAAGTGATAAGCTGCTCAATATGTTTCCCAGGATATGAGATGGGTGACATGTTTAAAAAAGCAAACATAATCACACTTCATAAAAAGTAAAGCTATAGAACTCCCTACAAGATACTGCAGTTTCAAAAGTTTACATGAAACTGAAAAAAACTGAACGAACTCACAGAAGAAAAAGATGTCATACATATATGTCATACACCTATCACATCTGATGGAAAGTGCTGAAAAGCAGAACATGCAACTGCAGAAGCACCAACATACACTAGTCCTGTTCCTATGATGCATTTCTAGTTATTTTCTGACAGGACACTGGGTTTTAAATTCACAAATCTCATGTTATGTGTTCTGTCACAAAAAAATTCATAGACATTCAAAAAAAGCCAAGCTACAAGTTTCCTTGATACTGGTCTTTCCAAAAAGCTACTTGTTATCAATTATTTACATGCCTAAGTCTTAAAATAAAAACAAGATCTGAGATTGCATTATCAAGAACATAAATGCATTTCAGTTGTAAAGCTTGGAACATGAAGAAATCAATGACTCAAATGACATTGTTCAAAAGAAATTTGAGAGGGGAATGTCAGAGTTGTGTTTCAGCTGTGGGTCTGAGCATATATTCTATCCAGCAAAATCAATAATGAGAATTTTACCTGTGTTGCAGTACTCTGCAGAGGCTGCTGCTGTATCATGTGTGGAGTACTTATATGGCCTGTGTTCATCCCACTTTGGGTCTGATTAGTCTGAACAACTTGACCTTGCATGTTTATTGGCGTAAGCTGCTGAACAGTTGAAGAATTTCCAGAAGGAAGCTGCACAGAACCAAAGTTGAGTCCAGAAGCTGACTGCTGCAAGAACATCTTAAAAAATTCCACAAGTTAAAGGGTCAGTACTCAGAGACTCTAACTGATAAGACTCAGAATCCTGATTTCTAGAGTTCTAAACATTAAGGTTCAATATTTGTTCTTCAAGAAAAAGTACTATTTAGAGACTCACTGGTAATGTATTCTACAACTATCTAAAGACAAAACATACTTGAGATTACATTTCTATTTGTAGGACCTTCAGCAACGACACTAATTAAAAGAAAATCTCTCAATCCATAGATCCAGGCATAACACCATGAACGAAATCTTCCTGGACAATCAGGGAATCATAATGATTATACTGAACTTTCCAACATAGTTGTAATAAACAGAATTCAGCACAAAAATATTTGTTTCTTTACCAAAGGTTAGGCCCAAGACTACAACAAGACAATGCACAGGACTTAAGTATTTTCTCTAGTTTCCACATTCCTGAACGAGGTCCCTCCACACTGCACAGGAAGAGAGCTGTGAACCTCTCCTTCTGAGACATCAGTAATACTGGCAGTTCACTGCTGGCACGCTTATGCTAGACATCAGAGAACACCAAAAATGACACATGCCAGAAACTCCTACTCTTCCAACAGAATTTAAGCAACATACTCAATACTTCCAGGAAGTACTTTTTTCTAGTCTTTAGTCACAATCCACACTGAAAGTATTTAGATTATTTCCTTAAAATGTGTTTTAGTTTGGGGTGATCATTTTTTGGTTTAGGTTTTCTTTTAACTAGAAAAACCCAATTGGGTCATTCTTTTCTTCCAAACATAGCTGCTGAAAAAAGAATGACAAAATTAGAAAAATACATGCTGGTTAAAAAAAAAAAAAAAATCGGAAATCAGATAGTCAGCTGCTAGACTAAGTAATGAATCCTCTAGACTTCTTGTTTTTCTGGCTCAGTAACTGCTTTAAGTTTACCATGCAAAGCAGAACCATTCAGCCTGATAGTTAGGACTACTTAAGAGACAAAAGGCATGAATTTGACACCCTCAAGCTAAAAGAGGAAATGGATACTTATCTTGCAGATTTTTGATTAATATTCTAATGGCTTCAAAACTTTGCAACAATTAAAAACTACTGCACCTTTTTACATTTAGCTTAAGGCATAAACTAGGCTTGAGCTGCTCAACACTGAAAAGATACACTGGGGCACTTTCAGATATATTGAGAAGTAAAACGTCTGGTACCTCTGGAACAGTAGCTTCAGATACCACGGATTTTAGGAACATTAGGCCCAGATGGCAGCTGACAGGAGATATGGAGGATCACATTGTGGAATTAAGTGCCTAAGTCTCATTTTAGATGCCTAAATTCTCTACAGATGAAACACGTAAGTATTAGACTAACTTACCTGGAGTCCTTGACCGTGAACTATTTGAAGTTGCTCTTGAATCTTACGCAACTCTTCCTGCTGCCGATGAATATTTGCCTCTATCATGCGTGTTCTTTGCTCTAGCTGGTCCTTTAGATGTTGCATAGCTCCTAATTGTGCTGAAAACTGAAACACAGGCTGTAGTGCAATGAATGAATTAAAAGCTGAGCAAAAATGACATGCTCCAGCACCTCAATGTCTTTCTTGCAGAGAGGGGCCCAGAACTGAACACAACACTAGAGGTGTGGCCTCACCAGTGCTTAGTACAGCGGGATGATCACTGCCCTGGTCCTGCTGGCCATACTATTTCTAATGCAAGCCAGGATACCATTGGCCTTCTTGTCCACTTGGGGAACACTGCTGGCTCGTGTTCAGCTGCTGTAAAACAGCACCTCCAAGTCCTTTTCTGCTGGGCAGCTTTCCAGCCACTCTTCTAGAAGCCTGTAGCACTGCATGGGGTTGTTGTGACCCAAGTGCAGGGCCCAGAACTTGGCCTTGTTGAACCTCACACAACTGGCCTATCGATCCAGCCTGTCCAGATCCCTCTGTAGAGCCTTCCTGCCCTCAAACAGATCAACACTCCCGCAAAACTTGGTGTCATCTGCAAACTCACTGATGGTGCCCTCAATCCCCTCACCCAGATCATCAGTAAAGACGTTAAACAGGACTGGCCCCAGTACTGAGCACTGGTGACCGGCTGCCAGCTGGATTTAACTCCATTCGTCACCACTCTCTGTGCCTGGCCACCTAGACCATTTTTTACCCACTGAACAGTGCGTGCATTTGAGCCACAAACAGCCAGTTTCTCCAGGAGAATACTGTTTTCTAGGAAAACAAGACTGTTTTAAAAATAATAAACAATAAACCAAGTTAATCCATACCTGGGTCATGCCGGACTGGATCTGTAAAGTTGCAGGCTGAGATATCACTGGCTGTGCTACTGGTTGTCCAAGAGACTGTGAGCTTAAAGACTAAGATTAAAAAAATTATTCCATAATCATAAGAGAATGAACTTCATACTTGACATGAAGTATTTCTTTACATAAAGTGTCAAATCCAAAACAGCACCATATGAACATATCATAAAAGCTAGTAAATTGTTTCCTGAAATATCTAACCTTAAATATTAGAGAATTAAGAAAACAAGAGCAGCTGATTATCTAAATTATATATGTATATATAATGTTTCCACTGCTAAAGTATATAAAAGCCATAGGCATAAAGGAGAAATTACAATTACAAATGTTTTCAAAGTCCTAACTGCAGTAAGGGAGCAACTTCTTCAACATGTTTAGAAGTTGACATCTTTGATTTATTCTTACATTAACAAATATATGTTTTAATAAGCATTCTATTTTTGAAGTGAATGTATTAGTTCAACGTGAGAACAAGCACCAAGTACACTAAGCATGACATTTTTTCACACTACCAAGATTTCAGAAAGTATATGAAAGTACTAATATTCTTAGGAGTTATAAATTTGTATGAATTCTCTATAGGGACACACACAGCACTATGCTGGAAATGTTATATATATATGTGTGTGTATATTAAAAACGCAGAATTGTAGAAAGCATGAGTGATGTGTGAGTGAAAGCAAAGATTCATACACAATCTTGCAAACACAAATGCCAAAAACTACATACATTTATGCTTAATTATTGTATTCCCTTAAATCTAGTATACCAAAGTTGCATATTGATAATGCAATCCAGAGAGTCACATATTCCAAGTGAAACTCTTACAGTTTAAAATATGTGCTCTCAGAAGAAATAAAATAAAGGTTATATGGATTTAACGATAGCTTTTAAAGGTGAATTACACTGTTTAAGTACACAATTTTCCTCTGAAGTTACCTGACTGCTCAGAGATGATCTTCTTTGTGCAGTCTTTTCATGACCAGATAAGCTTTGCCTTGGAGGAGTGCTAGTGTCCACTGTCATTTTAGTTGGTGTTGCTGACAATGTTGAGAGTTAGAATAGAAAGAGACATGTTTATAGTAATCTCAATTCTGTAATGCAATAATCAAATCACGTATTTCATGAATAATTAAAAAAAAAACAACCTTAAGGCTTGGCCTCTTTTTTTTACCCTGACTATCCAACAATAGTGCGATCTGATGGACTGGAATAGGTGTTCTAGTGTCTGATATGGTACTTCTAGACGTAGAAGTCTTTTTCAGAGTAGTCTGCAGATCTCTGAACCATCAAAAAGGACATTTTCACTTGCATACGTCTCATGAAATGATTATTAACTGATAGTTATGTATTTAACTACATTAAGTAGAGAAAGCCTTCACCAGGAAGGCAATTCTATTTTCAACAGTTGGTGCTTACATGAATGATCCGATACTGCAGTATGTGAAGATTTTCTTGAACTCCTGGAGGAAGCAGAAGGTGTGGGGCTGGTGTCAAACCTTTCCAGTGCTTCTTTGAGACTCACTGTGTTTATGTGATTGTCAGACCCAGAGTCCTGACTCTGAAGAGACACACACAAACAACAATTATTTATCTGATTTGGCACACAATACACATTTTGGTGGAAAATATCTAAGACCATGCTGTTTGAGTCAACCCCCTTACACAGGTGACTGTGCAAAAGTTCGAAGCCTGTTCGATGGCTGTAAGCTTATTTTCCATTTGTGGCTTTTATCCTTAGAAACCAAAGCCATACAACCCTAGAAACCTAAATGGATGCAGACATATGCACAAACTAACTACTGAGCTGACCTCCTTCTCTAGCAACTCAGTTCACTCTGAACAACGAGTGAACTGCTTATTCTTTTGAGAAAGGGTGAGTTCATTCCACTGGAAGGAGCACCAGCAGATGAAACTTGCTAAACTGCCAAGGGAAAACATTTCTGAACTGTCAGAATAAAACATGACAGAGCATCTGCACAAGACGGCTTATCTAAGACTCACTGAGGTTCCAAGGACATTAATTCAAAATGAATTTTGTATACTTCTAAGATTTGGGACAGAGTCACACAATGGAACAGCTCCTGCTTTCCTCTTGTGAATTCCTTTAAGCCATCTTTGCATGTTGACCTCAGTTTTTCAGGTTATGGGTACTTCCAGTAAGGGAGAACATTTATTTATTAATCTAAGTCTACAGAAATCAGATCTAAATAAGAACTTATGGGTGTTGCCATGTTATAACTACATGCACATTAACTCCTGAAAAGAGGATGGTGTTACAAACAAATACAGTTAAACACTGTTTCTAGAATTCTTTAATAATTTTAAATAGTCATATTATTTGGAGATCAAATAATTACTATATTTGGAGACAAATGGGACAAAACACTTTTTGCTGCTGTATATTTGTTTAGATAATTATTTTTGGTATGAATTAAATAAAATAAAATTATATAAAACACTCACTTTATCTGCTGTTATCTCTGGAAGAGACTCCTCAATACCAAGTTCTCGTCGTCTTTCTGCTCTAACTTCTGCATAACTAGAAGAACAAACCAAGTACCACTACTATATTGTTGGATGGTTTAAAAAATATACCTCAAAGAACAAACTCCACAAATCTACCTTGCTTGTATCTCAGAAAATTTCCAATGATTCTTTAAACTGCTATGATTTCTCTACCTCCAAAAATACCAGCAATACAGTTCCCATGCCAGTAGAATTTCCCTAATATAGATTTTTTAAAAAATAACCTACCTTACAACAGTGTGCGTACAGACAATAAACTCTGGCCTGGAATTCCACTGGTGATAAGTGATATAGTAATGTGTTTGCAGCCAAATCCACTGTTGTCCCTTTGTAAGGAATCTGTAGTAACATGACTTCCCTTTCCCATATTGCATTACTATAAAAACAAAGCATAAAGTTCACTGTCTTTCCAGGCTGTAAATATTCCAACTACATAAAAAAACCCATTGATTCCCAGGTTCATCTGGTGCAAAACCATGTCTAAATCAGTACAATCACAGTGACTAAGAACTGGTTTAAAATTTTCTACCCAAAAAAAAATGTAAGCTGCATTTTTCAAAGAACTGCAGAATTCAAACTTCCATTTTTGTGGGGCTTTTTATATATTGTGAAAAATTTATGTGCAAAGAATTTAAATACAGCTTTATAAACATAGCTGAACAAAAAGCTTATGCTATTACATGTTTAAACTTATTTTTGCACTTGTTAAACATTATAGAGCCTTTCAAATATTATTGGTAGAACTGAAGAAGCATTAATCAGAGCTGTGCACTCCAATTTACCACAATGAAACCCTGGAATGACAAGATAAAGTTTTATAGTTCGGTATCAAAAGACAAAATATCAATAAAGATCAGCTGTACAATAACATCAACTGAATGGGAGTAAAGACACTTCACTCAAATATATCATAAATTTTCACCAGAACAGTAGTACAATTTAACAAACTTGTTCGTTTTAGAGATTTAGTTGTACTTACAATGCTCGTGACATTTTGCCAGATTATCTAGATCATCCACATGATAATAATCATAGCCTGATGTTCCCAAAACTTCAAATGGAAGATAACCTATTATGGGAGGTGCCCTAATTAATAAAAAAAATTAACGTCATTTTATTTTCACGCACACACAAAAAACCCCAAACCAAACTAAAATTATTCAATTATATAAGCTTTCTTGTTAATAGTATGTGCTCTGAAAAAAAAAATTAAACCCAACACAAGCTATGGGTAGTTAATGCTGATTAGTGAACTCTAAATATTACAGCCACCACTGTGATTCAGCTACTATTGCTGCTATACATAGAAGGAACTGCACCTGTGATCCAAGAATAGGAACTTCCATTCTAAGCTATGTCTAGATGTGAACTCTTCATTGGGTTCTTCAACAGTGCACATTTCCTAAAAAGCAAAAAAATAAAAATCTCTCTCAAAACTGCTCTATTCTAATTCATAAGCTCTTTGAAAATTCAGACTTTACAGAGTACTCTAAATCTCTTTGAGGGCAAAGACATGTACCACAAATAATACACTATTTTTATGTTTGGAACTCATAAAAAGTAAGAGAATGATTATATTACCACTATTACAACAAAACCTCAAGGTATTCTGCACGTTGTTCTAAATGTATTGCACTCAAACGTACAAATGCATGTCACTCAATTTCTACTGTCCCCTTCCAGAGAGGTAAAGATGCCCCACCAAGTACTGTGCCTCATGCAGAGACAGTAACAAAACCACATATCCCAAGTCAGTCAATTCTTTTGCAAACTCCTCTAGAACTACCTTACAAAAAGGAAGATGGATGATGAAATACATGCATACATACAAATACACCCCTCAAAGAAGTTACAATAAAATTAGAGATCAGCAAATCTTTATTTTTTGGATACGTGCACACATTTGTCATTTGTAGGAGCTTGCAATGGCATTCCCAGTGCCAGGAACACAGTGATGATCTGATACTACAAGACTTCTCCCAAGACTGCAGTATGGAAGCTGCTGCTGAACTGACATAATATTCATGACAGGTGTGAGCAGATGAGGACACTGCTGCTCTGCAAACATCTATGACTAAAGTACTCCAGAGGAAAAATACAGTAGAAGACTAACTATTGTTTCTTGCTTTTCATTCTTTCAGGTTATAATGCAAAGAGTTTAAGGTGGTATTTTGCAGTTTTTTTAAATAGCTATTTCTAGTTTTCCTTCTGTGAAAGGAAAAAGTGAACGTATCCAGGCAATGTTTTTCCTCACCTTCATCACTGTAAAACTTTAAACACAATGACTTAGAAAGTGAAGGAGTGATGGATGAATTAGATGGAGGCAATGAACAAAACCATTCTGGGCACAAATTTGTGACTCTTGATGTGAATTCCAATTAGCAAGATTTAACTTTCAAACCTGAAACTACCCCTAAAACCCAAAGCTCATCTACCTTCCTAAAATTACAGCATTTAATAAAGCACCACTCACAATGAAGCAAGAGAAATGACAGAACAAGAGCATATCCTTGAGATATACTTTTGATTTGTTGTTTCTTTTAATGTAAAAATTTTGGCACAAGTCAAAAGAAAAGCAAAAATCACTGAAGTGCAAGGAGTAAAATCACAGTAAAAACATCATTGTTAGGGAGGAACTGGCAGCAGGTTAGTATCCAAATAATCTGCATTTATATTAATGATTTGCACTGTAAAATACCCCTGGGCAGAAGCCAGCTTGTTCAACAAGACATGCTGTTGAAGTTGTCAACAAGGCATCTAGAAAAGAAAGGACTTTCATTTGTAACAGAAAGTATTCTGGTAGAAAAAATCCTTTTGCCTGCATTAATCCTGCCTTATTGATAGGATTCTATGTTTTAAAGAATGTATAGAACCAAATGCGTTCAGTGGGGAGTAAAATTTGTGGCATAATTTGTTACAGAAGTGGTGGGGTCATATACATAACCTAAAAAAGTGAACTTTAAAGGTGAAGAAAGCACTATATATCCTTGAGAAATGATATTCTAGGGAAAAAATAATCCAGAATCATATACCATCTGAAATAAATAGAGTAACTGACAGATGAGCAGGAAGGCAATCAACTACTAAAATACATATCTCACTACTGGCTGCATCATGCATCTGTTAGTGAAGTTGCTGGGATGGTAAAGTTCCTGATACACACTTATTTGCTAGAGTCTACTCAATGCTAGTCTCAATAATAACAGAAGGTATCAGAAGAGTATAAACAGCTATTGTCAGATTAAGGCTTCACTCTAACATTAGTCTTCTTCACAAGAAGATTTCCCAGATGAACAGCACTGAAAACTTCCTTGGGCACTAAGGGCTCAGAGGTTCAGGCACAGGAATGAAACTTTGGCCAGAGCATAATCTGTAAGGCTTAAGCTCACAGGAGACTGAGATCATGAATGGATGTTCCTCAACTTCAAGAAATAGGAAACATAGAAGTTTTAATATAAACTGTCAGACTTTAAAAGACAAAAGTATATGCAAATGTTGGTTGGTCTTTTTTCCCCCAAGTATTTAGTGAAGCAAAAATCCCACACTTATCATCTCTACCAACTGTAGGCATAACGGGAGAACATTATTTAGACCTGCATGGAAAGGAAACTGTTAGATGAAAGATTTCCATAGCTTTAGGAAAAATAAACAACAAACTTTCTCTGGCATAGTGTCTGCAGAAACACAATTCCTATTCACCCTGACAGACCTGAAGACATTTATATGATTTCTCCACAGGCTCCTACTATACTATTGAAGTGCAAACCATATAAACCATGTCTCCAGAAGCTACCACAAACAGTCTTCAGCTTAAGTCATCAGTGCTCTAAACTTACAGTCAGAAATTTAAATGTTCAGAATTCTTGTATTACAGACAACAGCTGGGCCCAACAATGGGTCACGTACATTTCATGGCATTACTTCACTACTGAATTCCAGGAACGAATGTTAGATAGTAGACTATCCTGTAGCCTGAATCATATATTTCCATAAAACATGTAATCTGAATCACAATCATAGACTACACTGTATTGTATCCTATTTATTTTGACTGATTTTGTCGAGGAACAAGATAATACTTAGTGATCTACAAATTTCATATGCATCCAATTCTAAACTCGAAAAGATACCTTCACATTGTACATTAGCAGTTAAACAAAATGTTCTAGCAACCAAATTACGGAATAACTGCATTGAAACAAAACAAAGGACTTCTACTACCTCATACCCAACTCTTCTTTACTGACAAGTAATGCAAGCTTTCATTAATTCCTCCCAGATTTACTTCTGTGTCAAACTGCAGCAAGACCATCAGCAACACAAAATTCATGTCCAAGTTTCAACTAAAATTAATAATTTCTCCAGTGCAAGTGGAATCTTGATGTAATCTTCCATTTTAAGTTAATTTTAAACAATTCCTGTGGACTTCTTCCAAATTTATTTCTTGCATATTACTATTTTATAAGACTACTTAGAATTAGCATTCACCATAACTTTTTTTGATACTTTGCATAACAGCCTGTTTGAAGAAACAGGAACTCTCAGTTTCATATAATAAAATTGCTCAAGGTTTTCATTAATATTTTAAATGTTGTGTGCACTCTCTCTGAAGTTTTTCCACCTAGAGCACATTTAAAAATTATATAAAGGT
>JAWWLV010000144.1:45817749-45855510 GCA_035041135.1 Platyrinchus mystaceus | reverse complement strand
TTGGTTTGGGGTGGGGGGGGAACTTCTTGTGGTGGGGTTTGGAGACTTGGCAGGGAGCCAGCTCCAAACCATATCAACATCTTAAAAAAAACTTCTTATATCAGATGACTTTTTTAAAATTTAAGTACAGAAAATCAGAACCTTTCACTTTTTATATGAGTGCATCAAATAAAAGGTTTAACTATGGAATGATAATAAAAAAGTGTTCAATTATAACATTTTTTATTTAACTATTATTAATAATTGTTTCACTAACGAGATATAAATGACTTACACTCATTTCCATGAGCGTAGGAAATGACAGTTTATACTGAAAGTTTATTTCTAGTATTTTTGTAACTATTCATGTAATCTTCTTCAGCAAAGTAATGCTTTCACACCAGTTTTGGAAAGCGTAACAAGTAAAGAAATTAAATATTTATTGCTCACAAGTTACATGGATGTGTTGAGTCATTTTCACAATTAGGATTTTAATTAATGCATAAAAGTTCTTTATTCATCTAGTACCTTCCTTGTGTTGATAACTTAAAATAACCACTTAGTAAACATGTTCATTCATGGACTTGCTCTGTTTTTATGTTTTATATAATTGAAAATGCAGTTAAAAGAAAATCTGATTTGATTTTCTGACACTGTGAATATTTTGAAACACTGCATACATAGGAGTTTTGACTATTTTCATGAAAACAGATAGTTACAATTAAAATATGAAAATAAAAAGATATGTCAACAAGCTGAAAAATTCCATAATGGAATGACTCCTAGTGAGCAACTATTCTACTCCCAGAAAAACAGAAAAAATATACCTCTAACATTAACTGTGTGAACTCTTCATTACTAAGGAATGTCGGTTTCCAGTCCTGTCGAATTTCACTGGCATCTGATTGTGCAGTAATTTCTAAAATCAAACATACATACAGTATAAGGATTCATACTTCCAAAAGCCATTTTTTCCCACTAAGCTACATATACACAGTTAAAAAATACTAGAAAGTTCTCCAGTTTCCTGTGCTGTTCATTCTTTACATATAGATGTTGTTCCTTAAGAAGAAAATAAATGTCTTCTCTACCATGTCATAATTACATTTGTCTTCTCTTTCCTTCAAGCAGCTTCTGCTACAGTCTTGCCAGACTTCAAGGTAATACTTAATTTAATTACAGTAAGTAATGGATTTTTGATAATGGAAAAAACATTCTTTCATCTGAGACTATAATAAAACATTCTATTAAGAGTGTTGTTTACTAAGATTTAGAAAGCCAAAATTCCTGAACAGTTTAGGTCATTAAAATGGCTAAACCTCTAATATCTTGGCCAATCCTTGTCTTTCTAACTCTTGCATTAAGAAGTGTCGTTGTCCTTTCTCTTCTTCCTACTCTTTTCCAGTTACATTTAAGGAAGAGTAGGTTTTGAACAAAGATTGTTAAGAGCTGTATGATAGACTCCACTCTAGAATTCTGTCTGTTATGTAGACATAGATGGATTTTGACATAGGTGACTTTTGAGCAGAGATTCCTGAAAGAGTTGAGAAACATATAACTAACTTCCCATACACGGGCAAGAGAAACAACAGCTGCTAAGCAAAACCTGACATCAGGTTCTGAAACTGATGCTTCCTTATTGACTGGTAACTGAAACCAGAAGAAGTGTTTCAGTGTGGATGAGTAACAAGGGCATCACAGAAGTGCCGGCCGTATGCACGACCTTGAACAAGCAATCAAGTATCTGGACAAATCAAAAGAACCAAACTGTGTCTTTAAGGCTTTTGGTTTCTAAAGGACAAACCTGTACAAAGACCATAAGCCAGAGTGTTAGTTCAGAGGGCTCGAAGAGCCAGAAAACCTAGAATTGAGTTAAATATGCAAAGGGCTGGAAAAGTTTCTAATTTTGTTTCCCACACCGAAGGGGGAAAACTTTACAAAAGAGCTTTAGACTTAACTAAATAAACGGTAAACAACAGCAACATCATACAAGAAATTGGCTAGAAGTGGAAAGGTACAAGAAGAGGTTAAAGAAGTATCAACAAATAGGACTTTGCAATTATCAGATCTCACAAAAGTTATACATTGATCAGGCTTTTGCTATCTGTTTTGAAATGGTATCACAAAGCAGGAGGAGTGGGCTGAAGAATAAAGAAAACCTAAGTATAAACCCAAATCTAATTTTTCAGTCAGAACAAAGATACTGAATACTGAGGGGCAAATTAAAGGACATGGAAATGAAAAGCTCTGCCACCAAAGTACAGGCAAAATTCAAGGAACTTAATCCATTCAGTTCACAGGACACAGATAATCTTCACTTTAGAACTGGAAAGGTCTGATTCATTGGCCCATTCTTGCCCTTATAACTACCCTACTTCAGAATCAAAAAAAAAAAAGGGAAAAAGAAGAAAAAAGTCATTCAGTCTTCTACAGTAGAACAGATCTATGCTAAATGAAAGTCGAAGTTCGTGCCTTTAACAACCCATTCTGAAATATCCTATCACAAGTACAGGTGTTCTTTTACATTTTCCATAATTAGAACAAGTATGACACTGGAAAACAGAGCCAAAGTAACACAGAAAGAACTTGTTTCACTTGGTAACTTCAGAGAAATGCTTAAAAATTCTGGCAGAAGGTTGCACTCAAAGACAAATGGCAGTAAGGTCACATTCCTGAGCTAGATACCAGACAGAGAAGCACAACCAAGCTTGCACATTAAACTCCAGTCTTCAAGTCCTGTATCTGAAGTAACTGCATCAGCACTGAGAACTCTCAAAACAGATTTCCAGCTGGGCCTAGATCTGTACCATTTATCTATGGGTTGTAGGAATATCAGTCTACCACTTGCAATTAGAAGCAGTTAAATTCTTTAGTATTTACCAATTTTCAAAAATTTCTCGTTTACAAATTCAGAGAAAGATGATTGGCAGTATTCATGAAGGAGAAGCTCCAAGTAATATAATTTCAGTGTGCTTAGCCTGCTGTATTTTCCCAGTGAGAAACAGAATCCACACTGGCCAATAACCAGATCAGATAGTTCATCTGGAACTGCGGCCAGAGTACTAAGCTTGGCTGATGTGGAAATGATCCAGAAAGAACCAGAAGCAAGGCAGTTAATCAAAAACTGGTGGCTAAACACAGTAGGATTTCAACAGTAAAGCAGCTACTCAGTGCTGAACAGTTCATTTATTGCTAGGTCACGCTAATTCATTGTAACATATCTAAGCACCTAAGGAGGCAAAATAGTCTTCTGAACTTTGCCAGCATTTTGTCCAAAACATTTTAATGTAAACCAGTGCAGAGCAATGCCAGTAAGCACTGGCAGCCAGAGCTTTAGTGACCTTAATATGGTATGTGCAATCAAACAGAGGTGCACTCTGTCACAGCAAGTGAAGGACAAAAGCGCCATGATCTAAAAGGCATCCACCTCCAGAGCGGCTTTTTGCCTCTTCATCCAACAAAATAAAAAATAATAATGAAAAAAATAATCTCAGAGAGCACTTTGAAGAAAAAAGTACAACAGGTGCTCCTGGCTGGCCGACACACATGTTCATTCTGAATTCTATAGTTTATCTCGGGAATCATCAATACAAAATAAAGTGATTTTGAAAAAAACAATTGTCACAAAGGCCTTAGAACCTAAAGAACTGACTTTCACAGAAAAGGAGCCTTCATGCTACTTTTCGGAGACAAATGCATCTCAGAAAATTAAAATAATATAATCAATATTTAATCGGCAAAAAAACCCCAAACCTATGATTTCTCACAAAAATTATACTCCCCTCCCTTTTTATTTAAATGCTTATGTTTACAATTTTAGTGGCAATATTAAGTACACATTTGGTGCTAGTGGAACCATAACACTAATGGAAGAGACATGCTAGAGCATGCAAAAACATTTCTCATACCTTAAATTGGAACACATACTGTAGATAAATACATAACTATTCATCCACTTGAGAGCTTTCCTTATTTTATAATGTTACAGTTATTTCTTTTGACCCTACTGCTTTCTAGTTAGCATGCGTGCTCAGAAATTACCCAAGGAAATGGGTTAACTAGCAAAAGAGTTCATTTTCTTCAATTTTTAATCTTGTTTCTGGCAGTGTGAACCACAAGGTGCCATATTAAGAACAAGTGTAGGAGCAGGAACAGGACTTTTTTATATACATAATATCTAACAGCCATAAATAAGTGTAAGCTTGGTGAAAGAATTTTTTTGTGACAAAAATAATGAACTGCGACAAACTTCAGTACAACATATCTGGGTATATCCCACCATCAGCAGATGCAAACAACCAGAGGAAGGATGTTCAAAAATATTGATCATTTTGACATTTCACAAGACCTTTAAAGAACAACACACATACACTCACTAGTTCATACATCAGTGGATATCTCTTGAAACTTACAGTTTCAAATAAAAAGCTGTAAGTATTTATAGATTTTTTGGGGATTTTTTTTCCCAGATAAAAGGAAAAAAAAAGAAAATGCCCCTGGTCTGTACGCCCACCACATTTCATTTTCTCTCATCAAACAACCTACCCATGAACACTTGCTGGAGATCACAATGCCCTATTGCCTTACCATCTTTGCTTAAGCAGCCAGTTGTGCAGGCACCTGACATGAAGAGGGGGAGCATTAATTTCTCTTGAACTAGCTTTTTCAGTGATTTATCTTCCTTATGTAGAATTTAGAGAGACAAACCAACTGTTCAAACCAGGCTTATATATCAAAATAAGTATTTCCAACAGGTATTTCCAGAGAAATGGATCAGCAGTTTTCCTGTGAAGCAAAACTTTAACACTGGCACCAGTGTCTGTCCAGAACAAAAAACTCTGAGGTAATTTCAAAAATAAATGCTTATCTTTATGAAATTATTTCTTTGACAATTATAGGGAAAAAACCCAGTACTGGCTTTTGCAAAGTATTAGCAAAAACACAGTTACATCTCTGCTACCTAAACTGTGATCTTAAGAATATTTTTCTTCAGGAACTCTCCACATTTTTTTGACAAATTCCTTAAGGGAGCTGTAAAATTATTAATATTTTATGTATTAATTGAAAATCATTTAAATATTTTGGAATTTACAAATATTTTTTACTATTACAAATAATTACCTTTGTGCTTCCGTAAAAAGTCAATGCTCTTCTGCAGCACAGTGGACTTATCCATCTTCCGAGCATTACCTGGAAGCATGGAACCCAGCTCTTTGATGAGGACATTAAACTGATCTCGACGTTTCTTTTCAGACTTGTTTCTAGACACTCTGAAAAACAAAACAGAAAATGTTTTATAACAACTATGAAACTTTCTTATATAAGTGCTGCATACTATTGCCAGGTTCCTGATGCAAACAGCCACTTAAGGATATCTGCTGTGAGAACTGTCACAAAAACACCTACTCCATATCTCAGACACCATTGTTGAAAAATGGCTTTCTCCTCATGGAGGGATGCAGCAAAGCCTTTGGAATAAAGCACCCTTTCATAAAACACAAATAATTGAACCATGGTTAGAAATACACAATGTATCTGAAAAATAACAGTAAAAGAAATGGTGTTGAGTAATATGGTTATTCATAAAAGAATCACATTTTTATTGTTTAGAAATCACACTGGTAAGTTAAAGAGTACAAGCATAGGATATTTCTTAGCTTTAAATAACTTAAAAACTTGCCTTTTTGCTTTATCTTTGTCATCTTCTTCCACCAGCCCATCAAAAATGCTTCCATCATTTCTGAAAGAAGCAAAAAGAAATAAATGTTGGAGTGAAAGTTTCCCTCCTTTGAAGTCCAATCACAGTGAAGGGGGGAAGGGGAAGAGCTCATTATTCATCATCTCCACTACTTCAAGAAACCAAGGCACTGTTTTACTGTCATGTATAACAAGGATCATCATCAATAACCTGAAGCTAAATCTGCTATGTCCTGCTTGCAGGACCTTACATTTCTAACACAACGCAAAGGATTTTCAGACTACTGTTAAGGAGAACTTACAGCCCCATGCAAACACAGCTTAATTTTACTTTTTTATTTTCTTGATTATTTGCATTACTTTACCCTTTTGAAAACACGGGGGAAGATATATATAATTTATTTTTACTCATTGGCAACTTCTAATTATTGAAAACATTTATAGTAAGGAAGCATATTTTCTTTTAAATTCTGAAGTATTATTAGTGGACGAGAGCTAAGGAATGTGCTATATTTCATCCACATATGTAATTTCATAAATATACAATTGATAGCAATGCTAAAGAGTAGTTACTAATTATATTTGCTTCCTCAAACCAAGCATCACATAACTTTTTCTCAGCTTGGTAACTGTCCACCTACTGCTAAAGAGGTGTTAAAATATCAAAATAAGGTGTTTTCCTTTGAAGATGCCTCAGTAGCCTTCATCCAACACCTTTGCTTCATTTCCTTTTGCTTTGAAAGTCAAGTCAAAATTATCTGTTTTCCAAAACTGAATAATGAACTTTCACATTTTATTTCTTTAACTTTTTCTGCCTGCTTTCAGTCTATTTAGTGCTGTCCACACTGACCTCTGTGTGTCCATCCTGAAATTTCTCATCCTGATGTTTCCTTCCCTTAAGGCAAGTAAACTTCTTTCTAAAAAGCTTACCTCATCTCTCCGATTGATAAATCATCAGGCAATTGTACGGTACGTTATGATAAGCAGTGATGTTAGGAAGTAGTTACTTGTATGCTGCTACATAAACATCAAGCTTTTAAAGGCAATTCATATTTTCAAAAGGCTGAAGTTTCAGTGAGATGGCACAAAACTTCACCAAAAGAAGCATTTTAAAAATTTCACCCTTTGCTTTTATTGTTCTTCATTTTAATCATGTTTAACCTGCCATAAATTTGATGCAAGTTTAATTTCCTGAAGTCTCAAAAACAGTAATATTAAGAGAATATTAAGGACAGTTGTTCACCTTAGCTGCTAAGAAAGGCCAGCTGAAGGAATCAAGTAGAAAACATGCTTCAGCTATTACTTTTCCCTTGAAATAGGTTAGCAGGTCACTTTACTGTAATCTACAGCAACACTAATCATTTCAATGTATTTGCTTTCCTTAATCAAATACTGAAGTACTAAAAAAATTAAAAATTCAAGTAAACATTAAAAATCAGCTCAACCTGCACAGATGTTGTTCCATGGCTAAAAATAAGTAAAGCATTTTAAGATTAACCTCAAACAATTGAAATCACTATTTCCAATTACTACAAAATGACACATCTAACAACTACCAAACTAACTTTGTCAAGAATAGCCAAAACTCCACTCTTCTAACTTTTCATAAATTAGCATTTAAATATATTAACCGTAAGAAAAAGACTATTAAAGAGAGCATTGAACAGTAATTCTCCCAAAACTCTCTGCATCTATTAACATACCTGTCTGCAATGGAGCTCATTTTATGGGTGCTTATGGTAAAAAACATAACACATCACACTTTAGTCTTGTGGTAGACATTTGTACGTCTGCCTATAAGAGAAGAAAAAATACCAAAATGTGACTGGGGGAACCAACGTGTTCTTCATTACAGCAAACCAAAGTTTTCATTTCCTCTATAAGCTGCTCTTAATCTTCCCTTCTTCCAACCCTCTGCTCTGCCCTTCTGCCTTCTCCAATGCAGTCTCCATTACCATCATAACCTGGACCTTAATATCTCATCTTACATGACAATGTTCAAGAGAACATTATTAGGTGCCACAATAAATATGTTTGGACTAAAGCAATGCAAACCTTTTTATGCCTCTGAATTCAGATATAGCTTTTTATTTTTATTTCAACTTTTACTTAAAAGACCCTCATAATTTTGAAGGCTGAACTGATGTGAAATATACTTAGTAATACATTCTATTTAGAAACTGTGCAAACAGAAAAGTATTTGGGACATAGTATTTTACAGCTATAATTTATTTCTTACTGTATTTTTTTCTGGAGCACATTGTTATAATAGACATGTGAAATTATAACAATAAGATACTGATTAGAATGTGATCGCCATACTGTGAGACCATTTCTTAAAGCATCTTATTCATTACAGAGTTTCAAGCAGGAAGTTTCTGCTTTTCCAGATGTGTATACAATTTTGAATAAAGAATGTGAATGCAATACTAATACTGAGAGAAGGGACAAAAAATTAAAATAAGTATTTAATTCAACAAGTTCCTACTTTTAGGTACCCAAAATTTACAAAATTGCATGGGTTATGAAAAAGCTAAAGTCAAACACAAATCAATACAATTAAACCTTTTTCTTTCATATGGAAAAGTCAGTTGTCAGAGGCTGCTCAAATAGAGCAGAAAGATTATAACATTGGCAATGATTAGGGAACAACTGTGTGCAGCAAGTTTTATATGAGCTGAACTTGTGGATTTTCAGGAATTTTTAGTAGGCTACAAACTTACTAGTAAAAAGGCACTGCGTTTATTTCAAAGGAGATGATTTTAGTCCCTTTAGTGACTCAGTTTCCGAGAAGAAAAGTTGTTTTTTTCTGAGAGTACCAAACCCAGTGGAACTTGCAGTGTTAATATCACAAGAAATATGGCAGCAACTGTATGAGAGGAAATTGAGGAAGAAAGCTTACGATTCAACCAAACTGTCTCTGTGTCTACAACAGCCACATACCCTGCAGATTTGTTTCACAAGACTAGTAATTTTCCCCACAAAGTTTCATAATTGAGTGCACCAGGAGAGTAAAGGGGAGAGCTGTGCTGCAGCACAATCCCTTTCATAAGGGGCATCCCTTTCAAGGCACATCACATGGAGTGCTGGTGTTTTTGCCCAAATGCCCCACTTCTCCAATTAGTATGCCCAACTTTGTCTTGCCTTTACTCTCCAAAATCCAGTGCTGTGAAGCCACACTGGTGGCAAACTAGCAGAGAATTAAGTTTAAAATCAAGATAAAAACTATGACCTTGTGTTTTTTTTGCTTACATAGCAAGCACTAATACAGCTATGCACTAATTACACTTTTAGCCCTGTATTAATTTTTAAAAAAAACTGGTACCTAAAATTATAGAAATCAAGAGTAATATGAAATTCTGTAGGACAAATTATATACTTTCCTTAATCTGCCTAAGAAAAACACCAGTACAGCTAAATACAGAAAACTTTCATCTGTGACATAACAGACATTTTCATTATGCAGTTAGAAATTAAAAGTCAGCGTTTTCCATTTAACAGAGCACTCAATTTCTAGAATTTGACAAAATCATTCATTAGTTACAGTATATGGATCCTATGTCAGAACTGGCAACTTAGATCTGGTATCCAAGACAGTTAAAAGTACAAAAGACTACAGGAAATGCACCTGTAGCACATTTGTTTCTTTTTCAAGGTCTGACCTTCTGTCTTTGTATTGAAATTTGCAAGAGCCTGAACAGTCTCAGTGCTTATACATGCTGACGTACAAGTATGCAGAGATAATTCCAACAAAACCAGTCAAGTTGAAAGCAAACACTAGATAAAGGGTCTGTTTCTAAAGTTCAAATTAAGTTGTGTTCTGGAGAACAAAAGACACTACTTAACATTGCTACTCAGCCCTTCAGTGTTGATAACTGAAAGCCACAGGAACCTTATTAATTATAAAACTACAATTTTACCTTTTACACTTTGGGACTTGTTAAAGTGTGAGGTTTAGGGATGAAACCTGGTTCCTATGAAGAACAATGTGGAGTTCGATGTATCCTCTTCTGCAGAAATTAAATTCCGAACTGTTAAAAAATAACAAAGGAGAGCTTCAAAATCAATGTTTTAAAATTATCACTTTTTTATTTTTAAAAAAGACAAGTAATTGTTTTAATAAGAGTAAACTATAAATGCAATATTCTGCTTATTAAAAGTATCTCAAGTATTTCACCATCTGAACTGACCTTGCTTTAAAGTTCTCCTTGAGAAGCAGGATATTCTGACACAGTTTCATCTCAGTTTTAAGCTATCACTTTATGCCTATATTTAGTCTTGATGTCCTTTTCACTTTTGAATTTGGTATCACCCATACCATCTACATCTTCACTTCCACTTGCTACCTTCAAACTATATCTTTATACCGTTATTTAAACACCTTTTCACTGAAGCTCTTATTAGGGCCTCTTCTGGCTTTCTCAGTTACATCTTCTCCTCTCCAAGTCTCCAAAATTGTCACTCTCAGGACTCCAGAATGTGTAGAATGATGCTGCTGACAACTAGCAAAGTTGCTCAGCTGCATTATTGTTACTCCCTCAAACAGAGACATTAACTATTTTCTTTCAAAACCTGCTTCAAAATCAATTCCAAGAATGTATCCCAAACTTACTTCACAAATACACTTTTTCCACACAAAAACTCAGCACCAACATAAGCGACCGCCTACTTCCAGTCTCTCTATACCACTACAATTCATTTATAGTTACTTCCCTTGAATCATGCTACTTCCCACATTTTTAAGCTACATGGAATCAGGGGTTTTTTTCCTCTCATTTTTATCCTGTTTCTATCTGCCTTGCTTACTGGTCTTAAAATAAAACAAATTCACTATAAAACGCACTTGTTCCACTTCTAAAAATTTTTATTTTAAAGCGTATTTAATTCTAAATTCTCCTAAATTCCTAAAAAGGAAGATGGGATCTAAAAACCAAGGTTATGTTACTCTTAAATTCATTGATGACTTTCATGGAAAACAGAATCAGCACTTATTTGATTTGAAAAGTTAAATTTCTTCTTCTCCTGCACCTAACAGAGGCTCTTAAGTGGTTAAAATACAGATGGAAATATTAACATAGGAAGTTAAAAGCACAGCAGAACAATCTGCCAACAGGAGAAAAACAATTACAGCATGATTCAATGAAGCCACCCGTTCTTGTCTGGCCAAATAACCTGCTGGCCCATTGACCTACTTTTTTAGGTGCTTACAGCTTCCTCTCCTGTTTTGCTCCGTTTGACAAGTGCAAACATTAATATGACAAAGAGTCCCATGGAAGACTGCAACATGAAACCCGTGTTTTTAAACTGCTCGCAGTAGAACAACTCTGACAACTCTCACCCAGCCCCTAATAGAGTTCTAAAAAGGAACATTTCAGATCTTGTCTCTGCAGCATATAGAGGTGTATTTTTTTAAAATCAAAATTAAACATTTAATATAAACACAGCAGGACTTAAGCATAGAGCCATATTTGATAATATCTAAAAAAGGAAGCTTTTACAGATATTTCAAAAAGGGATTTCAAGATGAGGAGGAAAGAAATATGTTTATGTCAAAAATGAACATAAGCAAGCTTAAACCAGACCAAAAGAGAAGCTAATCACAGTGGAAAAGCTTTTGTAGCCAAAACCAGACAGATCTCTAACTCAGTAGCAATGGCATGCGTGTGAAAGCCAGCAGAAAGGTTAAGGCGACTACACGTCAGCACTGGCAGTCACAAGTGTTCAAAGGTCACAGTTCTGTCTCCGCAACTCGTAAGGGGTTTTTTTTTTAAATAATTATTTGTATTTGTCTCTTGATATGAATGTGTCTTTTGTACACATTCAGTGCATTTTTTCAAACTTTTCTGCGACCAAGAAGGCTAGAAACTTACTATCTTAAAGGAAGCTGAGGTCCTCGGTCAAAAATCTTAGCTGCTGCCATGGATATGCAAACTATTACTACACATGATTGCTCAATCTGCAGCAAAATCACAAAAAATAGCAATACTGCAACTTCTGCAGTATGCTGACTTGTCACTCATGGAAAGGCAGTAAGTTACTGGGTACCAAGCCACTGCTTGGCCAAAGAAAAAAAGGCTGTAAATAAGTTATAGGGTAAAAAGTCATAATCCAACCTAAGGTGATAGTGAAAAGTTCGCACCATCCGATAAAAAAATTAAATTTTTTATACTGAAAGAATTTCAGTATCTTCTATCCAATTTTATTGTCAATACTGATATGCACATAGATGAAATTAAATCTTGGAAAGAAATTAAAAGATTGAAGAAACCAGTACAATCCGTACTCATGAGAGATGTTCTGTTAGGACTGGACTGAAAAACGGATGGGACAATGGTCAATGCATTGCCTGTACTTAATTTTGTATACAGGCAGCAACTGAAACCCCTATGTCGCCAGCACTTCACCTTAATGGTAACACTGCTAAATATTTTTGAGGAAGAATCAGTATTGTCCTTATACTGTAAAAAATATTTGTACACAAAAGTCTTGATTTGTATGAAGATTTATATCAAGACTTACATAAGTAATACTTACACGACTTTGCAGATTACAGCCCTCAGAATTAATGCAAGGTAGCTTGTATTATTAAGACAAATAATTTCACACAGGAAATATCACAGAAATAATATATGAAACAACACAGTTTTCCAACACTACAGTTTCTTCAAACACAAATAGATTAACTTCTTTAATATAACCTGATCTCTGTGCCATAATCCTATTTTGTCAGGGGAACAAATTAGTTATTATAATCATTGAGGATTAGCTTTAGAGAAGATCTTGTTTAAAGACTCAAAATCACAGCACACCAGCCTATGCCTCCACAGCACCTGATGCCCTGCAGAACTCCAACAGTAGTAACACACCAGGATAAGGAAGACCAAAAGAAGAAACATCACACTGACCAAACAGCTGAGCCAAAGCCTGACTCCCGACGTAAACACAGCACCAAAAGTCCTGTTCATTACAGAGATTCTGAGGATAATTATAAACCTTCTTAATACTCCTTTCCATGAGCTTCTGATAATTTGGATTATGAACTTCTGGGGTTTTACTCTACTAGGACATTATACCATAATTAGGGCAAGCAGAGATGCAGCTGTTATCTCATACCCAGAATAGTACATCACTATCATTCATATTTTCCATTTTGCTCTTTGCTTCACTGGTTTACCTCCAGCCCAGCCATTTTTCACTTCAGCTTTTTCTTTCTTGGAGGTGGGATAGAGGGGAGGAGAAGAGGAAGAATCTGCTCTGCTTTAGTTCTTCTCCAGTAACCACAGACTTTTGTAGAGAGCAAGACATCTTTAGACAGGTAAACCATAACCTGCTCTCTAATCAGATATAGTTTGGTCTATTGAACAAGGTAGCAGTTTTCAAGATACTTGCTCCTTTGCTTGCAATGGCATATACACCGATAGAAAGCAAATTACGGTAACGCCTGATTAATCCTTTCTTGCTAATCAAAGGCTATCTGTGAAAATACTATGTTTTTAAGACTGATATATGTCTCCTTTTTTACCTAAAAAAAAAAAAAAAAGGCAAACCAAAAAATATCAGAAGATAAGGCTGAAAGAAATTTCAAGAATTCGGGAATTTCTTCAAACTTTGCAGCTGAACAGGTTATTCTAGCAGCTGGGAATAGTCATATATTGCAATCTCTCCTCTACCACATCAACAAAGGAGTTTTTGCTCAGTACTTGTGCTGCAGACGACAAATCCCAGAAATGTCATTTTCTATAGATAAACACACTATTACAGCAGGTGTACATCTTCTGCTGCTTCATAGGACAACAGAGGAGAGAGCTGCTTCCAGTACAGATGGATCCCAGAAGGTTTTTAATAGGAAAATTTGTGAGTGGCCATGAGTAGTTTGCTCTGGCATAACAGCTTGCTTAGGTTCATCACCTTAGTAGGGAGTAGACCTGTGTGCAATACAATGAAGAAAGGGCAGTAAGACAAAAGAGTGGTGGTATAGGTTGCCATTACCAGAATAACTGATCCAGTCCCAAGTCTGTTCCTGACAAGAAATAAAAAGCCTGTTAAGAGGCTGTTGCAGTAGTGGTCAGAGATATCACAGATTCACTTGAATAAATGACACTGAAAAGTGCACATACTATTTGCCCACAGACCTATTTGTACACAGTCCAAACAGCAGCTACAAAAGTCTACAGATCACCGTGAGTGGCAGAAAATGTGGAAATCACAGAGGTAAAAAGAGATTAAGTTCTTAGAAATGGTCACACAAATGTATACTTGTCTGCTCCCTGCAAAGGTACCAGACCTAAGCAAGCTGCTCGGACAAGTCCGGTCAAAAGTCACTGCAAATAATATCTTCATAGAAACATGGATTATGAGGACTATAGGAAAAAGCAATTCTCTCCTGCATGCTTCATGTATTAGCCTGTCCTGCCATCAGGAGAAAGCTCTACTCTGGGACTTGGAACTGAACACAGTTTGCAATTTTCATCTATCTCCCAGTTAAAGAAAACACCCCTGCCTACCATTCCGCTGTTCCACAGCATTTGGGCTGATCTCTGCTTGACCAGTTGTTCTGCTGCCACTCTTCCACTCTTCTCTGGAGTGTGCATCTCCTTCCCCTTGCTCACCACAGAGATGGGCCCACAGCTCCCTCCCTGATACAGTGCAGCTCTCCCATCTTGGTTCAGACTGCAGTGAAGATTCATGCAAGAAAGCCATAAGGACCCTCAGACTCTTCACCAGGGCTACCATGATGAAACACTAGTGGAGTTTGCAGTCCTGAGGCATATGAGTCAGGCAAGGAGTAAAGTTATGGTTGTCCTTTACCACAAAGTTAAGCCTCTGAACTTTAGGAAAGCAAACTTCAAGCTCTTCAAGGAGCTAGTCAATATGAACCCCTTGGAAACTGCCTTCACGAACAAGGGAGTGGAACAGAGCTGGCAGATCTGTATGGGTGTCTTCCACAGAGCACAAATGATAGCGGTCCCCAGGCACAAGAAATAGGGCAAGGAAGGCAAGAGACCAGCATGGCTGAGTAAGGAACTGCTGGTCAAACTAAAGGGCGAGATGCACATGCACAGGCAGAGGAAACAAGGACACATATCCTGAGAAGAGTATAGGGATGCAGTCTGATTGTGTAGGGATGGGGTGGGGAAGGCCACTGCAAAGCTGGAGCTGGAGTGGCAAGTGATGCAAAGAATAACAAGAACAGCATCTACTGATGTATCAACCAGAAAAGGAAGGCCAAAGAAGGTGTACCTCTCACAATAAACAAGACCCCTGTAGCTCCAGCCACACACTGAAATAGATTTCTGAAACAATGTATTTAAAAGAGCCCACATATCGCACAGTTTTAATAAGAACAAAATAATAAAGATTGCATTTAAAGATTGCATGTACCTTTGAAAATTGGCACAGCTAAGGAAGGAACAGTTCCCTTCCACGAAGAGGAGCAGGAAACTCTTAACTACATCTGCCACCGCTGGCTCTGTAACAGGGAACCATGGCTTAGATTTAACAATATGCATTGTGTTTGCACATCTAAAATACAGTATGTAGCTCATAATCAACTCTGGCTTAAAAATACACTTACTGCCTCTTTAAAAGGTGCTCAACACAAAAAAGTACTTCACAAGACAAGTTTAGGTTAAAAAATGCTAATCACTAACCTGTTAGTGTTACAATTCAAAACTGAAACCCCTCACCTCTCTGTAAATCTCCACTTTCTTTAATGACATTCTGGGAAGACACAACCTGCAATCACCAGCCCGAGAGCAGATCCTAAATTAATACTCACTGTACTCAGGAAAGAAGTGCAATAGATGGTGTAGAATCTGCAGAGTCTGCTATTCTCTCTCAGAGGAGACATCTAAACTTGTTATATTTTACAATGAACAAATAAAACTCCGGCTTCCTCATTCCAGCCTCTTAAATGGAACTGAGAAGGTAGACAATTGACAGGTTTTTTTCAGAAGTTCAAAAGGAGAAAAAATACCACACCCACACAGACTCAAAAGTTTAAATTCCCACTGAATATTATAATTATCCCATAAAATTATCTACTACACACAAATCACTTATTTTCTACAGAATAAAGTTACCAGATAATAAGAAAAAATATCTTCACTTGATGATTTCTCAGTATTAACAGAAATTTAAAGAAAAAATTTCAAAATCGGGTACCAAGATATCTATCCTGGACTTAACATCACTTTGAAATTATTCATCCGATGAAAAATGTGCACATTTATGAAACTAAGCATTAGCAATTTTAGGTGGTTTGTATCAGATACAGATGATAGTTTGAACAATTTTTCTATAATGGTTTGTCACATTTTCATCAGAGCATAAATATTACCAAAAATACTAATAAATCCAACAAGAAAGGAAAAATTTATTAAAGCCTTTATTACTACACTGAAAAATATACATGAAAATTCACCAAGAAATCAGATCAAAGAGTTAAGCATTGTTTTTCCTCTACCCCAATAATAAGAGGAAAGAATGACTAGATACAGCAAGTAAACTAATTTTTGAAAACTGTCCTGTAGAAAATCCATTATCAAATTCAACAGACATAATTATTACGCATTCAAAGCAAGACAACTCCAAGGAGATTCTTCTTCCATTCCATGCAAAATTCTGTCTGGTGTTGATATAAATGCATGTTTAAATTTAGAAAATGAGACTTTACAATTATTATTACTGCAACAAACCTCAGCCATCTATCTCAATCTTGCAGAAAAACATGAACCTACATGGTAGGTGAGCACTTCAAGTGCCAGACTTTTAGTATGCATATGTATCTTGTGAAGTGGGAAAGCTAGGTAAAAAGCAGGTTCTGAAATTCACAAATGAATCTTTCCAAAATTCTATCCTAGACCAGAAAAAAACACTCAGTCATCTCTTCTCAAGGCTGAACAGGCCCAGCTCCCTCAGCCTCTCCTTGCAAGAGGAAGAGATGAGGGATGCTCCAGTTCCCTAATCATCTTTGTTGCCCTCTGCTGGACCTGCTCCAGGAGCTCCATGTCTCTCTTGTTCTGAGGAGGCCAGAAGTGGACACAACACTCCAGATGTGGCCTCACTAAGGCTGAGCAGAGGGGCAGGATCACTTCCTTCGACCTGCTGGCAATGCTCTTCCTAATGTACCCCAGGATACCCTTGGCCTTCTTGGCCATAAGGGAATACCGCTGGCTGTTGTACAGCTTGTTGTCCACCAGGACCCCCAGGTCCTTTTCCACAGCGCTGCTTTCCAGCAGATCAGCCCCCAGCCTGTACTGGTGCATGGGGTTATCCTTCCCCAAGGTGCAGGACACTGCACTTGTCTTTGCTGAATTTCAGACAGTTCTCTGCCCATCTCTCCTACCTGTCGAGGTCCTTCTGAAGGGCTGCACAGCCCTTTGGGGTATTGGCCACTCCTTACAGCTTTGTGTCATCAGAAAATTTGCTGAGAAGGCATCTGCCCCTTCATCCAAGTCATTGATGGATGGGCCCAGTATTGAACCTTGGGGAACACCACTAGTGACAGGCCTCCAACTAGACCCCGTGTCACTGATAACAACTCTCTGGGATCTGCTGTTCAGCCAGTTCTCAATCCACCCCACTGTCCACTCATCCAGTCCACACTTCCTGAGAGATAGTGTCGAAAACCTTGCTGAAGTCGAGGGAGACAATATCCACTGCTCTCCCCTTATCCATATAGGTAGCTGTTTCAACTTAAAAGGCAATCAGGTTGGTCAAGCATGATTTACCTTTAGTACCCATGCTCCTGATCGCCTTCTTGTCTCTTGTGGATAGAGATGGCCTCCAGAATGAGATGCTCCAGTACCTTTCCAGGGATTGTGGTGAGGCTCAAGTGGCCAGTAGTTCCCTGGGTCCTTTTCTTGACCTTTCTGAAGACCAGGGTGACATTTGCTTTCTTCCTCAGGCACCTCTCCTGATCGCTCCGATCTCTCAAGATGATCATGAGCGGCCTCAGCTATGGTGTTCTCCAGCTTTCTCAGCACTTGTGGATGCATCCCATCAGGGCCCTTGGACTTGTAGATGTCAAGTTTACCTAGGTGTTTTCTAACTCAATTCTCCTTGACCAAGGGAAAGTCTTCCTTCCAACATTCCTACACTCTGGTATCCTGAATAAGAGATTTCAGCGGGCTGGTCTTGTCAGCAAAGACGGCATTAATTGTCTCCACCTTCTCTGCATCTTCTGTTACCAGGGTCCCCCTTCCATTTAATAATGGGCACTCATTATCCTAAGTTCTTCTTTTGCTATTGATATATTTAAAGAAGCCCTTCTTGTTGTCCTTGACATCCTTGTTCAGATTTAATTCCAGTTGGGTCTTGGCCTTGTCTCATTTCTACTTCGACAACCTCTCTAGATTGACTCCAAGTGGCCTGACCCTGCTTCCATCTCCTGTGTATTTCCTGCTTATACTTCAATAATGACAGGAGCTCTTTTTTCATTTATGCAGGTCTCTTGCCCCCTTTGCCCAATATCTTGCTCATTGGGATGCATCATTCTTGAGCCTTGAGGAAGTCATGCTTGAATATCAACAAGCTCTCTTGGGCCCCTGTTCTCATGGAATTCTTTCAAGAAGGTCCCTGAAGAGGTAAAAGTTAGCTCTCCTGAAGTCCATGGTTGTAATCTTACTTGCTGCCCTACTTTGTCCTCGCCCTTTACAGTCTATATAGGATATAGTTTATGAGACTTAAATCAATTTTTCTTGACTTATAATTCACCTTACCTTTTAAGGAACAACCAATTATTTTACATTATCAACTTACTCCTTTAAGATACCATTATCTAGCACATCCAGAAACATCTTACCACTTCTCAGTTATGCCCTCATGGTGGAGGGGTCAAAGCAAAAATGGCAGAGGGGTCAGAAGGAAAGTGGCACACCATGACAGAATGAAATGAACTCAAAGGGTGGGGGAGAAGGGGTGTTTAGTTGGTTTGTAATAGGAGACAAAGACTTATTCCTAACTTATGGTCAGGGTACTCACCTAGAATATGGGAGAAACAGACTAAGTACTTCCTCTGAATTAGTCTGCAGATGAAGAATTACCACATGAAAGATAGCAAGAGCAATACATACAAAGACCCCACAGGAACTACATGGCTACAAGATGACAGGCACTTCATGTCTTACCAGTTACTTATATTTGTAAGCACTTTTAACAAACTCCTTGGTCAAACCAAAAGTTTTTGTAATGTTAGCCTTTGATCATTACTCTGACCACTCATTTCCATATCCATATTAAATTCCCCCTCTTCTTCTAGCATTAGTGTCTGTGACCAGTCAACACAGCCTAAAATTGGTCCAGCCTAAAACTAACTCAAATGTTGTTTCATTCAGCTAAATCAACTACATTTGTTTCACTATATGGCTGCTCAAAAGCTGTTTTGGCACAGGGCAAGGGGAAGCAATGAATCACCAGGTTAGATATCTTCTGGCAACAGTGCCATTTCATGCTGACCTATACTATGTGTCAAATTACCACCAGAGAACAAAATCAGGAAAAATGACATTGAAATTTGTGCTCAAAGAAATGAACATTGTAGCTACTACTTGAGAAGTCTGCTTCATACTTAAATGAAACATCTTTACTCTTCCATGCACTGCTGCATCTCATGTGGCAATCCATGACAAATTAAAATGCTGGACATAATGGGGCTTGTTTTTACACACCGATCCAGACTCACAGATCAGCCTCTGGAAGTGAAAACAAATGCAAACTCAGCCTTAGAGTTAATGGGAATCTCAAGCAAAATGTAAACCACAGTAGTATATATACTTGATGTGTTGCTTAGTTATCGATTTATCTACCAAACAGCTTGTTAATTAGCTGGGACTGTTTTAGGATGATACTCAGTACAGTTACTAGGTAATTTAGGTATTCACCTAAATTAATAATATGAAAATAAGAAAATTGGATGAATGATTTATACAAACAGCTGCTATTTGTTACACTTAGAACTGTACAGGTATACCAAATGAACATATTTTTTAAAAAATTAGGATAATTGCTAACAGCAACACCCAAAAACAAGTGACAGGTGTTTCAAAAAGCTAATATTTGATCTGAAAATTATCTCTCATATAGAAATGCATACATGTAAATAAAACACTTTAAAAATACTTAATGATAGTCATCTTTTTATTTTCTCCAAGTTGATTGCACAATTCTTGATTTGTGCAGCTGTGGAAGTGCTTCCGATGCCTCAATTTCCCAGCATGGGTGACTCATGCACAACTAAATTATTCTGTAATGCTTTTGTGAAGAGTGGACTGTTTGTGTGCCTGAAGAATGGAGCAGGCAGTGCACTTTACTGGAAAGTTTCTTCAAAAATAAAGAAGTGAGACTTTTTCACATTTCCATAAAATGAGAGAATAGGAAAATTTTAAGCTATAGTAGCTTAAAGCTTATAGTAGCTTACAATAGCTTACAGCTACTTAAGTGCAGTCCAAGTAAAAAATTACCAAACAAGCAACTCTTCCTCCCTACCTCCACTCATCACTTTCCCCAGAAATCCTGCACATCATTTTGGAAGCCACAGAGTAATAACAAAAGAAAAGAAGAAGGAGGTAACAAAACAAAACAAGGGAAACACTAGGGAATGATAATTTCAGTGTATTCCCATTCTAAGAGAAGAGCAGGTTCAGGACCACTTGATGAAACTGAATAGCCACAAGTCCGTGGGACGTGATGAGATGCATTCCAGGGTCCTGAGGGAACTGGCTGACGTTGTTGCCCTGTCACTCTCCATCATATCTGAAACATCATGCTAGTCAGGCGAAAACCCTGGTGGACTGGAAAAATAGAAACTCAACTCTTATTTTTAAAAAAAGGGAGAAAGGAAGATCCAGGCAACTGCAGGCCAGTGAGCCTCACCTCTGCGCCTGGGAAGATCATGGAAGTATTTTTAAGGCATATACAACACAATCAGGTGATCAGAGACAGCCAGCACATACTAAGGGCATATCATGCCTGACCGATCTGGTGGCCTTCTGTGATGGAGTGACAGCAACGGCTGACAAGGTAAGACTGACCAATGTCATTATCTTTTGACATGGTCCCACACAACATCCTTTTCTCCAAATTGGAGACACAGGTCTGAATGGTGAACTATTAGATGGATAAGGAACTGGCTGGATGCAGCCAGAGAGTTCTGGTCCATGGCTTTATGTCCGGGTGGAGGCTGGTGACAAGTGGTGTCCCTCAGGGCTCTATCCTGGGACAAGTGTTCTTTAATATCTTTATCAATGACAAAAGTGAGATCCAGTGCACCCTCTGCAAGTTTGCAGGCAACATGAGGTAAGTGGTGCAGATGACACAACAGAAGAAAAGGATGCCATTCAGGGGGACATGGACAAACTTGTGAAGTGCACCCATGTGAACCTCGTGAAGTTGAAGGACAAGTGCAAGTGCTACACCTGGGTCCAGGCAAACACAAGCATCAATACAGGCTGGGGAATGAGCAGATTGAGAGCAGTCCTGCCAAAAAAGTCTTGGGGTGCTGGTGGATAAAATTGCACATGAGCCTACAGTATGTGTCTGCAGCCCAGAAAGCCAACTGTATCCCAGGCTGCATCAAAACAGGAGTGACCAGCAGGTTGAGGGAGGTGATTCCCCTCTACTCTGCTCTGGTGAAACTCCACCTCGAGTGCTGCATCCAAGTCGGGGGTCCTCAGCACAAGAAAGATGTGGATCTGCTAGCGTGGGTCTAGAGGAGGCCACGAAGATGATCACACAGATCATGTCTCCTACAAAGACAGGCTGAGATAACTGGGGTTATTCAGCTTGGAGAAGGCTTCAAGGAGATCTCACTGAGGCCTTGCAGTACTTGAAGGGGGCTTAAAAAAAAGAGGGAGAACAACTTTTTTTTTACATGGGCAGATAATTATAGGACAAAGGGGAATGGTTTAAAACTGAAAGAGCAGAGATTTAGATTAGATGTTAGGAAGAAACTGTTTTACTCACAGGCTGGTGAGGCACTGGAACGGGTTTCCTAGGGAAGTTGTGGATGACCCATTCCTGGAAGTGTTCAAGGCCAGGTTGGATGTGACCCTTAGCAACCTGATCTAGTGAATGGAATTCCCTACTCATGGTGAGAGGTTGTAACTAGATGACGTTTAAGGTCTCTTCCAACCCAAGCCCTTCTGTGACTCTATTCAAAAAATATGTGACAAAATACAGTTTTGTATTAGCATGCTTACTGTTATGTTCATAAGATTAACAAGATTTAACAGAAGACTTAATTTTCTAGAATTCTAGTGTCTGCCAGATCCTTCAGTTTTTCTCGCAATACAACTACCTTTTATTGAAAAAAAAAGTTTATACGGTAAATAAAAACTCAATACCATAGTTACAGAATTCCAAACCCCTACACTGCACTACTCCTTAATTTCATTTAACAAAACACTAGAGTTACTCTTTTGTCAGAACTTTCAACATAACAGTCCAGGCTCAACTGGAATTACAGTGACTGCAAAACTTGAAGTACAGGACAAGTACTTCATATTACAAAGGCAAGAAGTGCCTTAACAGGAAAAGTTAAAGTGAATAAAAACCTGTTTTGCAATTGGTACAGAGAGGAAATGTCCCAACTGTTGTCTTGGCTAAAGAATGGACAAAACCAAGGCAGAAAAAGTTCACTTTTCTTGTCCCCGGAAACTTTTTGCAAAACACTTTGCAACCACTTTGGGAATAGATGCTAGGTATCCTTTTACCACCCTGCTATAAGCAAGAATCCAAAGGAAATGGAACAGCAGCCAACATTTAGTCCATACCTGGACTTTTTCAGGCAGGAAAAATGGTGCAGTATTTTAACAGAAGAGATAGCACTGCATGAACTAAGCAGAAGTAGCAATGCAGTGATAGAATAAAGGCATAAAAATCAACCTTAAATTTGATTTAATTTTATTGTAATCATTCTGCATATATCCTTTTATGTATGGAAATAAACAAGGAAGAACATCTTTACTTAAGAATTCAAACATCAGAACACAGAGCAATTGAATTTCTGAATGTTCAGGGAACAAAGCTCAAAGAAGAATTATAGCTTGAAGTAGCACTTTTTCCAGAAATTTCATGATTGACACAAACCTCTATTTCCGCAGTATAGAGAGAAGAGCACTTTGCACCTGCAGCAGAACTTACAGACTATTTTTCTGAGAAAGGAGCGTAGTTCCAACACCCTGAGCAACTAAGTGGTAAGGGGAGACAGACAGGTTTTGTCCAAAGCAGTTTTAATGATCCAAACCAATGGCAATGCATACACCAGAGTTATATCCTACCTTTTCAAGCCAGACTAACAAACACAGGTGTCAGGTCACAAACACAATACTTGAGGGCACTGAAGGATCATGATTCTAATCCAGAACTCATCAGAAGATATGAATCTGGATATCCCTACTGCTTAGGCTTCATTTCTCTTTTCTTTATTTACTTAATCTTTTATATCCTGTTTTTTTCACTTAAAATATTTTTTTGTTTCTCCCATATTTTTTTCAGATTTTTCTCATTTATTTCCTCCTAATCCCTGTGCTATTAAATACAGTAAGAGAAAACTGAATATTTTCACGTATCTGAACTTTTAGACAGAGGTGTTGGTATTGTTTTTTATCTGGAAATTTAGATAGTATAGATTGAGACAGGCATGTAAGCACTACCACTGTGATTTAACATGCCCTAACTCAAAATTTAAAAGGAATAAAGATGATCATGTATTTACTGCAATCATTCAAATTGATCTCTAAATCCAGTGCTAAGCAACTATGTGAATTGAGAAAAATCACATTAATGACACAGCAATATTAGTCTACTGTAAGACTGAAATTAGCCTGGTTCCAAACATCATCTCAGAGAACAGGCACAGGAACACAGAAATATTAAGGGAAGCTAATCAAGCAACTTATGGAACGGAAGAACTTCATAATAGAAACACTAGATAAAATATATCTGGTGTATACACAGGTTTTTACCTCAGGAGTAAAGCCAGGAATATTTTGCTTAGAGTTTGGCTGCTCTTTTTTCCTGAGCTTTGTCATTTGTTTATCTAATAATTTAATCTTCTAGATTTAGGTTAAATGACAAAGTAGCTCTTAGCAATCTAAGTGACAAACAGGATTTTGTCACATACAATTAAATCAGTTGCTTAAAATAACCAAAATATTCAGAGACTCACCTACTTTCAGTGGCATTCACTATACAACATCCAAATAAATTTCCAGAAGATTTTGCAAACGAAAGAATGGGCTTCTTTCTACATTTGCTAAATTTTGATGAAAAAAAAATCAGATCTCTTTAAAGCAATTCCTAAAGAAAAATTGTCTTTTAAGAAAAATAACCACAAAACAACACTATACATGTGTTCACATAAACAAAAATTGAAAATTTTAAGTATCTTGACAGTCCATTTCAGAAGCCTCCTTCTGTGTGGATCTGGGATCCAAAGCAAAACCTGGAGTTATAAGTAATTCTGGTTTTAATAACAAAAAATCAGTTAACAGAAATTTTCATCAACATTAAATACAACTTATTCCATTGGGGTTTTTAAGCCCTATTAAGTAATTACAGAATGTTAAAAATGTAGTATTGAATTCATATTAATACATAAAAATTTAAGAAGCAATAAATCATTCCATGTACTCCGACACCAAACACAGATTCCATGTTCCTGTACTCCTGAACAACAGATGCTCCTGCATCACTTCAACACAAAACCCAGGGAAGATTAAAAAAGGAAGTTCAGTACCATCCTGCAATAAGCAAAAGGGAGGGGTGGAAACATTGAAATCATCTTCCGCACTACAAATTCTAGTTTCAACAAAAGAAAGTAGAACTAGAAGTCTCCAGTCTGTTCTTGTAAGACAGTTTTCCTCTGTTTCATAATTCAAATCTTTAGACAAACAGGGCGATGATTTCTACTACATAGCACCTCTCTCATCCCTCTGCCTGGCCCAGGGCATACCTTTGCTTTGGCCAGCAACTCCACTACTTTATTTTATTAATTTAAATCAACTCCCCTGATTCAAATGTTAAGATCTAGGATAATCTTTTGGTTTGCTCAGAGACAATGTCTTATTTTCCTTTAAATCTCAGTTAGGAACCAAAAGACCATTTTCAGATCATTAGCACCCCATACCCTGGGAAACAAATTTTGATTTTATGAGTTGTAATTTTTCTTACTCTGAAAGGTAGAGCAGCCCCAGTGATTACAACCAAGATAACCAATTGCCCTACAATGCTACTTCTTCCATTTTTCCATTCTTTGTGGATGGGCTCTGATTGCTGCCACCTCTTATTCACTGCACTTCTACAGCAGCTGTGTAAGAACAAATCTGAATAAGAAGGTGGTTTGACTTCACAGTTCTCCTGTAGTGACACAGGCACATTTCCAGAGAAGCCCAGAGACATTTTTGAAAGCACTCACACGTGCACATGAGTGAGTACAACTTTCAAATCTTTCTTATTTCTACAAATCAGTGTCTGAAGTATTTTGTCTCTATTTAGTTATTTGCTTTTTTTTATGAAAAACCATTAAGAAAAAAATGTATAAAAATATGTCTTTATGTAAGTACAAAAGTTCTGTAATGTAAGGACAGTTTTAAAATGAGGATTTTCAGTGCAAGTTAAAAAAATGTTCTGAGGAAGAAACACAAGTAAAAGGACTACTGAAAATGTAAAGATGAAGGAAAACGGCCCAAGGAGACACAAGCAGTAAATAAAGCTGAAATATGCCCTGGAAAATACAAATTCTTAATAAAACCAAGCAGGTCCTCATAGTCTAAAAATGTTACTTGAAAAGCAAATCCAAATATGCACAGCATGCAGAAGTTTTCAGGATGCTCAAAAAGAAGTATTTAATAACTTTTAACCACATACATTGTTCAAAACTCAATTCTACTATGATCTGTTCTGAACACAAGAGCAGTAATATAGCAGTAAAGAATATAGAGAAATTGAATGAAAAAATGCATGACAGTTATGTAAATATACTGTTGAAACAGCATTTAAAGGACACAGTCAACAGTAGATGGGTGATGGGGTTAAGGAAAAGCACAAAGAGTACAGAAGAAAATCTTCTTACTCAGTGTTTGTACCTGACATTACAATGGAGTTGAGAAGATTATTCCTGTTTACTTCTCACAGTCCAGCTAGAACATGCTCAGTAGGTCTGTCTGGTTATGACTAAAAGGATTTGGAACATATCTACCTCATCTGATTTGGACAGATGAAACAGATTTAGGCAAATCACTGAACTGGTACAAAACATTTTCAGAAATCTATCATGATGTCTAATGTAAGAGTTTGGGATGGCACAAAAAATAGTCTGATACTGCAGCATGATGGCTTGTTTTCTCCTAAAACCCTGACTGCTTGCTGTAACGTATGCAGGTGCTTTATTTTTCCAGTGGCAAGGTTTTCATTGCATTTTGAATCAAGTAAACAGTATATCTTCTCCCTCAACTCATTCTCAGACACAAACTGACGTTTGGTAAAATTTTAGCTGAAGCAGATATATAACTCAAAGAATTACTGCTCAATGATTCAAGTCGTATTAAACTACAAGCAACTAAAACCAGGGCCTTAGAATAGAAAGTGTTAAGCATCATTAGCTGCAAGCACTGCTACCTGTAATTCCATTCATGACCAAACTTCATGCACAACCAAACACCTCCAATCCATTATAAGCCATTAGGAATATAGAAAAGCTTTCTGCCAGCAAGACAAAATACTCCTGTTTCAGCTAGATTGGTGCAATGTCTGATCTGCATAAATAGATCAGTTTCCTGGGGGTTTTGACCCAAATAATGGGTCAAAAAAAACAAGAGAACATCTGAAAAACAATGGCTACTTAGAAAGAAAAAGCATATAAACCCATGAGGGTTACAGAGGGCTACACCATGATCCTCATGATACATTGAATCAAAACCCCTTGTTCATAAGATGAACCATAGACAAACTCCCCCCTCTGTTCTGCGTTTCTCTTTATGTGAGGTACAAAGCAATAAGTAACCTTAATGCAAGTAAGACATTGACAAATCTTGCAAAGATGAAAATCTGCACCTCCTGGCCCATTCTCAGTTGGGCAGTACACAGCATCCAGTCAAGGAAGTGGGGAGACATGACCCCTTTCATAAAGAAGATGACGTGAACAGAGAAACTGCTACCTGAACCTACTAAGATGCATTCTTTTGCTTTCTATACACATGAATGGGGTATTAAGCCCATCTCAACTTTAACAAGAGCATCTGAAAAAAAAACCCAAAACCCAGACAGAAAAGCAGTGAGTGTGGCAGCACACACACTCATTCACTGCAACACATCCCTGGGAGGGAGATTAATTTAGTTTCCAGAAATCACAGGGCCACATTAGCACACTTCATTGCTGGGGACAGTGCCATTATGAGGTTTGGTGGTTGGAGTTTTTTCCTTCTGCTTTCCAAGGCAGCTCAGGTACAGTTCAGTTGTTTCATTCCATGCTCCAGTGTAAAGGATAAAAGCTTATTAAAAGCTTATTTGAAGTTTATTCTTGCCCACACGCCCCATTAATTTGAATCTCAAATTGAAGTGGAATGTCTACCTTGCCTGAGGTTTAAAAGGAGATGTTTCTGTTTAAAGCATTACTGTTCTAGTAGCAATAAAATCTACATACTTACTTAAATTACCCAGAAATGCATTGTGCCTTGTAGAGTGGGTGGGTAGCATTAGTAGTCCAAATATGATGTCATCTGAGTGAAAGCCTTCTTTGGCACAGTCTTCTGAAAAACAACGAGAAAAACCCCACAGTTCTATAAAAATTAATCCATTGAAAACAATTTTCAGAGGTGAGGCCTTGATTATTTCGCTCTGTTTTCTCTCCTGCCATTTCAGTTGCTTTATTTGCATCCCTAAATGGTCCACAATTTCACTTTCCAATTCCTCTAGTCAACATAATGAAATTAATACCCATGAAGGAGAACTTCAACATTCCATATCACCTTTTATGTAGCTTTGGCACTGTCTGAAATCCAAATCTGTAAGACAAACAGTCCAATGGTAACATGGAATTTACACTTCTAATGCTGCCTACAAAACATTATATTACAACCAGTGCATTACAATTGCTTTGGGTTATATTGTGACCTTGCAGAACACCAGTAATACACCATGCAAATTTCTGGAAAAAAAATGCATCAATACAATCTTAACTGTGTGCACTATGGTTCAAACAGGACACATGAACTACCTCAGAACACAGCCTGAAACTCTCAAAGAACATGGAACACAACAGCACAGGAAAGACTCAAACTCCCCTTACCGATGAGAAACTGATTTCAGTAAGTTGTGCTGAGCAAAAGCTAACTATACAGTAGAGATTTCTACACACAAACACTCTACTTATTCAACAAAGAAATAGCTCCCCCACCTATTACACATCACAAATTCTGTATTCCTATATACAGTGCTGTGTTTTAAATACACATGCACCACCTTGGTAATAACACAGTGCTGACGATCCCACTGGAAAAATTACTGCTAGTTACCACTATTGATACTTTCTGTTCAGCATTCCCCTGTGGCAAAGCATATCTTTTAAGGCATACATAAATCTATTCCCTTCCATTGTATGCAAAGACAGGCAGATTTCCTTTGACATAAAATAACCAAAGTAACTTCAAAACCCCTGTTCTTTACCACCGTGTCTCCCAATACACGTAACACAGAAAGAAGCAGCTGTCAAGATGGGGAAGAAGAATACCAGTGTTTGAGGAAGATCTACTGCCAAGCCTAATGGGATGCGAAAGGCAGATCATTATGATCTACATATCTATTATTACCGGCAGTAAAATGAAATATTCTAATGTTAGAAATCAGTGTTTTGAATCCAATACTAGTATACAGACAATAAATGGCAAACTATATTCTATAGGGCAGGAAAAGCACCTAGGTGCATTTTAAAAGATCTGTACCAGTTTATAAAACACTATTTTTCATTTCTTATGCCAGCAACAAAGTTTAACATAACTCAATTTAAATCAACCATAAATTTAATTGTCCATATAAAGGTAGTAACAGTTTAACTAAAAATATTTTTGAAAAGCAATTTCAGTTATTTTAATGAAAAAGGTTGTGATCCTTTTGACTTAGAGAAAGTGGTAGTACCTCAATTACCTTTGATGTTAAAAACTATAGTCTCATCTCAATTGTCCTGAAGTTCATATAAAGGCCTCCAGTTTATAGAAGAACTGGGAGTAAAAAGAAGTAGCAACAAAGCTCAAGTTTTCTGGCACAGCTGCCTCTTGTTTTCCCACTTACTTTAAAAGCAAGTTCAATTGACAGCTACATTTCTTAAAGGGTTAAAAAAATAAATCTTAGTACTATAATTTGTGAACTGACTTCCCTGCCAAACTGATCAAACCAGTACATTCTCAAATCCTTTTCCTCTCTCATTTTTGTTCATAGTAAGAGCCAAATCCATCAACACAATTTGTAAGTTTCTACATATCTTTTTCCTGCCCCATTTCCTAAAACCCTCTAGTTACTCTTCCTCTTGATTCACATTACCTTTCTGATTTCATTATGGTTTCCAGATCCTACAAAATAAAGCTTTTTGCCTCTTTTCCTTCAAATCCCTATACTATTTGGACTTGCTTTATGCTGTCTTTTGCTTCTATATTTTCATCTTTCTCATTGCTGATCTACCTTATTGTGTTCTTAGAAATGACAACTTGTTTAATTCCCTCACTATGACTCACTTTTAATTTGAATCCTTGTCCCCCTTTCTGAGGTCATTCTCCTCATTTTCTATGTCAGTGAAATTCAGATCACAAGCTCTTCAAGGCCGGAACTGATCTTATTATCTATGAAACATCATGCAAAGCTTTACCACAGTAGAAAATGTCTAACTAAAGCTTCTGAGCTGGAAAAGAACTATATGATAAAAATGAAGTACAACATTTTAACAACAAAAACATCTCCAGAAAAATATTTTGCATGTAAAATTGCTGAGATGTTAGAGAGTTATCACTGAAATTACCATACTAGTTACAAACTGTAGCTTCATTCTCAAACACTCAACGGCTAGTAGTAGCTTGATTACATATAATGAGTGTTGCTGCTGTGGATGGCAAGAAAAACTTCACGAAATTACATTACTACATTATAACTGACAGAGAGGAAAGTGCGTGTGTGTGTGAGAGAGAGAATCTGCATTCCTATTGTGACAGTTCTTGGAAGCTGTGATTCATTCTGCTACTTGCTTTTCTACTCACAGTCAGAGGAAAACCCGGTTTCCTTTAGAATATTTGTTGTTACTATGAAAACTACTTTAAAATAAGCACAAGTCAGAATCAGCTATTTTGCAGTCCATTATGATATTTTAAAAATTAACTATTTTAATACTTAAAATTAATGAATTATTTTTGAATACCATAAAATTTGTGACAAGATTATGTTGGTTACTGAAGACTTGAAAAGTATATATATTATTATAGAGCAGAGAATTTTCTAGAAACAAAAGTAGCACAAGCTAACAAAGTTTTCTTCACTTTCACCATGAGAAGTTTCTCTAAACCTATCAGCAGGATGCACTACAATTCTCCACTGAGACTTGTTAAAAATCTTCAAGTTGAACATTATGAGGTAGATTTCAATCTGCTGTTTATCATGATAAATAGATATTGCAAATATAGGCCAGACAGAAAAGAACCAGAGAAATGTTGTTCTAGACAGAAGTTGAGCTCCTTCTTTTTAACTAGTAACTCCATGTTACAGACAGAGAAGTGAGCTTACTGGAAATCCGATTTGGGAGGTAATGTCTTTTGTTCTAATGCTGAGAGAAAAATATTATTATTTTGCTATAATGAATATATTTCATTCAGTAACTGATATAAACAAAAATCTTTAGACAGAACTCTTTCCAGTTTCATCTCTCTGCTATTAAAATAACTTACGCCAAAACTGCATTGCTTTGTCTCTCGCTCAAGAGAGGGTAGTGACACATTTCCCTCTACCCAACTTGCCCATTTTCCCAAAACCTGTAGGAACATTAGTTTGCAATTTCTATTCCTCCAACAAACATGGTTGCAACTGGTCAAGAATTTCAAAAGCTATTGGCAAATATCTAAGGAAAGAATGAGAGAAAACAAGGAGTTTTCTTAGGAAATCAGGCTTAAAAAAAGGCAACTCCCTACATCTTTTAATGGAGAAAATTTCCTGGTTGTTTACTGACCCAAAGGAAATATGATTTTGGCAAAATATTTTCTGATTTCTCTTCTTGTCACAGGTTTCAAATAAAGGTTTAGGGAACTTAGGACTGAGAAAGTTACTCCATATTACAAGACAGGTTTTTTCCCCTAATATATCTTGAGGCTTTTGGATGACGGATGAAAATCTAAACCTTTGGCATTTCTCTAAAAGTAACATGAAAAATTACAAACCCTCTACCTTACCACACCAGCAGGAGTTTACCTTCTCTCTATTCAAAACCACCTTCTCACCAGCAACCACCAAAATCATGGAATCTGTCAGGGTGTACATCAGTAACAGCCACAACTCAACAGGCAGTCAAACATGCAATGAAATAGCCACCAAACACTTTAAATATCTTAGAATGCCAGAGACTATTATTTGCTATATCATTAAAAACTTAATTCAAATGTAAAAATGGGGTCTTGTTTTATTTATAACAGCAGTGCTCAGAATTTGAAATACTAAATTAGCTATAATAATATATTTTTAAGTATTTTTTTATTATCCACCTTAGTATCTCATACTCTCTTTAAGATCATAACTCAAATTGTAAAAATATATATTTCCTCAAGATTTCTAATGTACATTAGGAAATTCACATATTAACTTCTCTCACTCCTAGAAGAGCCACTTCGTACTTAAGGCCAGCCTGTCTCCTCAGTGTTCCCAAATACTTGCCAGATGAAGAAAGTGCTGGAACTTTCTGGGTATCTCCCAGTCCGCAGATAATGACACGCTTATGAGATCTGCGATCAATTCTTCTGCAAGCAACTGAGATATACTCACAAATTTTTGGATCTGAAAGCTAAAAACTCCTGCAGATGATGTTGTTAGCAATACTATTCCCTAATAAAAAGCACTTAAAATTCTGACATTATGCTGGATGATGAGCCCATTCCCATGTATGCCTTCTCTTCTAAGCGTCCCACAGCAACACCACTACCACACAACGAGTTAGTAATTAAGTTCTGCTGCCTGCTCTGGTTGTAGTAGGCAATACAACCCTATACTATAGTTTTTACTAAAAAAGGGCACAGGGGGATTCCATACAACAGTACCCACAATCCCAAAGTACCAAAGCCAGGGAGAAACGCATCGCTCAGCAAGGCTTTTGAAAAAGTTAATAGAGACACAAACTATAAGAGTAACCAGTGGACACAGTACTACACTTTCACGTTCATCTATTTCTGAAGGCCTAGGACATAGGTAAGGTTAGTACACACAGCCCTGGTCCTTGTCCTTGACAGACACATAGCTAAGCTTTTCCCATCAAAACAGGAGTAATATATTCTTTTAACATGTCAGCAGGGGCAATAAGATGTGCTCTCATTTTGTCCAGCAGCACAGGGTTACAGCAGAGTAACCTGGAACACAGAAATCTGAAAAAGCCAATCTCTACTCTGCCAGAAGGGGTTCAAACCATAATCATTCAGCAGACTCCACATGAGACTGGAAAGATGGATCAAATCCTAACTTACCATTTCAGTGGCAATCTTCAGAATATGGAAGCAAAAAGTAATGCTTTGCTGGACAGAGCAGAACCAGCAGTTTGTGTGCCTCTCTAGGGAGAAGGGCACCCAAATGAGAGACCGAAGTCCTAGTTTCCAGTTCCCAAAGGCATTTAAAATTTTAAATGGAAGAAAAGACAAAATAGTTTTCAGAACACAGGCCAGAACATAGGTACCTCCTTTTCTCCAAGAAAATAACTGGCCTAGTATCTCTCTTTGGCCCAATTAGACTTTAACGATCTTGTATGCAAGGAAAAGTGGTTTTTTAGGGGTTGGAGTTTTTTTGGTTTGTTGGTTTTTTGGGGTTTGTTTAGTTTAAGGAGACATCAACAAAACCACTTCCTCCTCACCTCTTTGTGCTTCTGAACAAAAGGGAGAGTCACCACAGGGTTTTGGTCCAAGTCCAATCCCATAGGTGTGCCTCAGGTGTAGTTTGAACATGCCTTTGAACAAGTGAAGGCCTAATTTACAGATTGCCTAATTTATGAATAATAAACAGATTTAGATGCCAAGATGCTCAGTTCTGACAAGACTCTGGAAGACCTAAGTGAGAACAAAACTTTAATGCATTTGCAAAACCTTACTAGGGAAAACCTAGAAACCTGTAAAATTTAGGCAACATGTGGCTACAATTTTATTTGGGGCTAGAGATCCAAAATGCATCTAAATCACAGTTTTGACTCCTCTGTATTATTTTATGGATCTGGCCATATACCAAAATAATATACATCAAAATCTTTCTCAGAGATACATGCTAACATCCTTTTTAACAGAACTGTAAATTCCATTTACAGTTTACAAGGCCATATATTTATTTTAGAATTCCACTTTAATTGGATCTGTCTTACTCCAAGTGTTTTCTTCTGTTTTAACAAAAGCCTTATAGTCTAGCACCATTTATCTTGTGGTACCAGGCTGTCATTATGGGTAAAATGACATTAGCTTCAAAACTGAATCCTTCACAAATACTCTAAATTAATTAAACACACAGTTTTAAGGACAAAGCATTTAGGTAGCTACACTTATGATTTGAACACATTTTTATCATGAAGATGAGGAATACCCATAGTATTTACTGAGCTTCATAAGCATCACACTCTAAATATAAGTCTTTACCAGTCTTGAATCTCACATGTATGACTATTTAAGGATTTATATTTAATTATTAATATTACTCATGATGATTTTATAATATACTCAGCAATGCTCCTCAGAACATCACTACAGAATAAGAAAACTAATTCACTGACTTTAATGACAAAATGTAACAGTTGGGTAGAGTCCAAAGTGTACAATGCTGAACTGCTGAAAGGATCTGAGAAGCCTTGTTGCTTCCACAGAATATTAGATATATGACAACCACAGAGCACCAACGCTTTTTATGTATATGACTATATATTCCAAAAGCAGCTATAATTAAGAATTTATATTATACACAAAAAGTATAGTAAGAGAATATTAAGACTATAAAATTAAACATTCAGGCGTGAGGTATGCCAAAATTGAAGTGGCTTTTACATTACAAAAGGAATTTTGTGGCAGCAGTAGGGATTGAGAATTCAATCCTTCAGGGCAGCACACAGCTGCATTAACCATGAGTCTTCTTCCTCTTCCGTGATCTTGCATTTCACATCTTTAACTCCTACAATAAATAAACAGGGTAAGGTCTGACTGTTTCAAACTATTACAGCCTCCCATTAACTGAGTTAACAAAATAACCCTCTATACTAGTAAGTTGCTTTCCCCAGATAGACCACCCACAGAAGGGAATGAGGTACCTTCCCAATGGGTATAGCCAAATTTGCTCGTGCCAGACTTACGTAGACACACACTGGAATCTTTCATTTCAGATTCTGCTACAGAACTGAAGGTGTGCTTCCTACACCTCTTTTTATTCTGAAAGACCACTAAATCCAAACTAATAATACCATTATTACTACTACTACTAATAATAATAATGCAGTATTAGCTAAAGACGAGAGAAACAGTGGAATGCTTTGGCCACTACTTCTCTGTAGTCTCACAGATACCTTTTTTCCCCTCCAGAGATAAAGCTACCGCAAAACTGCTGCTGTTCTCCCAGAGCCTGGAGACTCCTGTTCTTGTGTTACCCATTCAGTGGAGTCATTTTAGCCTTCTACAGGGCAGACCAGCTCATTGCCATAGAAAGGTTAGAAATACTTTGCAAAGTAAATAAACAGAAGGTAAGAACAGCAGGAACAACCCCTACTGTCTTTGCTATGCAATTATCTACTAATACCACCTATCCTCAGAAACATTTCTACATCTGAGTTATCATTTGCCCTTTACAGTTTCCAGCATTCATATGGAAACTTGTGCTTTAAAAAGGCTAAAACACTAAAATGCACTTTTCTTTACTTCAAAGATCTACCATTCAAAGACCTACCAAAGTCTTTGCCTCGAGAAAAACTATCGCATTAGAATGGGACGAAAAGAAAGGCACCTTAGGTATAACTTCACTTCTTCTGAATTATATTTTGTGTTTTGTATTAAAAACTGTATTAGGGTACTAATTTTCTATTGTAAGAGGAGAACTATCCATAGTCTTCATCTACAAAATTAGGCTGAAGCCATGAGGCTTGGACAGCAAATTATACGTATCTCCTGAAGGAATGCAGAGCTAAAAGAAGAGCTGTTTTGAAAATGATAAAATGACCTACAGAAGAAAATTGCATTTTTGATTCTCAAGTGTTTTCAACACAAGTTTATAATTTTTAATAAAAAATTCACAAGTTTCCAAGTTGATAAAAACATTTCATATTAAAAACACGTGAAAACGGTGGGGGGCAATCTCTCTGCTACTGGTTTATCTTCAACTTGTTGCAGAAATTTAGAATAGGGGGGAAAAAAAAGCTTTTGAAAGCAGCAATTTCCTCAGCAAGACCAATCCAGCCATGAAGATTCATGACTTCTGTGAAATTCTATACTAATAAGATAATTAACCAACACTGCAAATTAAATTTAAAGTAATTACCACTCAGTTTTTAAATTGCTTAGTACAAAGAGAGTAAAATCAGCTATAGCAGAGTTTATGGGGTCCTTAGAGCACTAGTAAAGAAAACATTGCTTTTCTCACATTCTTTTATTTTACCTACATGTGTTAAAACTTTTCCATGTAAAAACATGCAGCAGAAGGAATAAAAAACAAGGCATGGCTGAATGGCACCTTAAACTATTAAATATCAACCCGGAAGTTTGGGGTGTTTTTCTCCTGTTTGAATTGTTTCTCAAGAAGCAGTAACTCCTGTATTACCAACAAAACTCTCAGACAAGTACCCATATTCAAAAGACCTACCCAAACTTATAATGTTTGGTAATCTGAAAGCAGTGTCTGTAACATGTCTGAAGAAATATCTTAAATAGATACATATGAAAATTAATAGTAAATTAAAAAAATAGAAAAGCAGAGTTACTTGTCAAGTAGAATCCCTTTAACAGAACAGTCAAATGCTGTCCAATTTCAAATAACAGGCCCAAACCCCACAGGTATTTATAAACAAAGTCAACTTTATTCCTGTTAGATAGAACAGTGTGAAACAACTGCAACTGCTCACACTGAACTCTGCCAGGACTTCCACAGTTGAGATCTATTTCTCAAGTACTTCTTTCGCTAGAGCATTTGCTTAAACAATCCTCTTGCCTCCTGGCACACCTGTTACCCAAGGAAATTATATAAGTTAAATATAACCACATTAAAAAGAAAAAAGAAAAACAACCCAGGTAGTTAATTTTAACCCGGATCATTTCCCCAAGCCAGTTACAGGACACAATTCCACGAACCGTTGTGCTGGTGCAGCTGAGGGGGGGCAGTAAAGAGGAGAGTGGGGAGCAAGGAGGAGGCAGGCCTGGTCAAGTCCACACTGACATCAGAAGTTCTGCTTTTCAAACTATGTCATTTAAAAAAATACTTACTTTAAGCATTCAGAGGATCTGGATCATTATGACCAGCCACTCTGCCTCTACATGCCACTTCATAATCTAGCTAAAACCTTATCTGACTTTCCCTGTGACTCTTGGTAGGTCAGCTCTTAACAGGCACATGAAAACAACAGCCTTACAGAAATCTCACGACAAATCTGTTTGATTTTCTCCTCATGGAAAAAAAAAAAAAAACCCACCTCAAATTTATATCGAGGCCTAAGGTAGCAGGAATTTGAAAGTGAAACCAACAAGAAATGCGGATCCACCTTAACACAAACAGAAAATTTAAGTACCACGGACTTCCTCGCTGGTCCTATTTCACACCTGCACGCACTGGATTATTTGACACACTGACTTTAAGGCCGCAGTAAATCGGGCGAGGACCGGGGGCTACTGAGAAGCCCTCAGGTTTCGGAGCGCGAACACGCTGCAGGCACCGCAATAAAGTTAACCGAAGATTTTTTTTAAAAAGCTTACCACAAAGTGCGTACGCGCCCGCAGCTACAGCCCACCTGCCGCAGGGCGAGCGCCGGGCTCGCTCCCGCCGCCGTCCGGAGCCCGCGGCCTCGCAGCGCTGTCCCGCCCGGGCAGGGCCCGGGGCCAGGCGGGCACCGACCGCCGCCCCACGGCCGTGCGAACACCCGCACCGCGCTCCACGGGGCCACCGCGCAAACCTTCCCCGGGCGTGGGACGGCGGGCGGACGGGCGGCTCCCCCCGGCCCCCGCGGGACGAGCCGCCCCGCCGAGCGGCGGCGGACGGGCCGCGAGGGGACGCGGCGCCCACGGCTCCGCTCGGCCCGGCCCGGCCCGGGGATGCCGGGGAGCCCCGCGCCCGCCCTGCCCGGTCCGCGGGCGCCGGGCCAGGCGGGCAGCGATCCCGCCGCGCCCGGAGTTGTGACAGGAGCAAAGTGGGTCACCGGGCCTAGCGGGTGCCCCGCGAGCGCCCCCCGCCCCCGGCCGTGGCCGTGCCCGCCCAAGGGCAGCCGCTGCCCTCCCGCCCCGCCGGTGCGCGGCCGGGGACCCGCCGGCGCCGCCAAACTTCCACCGCTCCCCTCCGAGCCGTCCCCCCGCCTTCCCCTCGCCGCCGCACGCCGGGGCCCGGCGCCGCCGCCCGCACCGCCCAGCGCCGCGCTCGCTGCTCACCTGTCCCCGCGCTGCCGCTGCCCGTCCGAGCTGTCCCGGCGAGCGCCGCTCTTCGCGCGCAGCCCCGCGCCCGCCGGCACTGCCTGACTGAGCCACCGCCTCCTCCTCCTCCTCCTCCCCGTCCTCCTCCTCCTCCTGCTGCTGCTGCTGCTGTTGCTGCTCTCGGCGGCGGCACCAGCAGCACCCGGGCCCGGGAGTCCCCACGCCGCCACTGCGCCTGCGCCGCCGAGCCCCCACCGCCGCCGGCCGCCGCGGCGCCCCGCGCCACCGC
>JAWWLV010000144.1:45798183-45817649 GCA_035041135.1 Platyrinchus mystaceus | reverse complement strand
CTGCGCACACGCGGGTCACCGGGGAGGGGAGACCCGCTCTGCGCGCGCCGCGCCGCGCGTGGCCGCGGGGGGAGTTGGGTGTGCGCAGGCGCGGTGTGAGCGCGCCGCCCTGACCTGGGCTCACCTCGCCTCAGCTCACCCCGCGCGGGGAAATGGCGGCCGCCGGCAGCGACCGGCGCGGACGGAGCCCGGCAGCGCTGCCCCGCCGGCTCCCAGCGCCACGGCTCGCCGGGCTGCGGCTGGGAGAGCGGCGACGCTGCAGCGAGGGCTGGTCTGCAGGCGGGCGTAGAGCCCGCAGCCGGGTCTCCGCAGGCGCTTCCCCAGCGACACGGTGAAGCCGGCGCGGAACGCGAGCGTACGCGCGTTCCCATAGGGAAACACCCGGCGTTCCGGGTGCTCTGTGGGAACAGACGTGCCTCCCGAGTTATTTAGGCGTTCAAGGAACATATCTAAAAGTGCAGTTACAAATGTGTATCTATAGAAGCTTAATTCGTGTTTGCGTCTGGAATGAAATAAGGAACGTGGCTGCAAAATCTCATAGATTTTCCTTTCTGGGTTACTTTCCAGGTAGATCAGTTTCCCCGTTTGGTTCACCTACTAATCAAAGTCTTATGCAAAGGTATTTGCAGGGCAGGAGCCTCTTTAGCAGTAAGGCTGCCAAAGTGCTAACCATGAGCTCAGCTTTTCTGCTGAAGAGTTCTAAAAAGCATTAGTAAAAACACTCCTTTTTGTTAATGATCCATTTCTAGTTCTCATTTCTAGTTTTCAGTTAAGGAAAATGTGATATAAACAAAACTAGTAATACCATTACTCATTAAAAGGATAATGCTTCTATGATGAAATGTAGCAGAGATAATAGGGTATAGCAGGAACGGAACATCCAGGAGAAAATGCAGGAATATTTCCAACAAAAATGCATAATTACCAAAACTAGAATATGGTAAAGAAACCAGGAAGCTAAAAATAGTGTCAAGCTTTATCTATCAAATTTGCTAAAAGATCTTTAGTAACCAGTAGTAATTCTTCAGAAAAAGTAGAGATTCTGTCCTGTCTCTCTTCACATCCTGCACGTATGGGTGCGTAACACTTTCCTACTGCAGTGTTGCGGTAGCAAATTACTCTATCACGAGATTAAAACAGCACAGCTGTGGAGATGACACACATTTGCATTTTCTGCCAAAAAATTATGACCTAAGCAAGGCAATTTTTTTAATGCTGCTTCTCTTTTGAAAGTATGTTAGAGGATGTTGAAGGTACAGGACTGGTTAGAGATGCTGTAGTGGTTTTATGAAACTATTCTCATTGAAATACTATTACTCTGCTCTTGTATTCAACATAAGTTTGCTCTGGTATGTAAGTATAATTTTGTTTCACTCACAAGGGTTACGAGAGAGCCAGTGTAGCTTTTAAACAGTGCCAAATTAGGAGCAGCAGATATTTTGTGAATTATTGAGTGGTGTAACTGAATTGGGCCAGAAATTCAGAAATCTCTAGTGCACTTCCATTAACTATGGCCATGTTTCCTACAGAACTGCCACTGCCTTCTTGTGTGTGATGTACTTCACAACTGTAGAGCAAACACCTGCTCAGAGCATTCATTTTTGATCCTCACTGACCTATTCAAAAGAGGATCCGTTTGCGGAGGCTGATACTGAAACTAAATTTCATATCACACCGGAATACTAAAATCAGTGGATGTTGACTTGAAAGCCCGTCACAATCCACATAATCCTTGTAAAGCAAGGTTGAGACATTTATTCCTAGAGCCTTTACTTCCAGTGTAACTGACCCAGCACCAGAAACATCTGGTTTTAACCTGCAGATTCCCTTGGGTTTTGCTGCTGCTTTGTCACACCTGATGGCCGTAACCACGATCACATGGTCACTACTTGGATGAAGTTACGAAGTCACAGTCACCAAAGGGGAGGTTTGGCACTTTACTACCATATCTTGCTTCTCATGTGACAGCAGTGGCACTTGTGAATTGCTGTGAGTTGTGCCTGTGTCCCTCACAGCAGCCACAGTGGTGGCAGGGAGGTCACTGATAGATGAGGTGGTACTCCTTTTGTAGCAGCCAACATTGGTACTTGAAATGACTCTGGAATCATATCTAAAGCCCCTGGTGACCTGTTTACATTTAAAACTACTAACTAGCTCTAGTTTGAAGGGACAGATAAAGGCAGATAAGCCATTGTCTCTGAAATGTGTCTACTAGTTGTGTCTTTGAATCTGCAAAATAAAAGTTCCCAGAAGTGGTATCTGCCAGTAGATATCTACCAATAGCACAGCTGTTTCTCACTGAGTGGAAAAAAAAACAATCACCAATTCATTTTGTTGTTCTTCTTATGTATCTGTGTGCCATGTGAAATGGGAACTGTTCTTTTTCATTTTTCTTTCTGCATTTTGATGCTATAAACCATGTTAACTGTATATAACTGAATCTTCATAAGCACATTGGGATTTTTTTCTAATATGATGAGTCACTAGAATGATAACATTAATACTGTACAATTTGATTCACTACTCATAAGAAATAAAAATGCTGAATCAGGAGGAAGGCCTCTTCATTCACTCATGTAGTTATGCTTCTCTATGGTGGTGCTGTAAACTACTTTGTAAATAATACAGTTATGTTTGTAAGGAAAGAAAAACTGATCCAACCGTCAGTGTTCTAAAATAGTGGGACAGTTATCTACAACCCTAGAGAAAATTCTTGAACTCTTATCAGAAAAACAGAAGTCTTAGTCAGCGGACTCACAGCCAAATCCCGATTATATATGTCTGTAAACATCATTGTCTTTGGGTCACACTTTTCAGTGGAGGAACTGAGAAGGTACTTTGCAGAGCAGAGTTCTACTACAGTAATGTCACTAAAGGAATATCTCGCACCCACACTGGATAAAAGGAAGAGGAAAGTATGGATTAGAGGCCACCAGCTAATGCCTTCCCTTTCCCATTTAAGCAGAGTTTGTATGAAATGGAGAATCCAGACTCTCCATGTCAATGACAGCCATCTATAGGAATCTAAAGGCAAGTACGGCTTTCATTTACTACAGTTTTCTTGCACAAATCAAAACCAAAAAATACACAAGCGAAACAGAAGTTTGGGGTTTTTTTCCTGTTTTTAATAGTTTCAGGCTTATCAAAGAAGTGAAAAACTGTATGTGAACTAACTTATGCAAACCAGATGATCTGCATTAAAAGGCTCTTAAGCAGTTTCATCACATCACTGGTTTTTGTATCGGTGTCTTCATGAGCAGAAGTGCTTCACACTGGCAGTGTCATGTTCATAATGTCCTTTTGGGGGTTTTCTTAGTGAGTTTTTGTTGCTCCGGCTTCTGCTAGGTTTCAGTTGAACTCTTGTAAAAACAGGCTACAGTTTATTCTGATAGTTGCAGATAATTCTCACTTAAAAGCAACTGATTTTAAATAAAGAGCAAGACACACCTCAACAACAGAAAATAGAGCCAACCCAAATTTATCTCAGTAAAACATCTAACCATGACATTGCAGAATACCCATGCTTAGGCAATACTCTTGCCACAGAATTACATAAATTAGTTCTTTGCTTTTTGTAGACTTTTCTTCCCTACAAAATCAAAAAACTGTTCACTCTTTAAGCAGTGGACTTTGGATCTAATGATTACAAACAACATAAAATTGTGAGTTATTTAAAAGTATTTATCATACATTCTGCATTCAGCTACTCCAATGAACCTGCCTTTTATTTCACTAGTTTATACACAATATTGTATATATCAGGGTAATTCCAAATGCAGCAGTTTACAATGGCTTTGAGAAACTTGACTTCTGGAAACTTCCAGGATAGCAGGTTGAGGTGTTCTTTAACCAGTAAACACATTGGGATGCTAGAAAAGAAGAAAGTATGACGACATTCCTGGTATTTGTAAAGTAACTAAAGTTATTAAAGTCTTTAAAGAACACTATAGTCTGCTTCTATTTTAATTTGTTATAAGAATTGCACCAGAATTATTTAACTTCTTCTAGGATCATCGAGATTCAAAGAGCTGTCCAAGTAAAATTACATAGGAGGCACAGTCTATGAAATATGTCAGTAAAGCTATCAGACATTTCATGCACTGTGCCTCAGTTTTGTTCTCCACTTAGATTTTAAAGCTCATTCTGTCCATTTATTGTAGAGTTTAAATGAAATTTTTGAAACTGTAACATACATTTTACTTTATTTAGAATAGCTTTCAGTTTAACATGTCATTAATTCGTTATTCTTCTAGTAAAATCTAAGTAATGTCAGGGAAACGTTTGTATAGTCATATTATCACCATAGACCTGTTCATTACTTTCATAGCTACTCTTTGCAATACAATCATTAAACATCAGTTAAAGAAAAAAAAAAACCACCAAAGAAACCAAACAAAAAAAAAAAAAAAAAAACACCAAAACCCCAGACACAGAAACCCCACTTTTTCTTGTTCCCATTCAGCCCATTAACGTTTTAGCAATTAGGGTCTTTGCTGTACTTGACCGAAGTCAAAGCAGCCCACGTGGCCTATGGACCCTGGAGGCCAAAGGGGGCGAGGCGGTTTCATTACTAGCCATGAGAAACTTTGGGGATACTCGTATTCATTATTACCAGTTTCCTCACAGACTCGTATTTATGCAATGGTAAATTACAGAATTGGTTCTTTGTTACACAAATCCAGTGAAAATCAAGAAAGGCTGCTATTTTCTTTCTTCAGATCTGTACATTTAAATTGCTGTGATTTTATCAAAATCTGGTCTGAGCCTAAAAAATGATTAAATATTCCACACTAATACTCAGTGCTTTTCAAAAACATCTAATATAGTTGCTAACATGTAATAAATTGATCATGGGAGTCCTTTGACATTTCTGCTGGATCCTATCACAACTTCTGCTACTGCTACAGAATTCACTGGGAAGGTGATAAACTAACAAGTCCCCTAACTTTGCTCAGTTTCCATAACTGAAACTTTTCCTGATGGGCTTTTGATTTGTTGGAGTCAAAGGGGAAATAAGGGGAAAGAAAGGGGAAAGAAAAATCCTGTTAAAGCACTCCTGCTAGGAAAAGAATCTACAGACAAATAGTGGTCACCACTTTCTCAGTGAAATTCAGAGATCTCAGTGAGGTTACATACATGGTGATAAGTGTACACAGCAAAATATTTTTTTTCATATAATTGAACAAAAGTGATTAACTCACACTAAGTGAATTAACAAATCAAGGAGGTCAGATGCTCTGTAATTCCATTGCCTCCAACCAAATGCTATTTCATAAGTCTCTCATATTTAATTTTTCCTGATATTGCTTTTTAATTACCAGTTCAATTCTTTGTATTGAAGTATTCAACATTTTACAAAAGACTGTAATTACCTTGACCAATAAAGATGAATTCTCTGGAGCATTTGTAACTTCGTTTACATACTGCTTTCTACAGCTTTCTCTTAGCTCCCCATACTTTTGCCTCTTCTGAAGACATTTACATTCTTGCAAGCCTTGTTGCCTAATTAAAAACTAGAAATAAAAATAAGCATCTTTGGAACATTTTAAATGCATTTAAAAATAATATTTAGTGCATCTCAATTACTTTAAAAATTGAGTAACCCTTTAGCTTAAGGTCTTCTAACAAAATTTCACACCTAGAAAGTTTTCTATGCCAATCGTTATTCAATAATATAACATTAAAATACATTTTCTTAATTAAGCAGTATCAGATTTGGGAAACTTGAGTAACAAGTTGCACAAGCATTTATCATTTGAGAAGAAGTCAGAAAATATTAAAGCAGGTACTAATTGTTTGTGTGATCCTGAAAATGAGATTAGGTTAAGAAGGAATTACAGTAGGTATACTAATATTTACCAATGTTAAAATAATTCATGAAAACTGAAACGTAAAAACAGTAGATGGCAGTCTTCATCTATAAAAATACTTGCAAAGTAGAAAAGGAAAATACTGACATAAGTTGAACTAAAAGCAGCTCTTAATTCTACTAACTGAAAGCCACACAGAAGTGGCTTTTCAAAAAAAAAACATGTACAATGTTATTATACTGTAGCAATAATGCAAGATAGTTTAGGTTTACAACTTCTGCATAACTGTGAATTATTATCTTCCTGTGAGAATACAGCACATGATACACAGTGTTAGCAATAGAAATATTTTGGTCATTACCATTTCTTCAATTTCATCTTTCAGTTTTTCTTTTAGAGGAAGAATTCCAAAATCTTTCAATATGTCATTCCATTCAGTATCTTCATTTGGATCCTGTTTTAACAGTATGAAGCAAAATTAAATCAACAAATGATACACACTTTTAAAAATGTGCCTTTTTTAAAATCAAAACCAGTCATTTTCACTTTGGCATGTACTGAAGGTGGAACAAAAGGAATCCCTTACTCTGAGGCTGCAATACCTTCATGGACCATTCACTATCATGAATTTTTATTTGTCATTTTTCACTTAAGAACTGAAAACATTAAGAACTACTAATAATAAGGTATTGACACTGTGAATAAATGTGTAAAAGCATACCTAGAATAAGAAGACCATTTTGTTTTAAATCAATGATTAATATTAATGTGTTAACATAAAACACGTTTATAACACTGGACTTTTGTGGCAATTTTAATTCAATGGTTAAGATAAAGGAACTGCATGCTATTCATAAGACCACATTTCTACTGAAATTATCACATTAAAGGACTGTTTTAACAGGGCTGCTGTTGTAATGGTAGAATAGCAACACTTGGGAGGCCTCAAATATGGATTGGAAATAGTAAAGCAGATTTTAAAACTGATTGCTAATCAAAAAGCATGAATTTGGCCCTGAAATAATGACTTGTATGAAAAGTCTCCATAAATAAATAATTATATAAATATGAATAACAGAAATATTTAGTGATATACATAATTCCATAATAATGCAGCATAAAATGAAGAAAAAGTACATTACAAAAGTTTTACCTGAGGAAACATCCAGGATTTCCATTGGATTACTACCGTGCCCACGAGTACTGCATTGGCCTTTTCAACTGACAGCTGCTTCATTTTTATTCGACAAGGCTCTTGTACAGAATTTAGCATGAGTATAATGCAACAAATTCTAATGAAGATCAAATGCTACACATGCCTCAAGGATTTCCACAAAGGTAAAAAAAATTGCTTTGCAATTTAGATGAAAAAATGCTTGTGGAATTCACAAAGAGAGTAAATAGAATCATGCTATCACTCACAAGGAAGTTAAAAACAGTGGGTTTGCAAGAAGACTCTGAACTCTGCCAGTTCCTTTGGCATGAGGAAGGAAGCAAGGCTTGGCAGGGTTTGAAGTGGAAAGGAAGTGGCAGCGGCTCACGACAGTTCCTCCAATACTCCTATTGCATTGGCTCAGCAGACTGCAGGCAAGGGTACTGCTACCAACATGCACTACTAATGCAGCACTCTGGCCTTGCAAACTTCTAGAGCCTTATTGCTAAGATAAAGAAGAGATTTCACATCAATAATTTATTCCTTCTGCAAAGCTCTGATATCCAGATGTTGGACTGCTCCACTGTAAATATTTACAATAGGTGGAAAATTATTTTCTGTAACTTTCTACCTTTAAGAAGGTGGTTATTTCATCTCCAAATGGTATTTCAAATATACTCGCAAACTGACTTTATCCACATGTAAAAATATAAGAATTAAGAATAAGTGATGTTTTCTCTTTCTTTGATTGAAAAGTAATTAATACAATCCATTGGGAAAAAATTAAAAGAGAAGCTCCATAAATAATCTAATGAGTTAGATGGTCACTGATGGGTCTGTAGTAGGAAAAACCCAAATGAAGATTTTGCTATAGTGTTATTCCTCAGAGTTTACTTACACAAAAGTGTCTTACACTCAGTCTTATTGCAAGTTTTTAATCCTTCACCAAAGCAGAATTTTGACTTAGGTACAGCCAGGCTATCAAAAAAATCCACATAACTAGGAATACTCCTCCTCCAAGGTAACCACGGAACAAACGTATGTGATAGACATGCACTTTGGCCTCCAAATTAGTGTTTAGTGTATGATTGCCTGATTTAAGCCAAGATCAGATTGGCCCACTTCGTAGAATGCAAATCCTTTCTCATAGCAGGATTATGAAGAACCACAAGGCATTAAAAAACATAATAAAAATCATCATCATAACGGGACAAATAACTTCAAAACACACAGCAAAAAGGACTACTCAAATGGAATTGGAATGTAGGTAACCTAGAAGATAAGCTCTGACCATTTTTTTTGAAAGGAAATATTTTGAATATTTTGACATCTTGTGTCCTTCTGTAAATCTAGGTTCAACATAAAATCTTTGCATAGTATTTTACTTAAATGGTGCATTTTATACTATATCTATTTAATGCTTGCAACATTCAATATGTTTGCGTAACCAGTTCTACATTGGACATTTTCTAGATGCTGTTACATCTAGAAAATATGAAAGAAAAAAAATTTGATCAAGAATCCTAGATCACAGTAAATGTAACAGAAACCAATATCTGATAAATCTGGACTCCTGCCTCATGGAAGTCAGAAACTAGCAAACCTTTAACAAATTTTTAACAAATTGAATTAAAACGGTAAGAGTGCAAAGGAGCCAAGCAGTAGCAAAAATGATCCAACAAAAATTGGTTTCAGAGTATGAAGCTACATCACTGAAACAGCATTACTTTACCAGCAGGGCACAAACCCAAGAGAAAACCCTTCCCATAACACGTCTGACTGCTGCCAGTGATGATGTTAATTACCAGCAGCTGGAGAACTACACCCTGGATTACATCAATCGTTACGTGTAAATAACAATTCTAATAAATTTAAATTGCAGTTCTTTTTTTCTGGCTAATGACATGAAACAAATTCTCAACGATGTTTTTAAAATATGTTACACCTACAATTGTTCAGCTAACAAATTGTAGCATTTTATTATTCTTACAGGACAGCAATGATAGTTAATTCTTAACGGTTAGAAATGTAGAGTTTCCTGATGTCTTGGCACAAGGAAACCCACAGAAGCTGCTCTCCCACCTGTCATTTCCCAGGACCCTGCAGGAGCTGGGAAGGTTACGCAGGACCAGAGCAGCGGCCCCAGCTCTCCCTGTCCTGCAGGACCCTGCAGAGCCTTGTGGCAGCTTGGCCTTGCTGAGGAAGCCTTCCCTTCCCAGCAGTTGTCTTTGCTCTCTGGTTGCCCCAGCACTGCCTTCTACCACACACCTGAAATCTCCCCCATTTCCTTGACGTCCCTGACCCCAATCCCTCATTGCCCTCAGCCTCAGCTTCTGCCATCCCTGGACAGCTCGGTGCTGGGGTGATTCTCCGCGCCCTCCTGCATGGCTACCCCGGGCACTGCCGCCCCTCATGGAGGCTGCTGGCCTGACCCCGTGGCGGCAGGGAAGCGGCAGTCGGGCAGCCCTGTCCACTTGGCCCATCCTTCGTGGGTTACTGCTGAGAAAATTGATCCCCTTTAAAACAATTCCAGAAGAAAGGACCAAAATGTCAAAGGGTGGCACTCTCAGGTAGTTTGGTGTGACCAAAGGCAGCCACCCCCCTCCCTGCCCTGCCCTCAGCTGTGGGCTGCTCATGCCCTGCCTGTTGGAGTGGGAGCTGAGAGCTGCGTGGTGTAAGGCACTCGTGGGAAAAACTTCAAACAAATAGCCTAATCTAATACATTATAAAATACAATTTTGTGGCAGACCCTGCATTAGTTCTGAGCAGGGGTCATAGGTGACTAGATCCTCAGTTCACAAATAATGGTGCCAGTTCAACTGGAGGCGCAGCAAACGGCAGTGAAAAAATGAGTGAGCAAGAAGAGGAAAAGGTCTTCTCAATTTGGCTTCCACTTCTGAGGCCCTCATTTTCCCAGCTACCTTCTGAAGTTTCACTGCTCATCCAAAATTGCAGAAGCAGGAGTAAGAATGGTGAGGTCAATTCAAGCCACGACCAGTCAATACACTGTTAAAAACTTTAATCTATTTCTGCACCAAATCATAGAATCATAGAATGGTTTGGGTTGGAAGGGACCATGAAGATCATCCCATTCTGAGTGATTAGTTACTTTCAACATACTTTCAAATAAACTCAGAGAGAGAAGCCGGGAAGATTGTGAGGCTAGCTTGTGCTTCTTAGTAGAATTTATTTAAGTCTACATTGAAAGCAGTTGAATTTTTAAGTGAATCCTAATCCCAATTGCAATTAAATCTTCTTCTGAATGAGAACCATAGTGCATGTCTGTTCTTAAAGCTAAAAAAATGATGCCATTATATTTCAGTTGAATTAAAGTCAAGATATTTCTTCAAGGCATACAACTTATTCATGTTTCTTTTATTAAGGGAATAGAGAATCTCATCTTTTTTTCCAGCCAGTGAAACACTATTAATCTTAAAGTTTATTGGGGATTGCAAAACTCCTTTATCATCAATATAGTTCCGTAGATCACTTGCAGAGTACTGTGCTTGACCCTGCAGACTGTCACAAGCCCACAGACTACATCGAAGGAAGTACAGGGGAGAGAACATCATCTTGAATATCAAACTACACTTTCTCGGGCCTGCCTAGAAAAACTGTGATTTTAAAGACTGCACAAATCACTTATGATATATTCTGAAAAAAAAATGCATTTTTCTGTATTTGTATTGCAAACATTCTTATTAAAACAACTCTCTAGCTGAGTGCTTTTATTTATAAAGGAAAAATTTTTTACTTAACAGTGTTGGTAGAGCAATGTCTGTTGCATGCATACACTGACTTTTTACAGCTGGATTACATGTAGTTGTAAACATCATAACACTAGGAAACAAATAATTTTAATATGCTTTTAATATAATCAAGAAAGTAAAGAAACTTTTGAATCCTAAACAGAATCTAGTTTAAGAACATTTACATTCAAATGATTTTTAATTGTACATTAGTAATGAATAATTTTTGTAAGGAAAACAGTACGTCTATGTACTCGGCATTCCTGCAGTATTAGTTCTAGGTGAGGAATCTAAAATCCTGAAAAATAAAAAAAAATATTAGCTGTTGATTTAACACTAAGTACTTAAAATATGATAGAGGTATAAAATACATTAGAAAACAGAGCATTATAATATTTGTATTCTTTTTTATATCTCTCAAAAAATAGTTGAATGCTTTGAAATTAAGTAGTGAAGTCTTTACTTAGTTTCAGTGTGAGTTTTATGTCTTTGTAAGATTAGGGGATTGCCTCCAGAATGTCAGTTTACTTCTCAGTTTGTATGTGACAGGTAGTTGGATCAGTTTTTTCTTACATATACTTATCATCATCATTAACTTTCCAAACTGTTTACAGTTCTTGCTGCCCGAAACACCTCTCTGTTTTCTATTGTGGGAACTGAGTACCTACAGTTTCTATTCACTTCATCTGAAGATCAGTGTATTTAACACAACCGAGAGAAGTTTGTGGGTGGAAATCTAAGTTGACTCCCACAGTTAAAAGCTTTCTGAGACTACTTCTCAACATAAATATTGTGGTCTATATGTATAAAAATAAACTAATTTACATGTAAATCATGATTATAAGTATTAAATAAATACCTCCTTAGCGAAAATCCACTGATCTCCTTCCATTACGTGGCTGAAAGACAAATATTCAGTAAGTCCTTTATAAAACTGACAGGATTTAGTAACAAAGCCCAGACAACTTAGTGTGTATAGAAATTGGTAAACTTCTCAGCTCTGTCAATGTGATCATCATCAAAGATACACCTGAGATAAGTTATTGTTTAAACTATATCTACCTCCGGAGGAGAATTATACAATAAAATTTACTGCATATAGATTGAAGGATGAATTACATCTATCTTATAAAGGGGAGAAAGCCACAAGAAGTCACTCTAGGAGATCGTTATCCCTTATTATTTTTTGCATTTTCTTAAAATGTACTGATTGTTGTTATTATAATATTGTAAGTGTATGTTGCTATTAACAAACAACTATATGTCACTTTCAATGATTTTGGTTTTAGACCGTGTTCTTTAGCATAGGCAAAGACTTTCTCCATTTTCATTGTGGTCATTTTCAGAAATATTTTGCACTGCTGAGGGACTTGATACAATTTCTATTAAAGCTGATAAAAAATTTCTTACTGAGCTTCATAAGGATTTACCTTTTACACTGGAAGTTTGAATGCACCAATTTTAGTATTACTCCTAATTTTGGCCTGTCTTAACAACTTGAAAGATCCAAGCTTGATAGATAAGAAAGGTAACTATACAAATTTGTGGTCTTTTCATTAGAATCATAGAATCATTTAGGTTGCAAAAAAGACCTTTAATATCATTGAGTTCAACCCTAGCCCCATTCTTATTTAAAGCCATTAGCCACTTTCTCAGTTAAGTGGAAAGAAATAGTAACCAAAATCAAGGGAACTATTACTAAGTCTGACTTGCCATCTTCTCAGTTTTGTCAAAATGAAGTAAAAAGGCAACATGGCATAAAAGATTAACACAATAGATTCAGATTCATGAGAATTTCTGTATTTAATTTCTCACCTTACTGATCAATATATAAGGAAAATGATAAGGTCAGGCCTAATAGCTGTTTTAATACAGTGTGTAAGCATGGCACTGTATTTATTTCATATGCAAATGTACCATGTTGAAAAATGCTTTAGAAAGATTGTCCAAGATGCCATATTTTCTAGAACTTTCTTTGAGAATTAAATACATAATAACCAATAACTTCTTAAGGTATAGCATGGTATCATGTATACACAAACCTAAAAATATTTTTTAAAAATTCCTATTATGCTTTTATTTTAATCCAAGAAAAAGTCTGAAGCAGAGCTTAAGTAGTCCTATACAGTCTAATGCTCTTCCTGAAAAAAGTTTACCCAAACACAGTAATTCTTTCTGTAATTCAGTGGTTTCTTTTCTTTTTTTTTTTTTTTTTTTTTTCAGTAACTCATCACAAAATGAAAAGAAAAAACTCAAACAAACCATACCCTGTAGAAAAAGTAGCCTCTGCTTGGAATCCCTCCAGGCCCTTGAAGTTCCTCCTGAAAAAAAAGTAATTCAAATTATATCTACTTCTGTAAATTAATACAATATAGACAGGTAGTTTATGTGCATTTTAAAAGTATTTCTTCAGTACTACTATACAGTCTTGTCCCTTAAGGAATGCTTTATGTGCATTTTTCCATGTCAGTAACAGGAAGTTCTTGCTTTCATGGAGAAATAGCAGAAGACATATGAATGGGGGCCAAATTCCACCTGGAGTTTTAGCTCAGCTCAGATTGCTTTAGAACGGGAAGTGATAAGCAGCCTTTGCCTTTGACTTTCCAGTTTTCATTACCCAGACACAGCCACAGCATTTTGCATCGTGCAGAAAGACAACAATGCAAAATTTAAATATCAGAAATATTTGGGCTCCCCTCAAGAATGAGACCCCAGACTTTTCCCAGAGCTGTACCATAACCACTTCACACATTAACTCCCACAGACCAGTGCTTATGATATCATATCCTGTCCGTGCTGCATACATGGAGAAACAACTGTCTAGTGATCCATACAGCAAGGAGGGTAACAAATGATCGAAGAAAACAGACATTCCATTTAAATGTAACAAGTACAAGGCATGAAGTATCCAGTTGCTTTAATGACATCTTCACAATTAGAGAACACCTAAGCTTAATCACAATATTTTGTTTCCTTCTGATATCAGATACAAGTGATGTACCTGTCCTGCAGGTGGGGAGACAGGGCAATTGAGAAACAAAGTAGTTCAAACCTTATGCTTACTGGAAGACAAAATTTAGATGGTATTTATTCAGCAACGATGGTATTTCTCAATTAAAAACTGGAGTCATATGATCTCTCATGTGATACCCAAATATTGTAACCTAAGGTGTCATAGAAATCACTTCTATTATAATGCTGTGAGAAATGTGTAAAACAGGATGACTCCCATTGTTTCCAAACAAAGGAGTAGACTCAATTCAGGGAAACTTTCAAAGGAAGTAGGGTTTAAACTATATGTAATTTTTGAGTCTTGATTTTAATTCTGACTTCAGTTCACCAGTATAATGCTATAGCATTATACTCAGTTTCTTGCTGTATGTAAAACTTCTATATGATTTTTATTTATATTGTCCACCTCATCCCAGCATTAACTGTGTTTGAAATACCCATCTCAGATTTATAATCTGTTCACTACTATTGTTTTTTTATATTTCAAAAGGATAAAAAATGTTCTGTCAATGGAGCCTTGTCCATTGCCATTAGAGTGGCTTACAGTACTTATATGTCGTTATTTTTCTATTTTTTCTATTCAAAATTTCTATTGAAAATGGAGACAGAATAGACAGCTGTTCTAAGTTTAGGAAATTATCTAGAACATAAAAGGAATGAAGATTACAATTACTCATGAGGAATTGTGATTTATGTTAATATATCATTCTCTGCTTACAGCCAGACACCTCTTAAACAAGATTACAGAGTATTCCTATTTGATTTCATGTCAGAAATTTGGTATCAGAAAACAACTGAAGCTAAAAGTCTGTCATTGTTGTAACACTCACCTTCTAAACTTCCAAGGGTTTGGAAATGTTAAAAAATAAATACATGCTGTAGTATATATGCATGTTTATTCACAAACCTGCATGTATATATGTACACAGAAACATATGTAACCACGAAAATGTATGATTATTTAGGGTTTTATCTTAAAGCCTGCCCACTAGAAGGTATCTTGCTCAGTCTCGTAGATTGACTTGCCAGCAAAATGCCCATGTCTTCTTTCTTAGATCATATTCAATCACACAAGACGTAGCTCAAGAGAAATCAAATCCGTGACAAACTCTGGTGTTGGTCCAAACTCAGAAAAATGAATTTAATAAGCTGGTTTCCTCCTTCAACCATCCACCTTTTCCATTCCTTATCTAGTCAGGGAGAGAGGTGGAATGTGTTTATGTACATACAGCAGATTCTGGTTTTCTTCCCAATATGAGGGAAAAAAACCGTCAGCAGCAAGATAATACATTCCATGACACCAGAGTCAGGTAGTCCAACCAAAATATACGAGCAGAAAGGTCTACAACAATATTTTTAGAAAAGCTAATGAACAACAAAGTGTGAGAACACAAGCATGCAAAGTTTAAATTTACATACGTCCACTTTGTATCTCTTCAGTCTTCTCTCATTAAGCTGAGGAACGAGTTGCAGTAAAGGATGCAGGACAGATGACTGAGAGGACATGAACACAGACACATGAACAGCAATGAAATTGGGACTTACTGATGCAAAAAGTCTCCTCCCACAGTATTGGCTTATGGACCAAACATGCACCAAAAAAGTACTGAAGATGTTAAGTGAGAAACTTTTTTTTTTAACATTTTGACTTGACAACAAACCGGTACAAACATTTATATTTACACTATGAATGTGACTCACAGAGTGATGGAGGGAAAAGCTATGCATCCTCACCTTTACTAATTGAAAGTTCAGAACCATTTTCAGACTACTGCAATTATTAAGACTTTGATCAGTCTCTAGGATTGGTACAGAGAATATTTCCATACAGTACTTCTATTAGCACTTCTATGATTGTCTACGATGGAAGTTAGCAGCTTCAATTTGAATGGCAGCAAGTTCTAGCAAATGTTTTTTGCTAGAAAACATTTGTAACCATGGAATTTGTCACTATATCTAAGCTCCAATCATGAAACTCCTGCTGTTCATGAGACTTTAAGCTTGGAGACAGCCTGGTTAAGCATAGTGGCATTGCGTGCAGCCTAAGTGCCCACTCTGGCAAAACATAACCATGTAGGCTTGTGGAGAGGTCCACAGTGAGAAATAAAGTAGAAAAACCCATGTTCCTTTAACCAATGTAAACCTTCAATTCATATAAATGTAATTTAAAAAACAATGCATTCTTGTTACAATACTTCTTAGAAAGTAATGCAATGAAAAGAATTGTAATATATGGAGTAACCAGTTACCAAAGTGTTACTGTACTTAATAGATAAAATAAACTTGCCTATTTGGAGCCAATTTTGCTTTGTCTGCCTAAGGTAGGCAATATGGCATCATAGTATCTAAAAAAAGTAGAAGTCTGACGTGAATGAAGGAATTAAAGGATATCCGAGCTGGTCACTTCAGCTTTGTCTTGTAGCCAGCTAATAGAGGTTATAAAGCTAAGGAATGATGGATCCCACTAAGTTAGTATCTCCAAGAGCTGGACTAGAAAATAGTCAACTGAACAGCTAAACCAAAAGAAGTGAGAAAGCAGGAATCTCTGGGGGCAGCAGCAAAGGTATTCAGGATAGTGAAGAAGTGGGATGCAGTAACCTTTTAAGCAGGAGCAGCAGCAGAACTAGCTCATTTCACTGTGCCTTGAAAAAGCCTCCAAAGCATCTCTATCATGAAAACATTGACCACAATATCAGCAATACGACCTCCTAGGAAACACACCACATATTTCTGAAGAAATGTAAAGAGCAAAGCAGAAAAGGACATTAACATGAAAGAATGATTTCTAAGAATCAAGAAAATATGAATATGTTTAACTTTCTCAAAATCCTATGGTGCACAGATGCAGAGTATGTTTGCACTTAAAAAGCAAGAATGGATCACACATCGTTGAACTGTTGGTTTATGACAATACTTTTATAGCAACAATACTTGACTATGTTTGAAATCATATTTTTCATTCAAAATATAATCCAAAGTTTGAGTGAGACAAATACTATTTTGCCAGCTACATATTTATAATGTGCAAATGAATTCATACAGTTTAATTAACAAGTAATAAAAGTGCATTAAGAGTTCTTAACAGTTATAGTCATGTTCTCAGTTCCTGTAAATCCACATTGTTTTGCTGCATATGCTATGTTACAATACCAGAAAAGAGCATTTCACCTCATTCTTAAAATTTGAAACTACAAGATTAAGATTCAATTGGGATTCCACAAATGTTTGGTCAGGTTTTTTAGGTTTTTGGTTTTTTTCCACACCTGTACAGTATTGATGATCCTCTCCCATGTTATTAAAACACCTTCTGTATCTTAAATATGCAACTCCCAGTCCTGAGCTTGCTATACAGTTGGAGAGACTACTGCAAAAAGGAACATTGCTTTGGTTTTATATGCAAGCACACGTGTACTCAGGAGTACTTACCACGATGTCTGAGTTGCCGGAGTCATGAGTCTTAGAATAATGAAATAAGAACTGTTCAAAAAAATTAAAAGTGGGGGTTTACTACAAAACAGGGCAAGGGTGTTATGATCTTCTTGCCAATTGTAGTGTGATCGTAAAACATACATAGACATCTTACCCTTTTGGTGTTGTCTTTTTCATCTAAACCCTGTGGGAATAATCGGTAGAGAGCCTTTTATTTGTTAAAATAAGAACAGCTATGGACAATTTTGATTATATTATCAACTTTTCAGTACTGGATTGGAACATCATTCTTCCTTGATAAATGTATTATATGTCCTTGTTTATTAATGTAACTAATCTTTTCAAACTCTGTAGACAGCATGGATCACTCTGCCTTAGAAGAGGTAGGTGGGTTTAGCGAATGCTTCTTTGTATATCCCTAGACTCTAAGCAAACTTCTTTCTCCACTGAGAGCTCATAATTTTTCTAATCTAGAACAATAAAAACATGTAAAACCTTGTATCCAACCTGGAGATTATTTTCCAAACATTGATGTCTCCCTGTTATCTTTAATAGGTGTTGGATTCTGATACATAGCATTTCAGAGTAAAAACTGATAGTATTACTTCCAGTGCTGAGTGATATTTGAGATACTGGGTCCTCAGAATTCATTCTAGACAATGGCACAGTGAGAGACCAGGCTTCAGAAATACTAAGTAATTTTTTGTGTGTGTTACCTGTGGTTTTGGGAGAAATCCCATGACCAAAAAGCAAAGTTCTTCCAGCGTACTGGACACCTAATGCGAAGAAAACATGAACTTAGATATCACACTTTGAATTCTACTACATATAACAAATAGTAAAACAAGTATAAAGTAACCTCTGTCTGACTCACCTGAGGCCCAGAATCTGTGGACAGGTAGGTAGAACATGCATCATCTATCTGTAAAAGTTCACACAGTCTTTTTTTAATAAGTCAGATTAATAAAAAGAAGTGAAATACATATATTTTCAGAAACAGTTCAGTGCAGCTAAAGGCATGACAAGCTTGTCTACTGTCAGACATCCTTATAGGTCCATCCATTAAATACTTTGCATTCCAAGGGGGGAAAAGGCCTTAACCACATAAAAAAACCCCAACTTATACTTGCTTGATCTGAACAAACATAAATATCTGTGACCTTTATTCTCTTGACTGTAAGCTTCTCAGACTAAGTCATATTTTAAATTATGATTGTAAATATCTGGGGTATGGACTATGAACTAAGATCTCTTCTGCAATATCTTTGGATTATACTGTTGGATAAAACTGTGAAGCCAATGACAAAGCTAAAGTAATTGATTCAATGGTCAGTTCTCAATCACAGCTCTTTTAATTGGATTCCAGCATCCCTGCTGGTGTATGACAGACGCATCCCTTTAGTGATTATGATATGTGCCAGCACATCTTATGCATGCCAGTCAATTTGTGAGTCACCGTGCACCCAATATCCGGGGTTTGCACTGATTTCTATGGCAAATGAGGAGCACTTCTATCCCTGGAATTGTTCAGGTCCGGCCTGGATGGGGTTTTGATCAACCTGGTCTAATGAAAGGTATTCCTGCCCATTGTAGAGTGGTTGGAACTAGGTGATCTTTAAGGTCCCTTCCAACCCAAATCATCATGTGTTTCCATAATTTTGTGTAAAGGAGATGGTTTCCAAATCACAGGACTAGTAAGAGATATATTCAATGTATTTCAAGGGATTTAAACTCTATGAGCACTGTGGAAGGAGTCATTGCTGATAAACTTAAGACATTGCAGTGCAGACTAGAATGTGACACACACAAACATAAGACCAAAACAAATAAATCCACAAACCAAATCAAGAAGTCCCAATTCCCATTTCATTCAGTTCAAAACAAATGTCCATTTAGCTCTACAACGTATGTCCAAAAATGGCCAAATGTCAACACCTGGGAAAAGCCTAAGACAATACCAGTGGTGAGGAAAAGCTCATGCTCTCCAACCACCAGCAATCTGTAGTGCAAGCACTTTGAGTTGGAAGTAGGTCTTTGCAATAAAACTCCATGAACCTCTGTGATGTGAATTTGACCAATGTTTCTCTGATCTATATTATACTTTAAGCATCCACAGTGTCCTGTGCCAACACTTTCCTAAACACTGTGTGAAATACTACTATTGTTTGTCTCCATCAGTCCTTTCAAAGCTATCTTCATTCAGTGCTGCCATGATCTTGTCTCGGAAAAAGTACTTCATAAGTGATTCCTAGCTACCCTCTCCCTAGTGTTCATAACCTTGTATTAATTACATCCTCCTTCTTATTGTCTGTT
>JAWWLV010000144.1:45751798-45773977 GCA_035041135.1 Platyrinchus mystaceus | reverse complement strand
CCGGCCGCGCAGTCCGGAGGGGGGGCCAGAAGGGACTGAAGGGACTTTGCCACAGGGGCTCTGGCGATTTGCCCGAGCTGAGAGGCTGCCGGCACTGTTTGCCCGGCAGAGGAGACGCCCCCGCCTCTCGCCCGCCACACATCGCAGAGGAGGAGGAGGAGGACGGGGCTGCTTGGTTTCCAACCCCAACCCCCGGCAGGGGGTGGGGCGGACCGGATTAGGAGCGGCCCTGGGCCGGTCCTGGCCTGCGGGCCGTAGTTTGACGACCCTTGCACTACAGCATGCCATGCTTTAAGTTAAACATGATGGTCTTTATTTAGCATAAATTGTATTTCATACACATGCGCCCACTAGATCTGAAAAATAAAGGTTATTTTCTAAAAGGCATATGGTATTTGGGCAGTATGTAGAGACCATACATATAAGTTTTATAAAATAAAAGGTTATGCAAAACATGATGAACACCACACAGCTTCTTTTCTGAAGATTCATGAGGCTATATTTTCACCTTACTATAAACATAATCCACATAATATATTGAATATATATGTGTGTTCAACTGCCAAGTATGGGATTTTTTATAGTCCAATTCAAACTGCTGATGATAGGAAAAACAAGCTGCAGATGGTTTGCTCAAAGAAGACAGTAAAGCAAAAAAACCCCATATCAACACATATAGTACCATGAAACTAGGCAATAAAATAAAAGTATGCACAAATTCCTAGTGTGTCTACATTATACAACACATTATAATTACAGTACAATTTCATTTGTATGACAACTAATTCTAATGCAAAGCTCTGATTTTCTGCTTTGGAAAAAGAGGAGATACCTTTGATTCATTACATTTCCAATTTTCCCATGTCCTTCAAATCTAAAAAAACACAGTTTGTCCTTTGAAACATAATTAAAATAAAAATAAGATCCTGGAAATCTCTACCTGAGGCTAAATAGTGCTTTGCTGAGTCCTTCCAATTTACAACTAGAGCAAGTATTTGACTTTTGTTTTTTTCTGCTATTGCAAGTTTAATTTGTTTCAGTACAACCTTCCCAGATATAAACGAACAGGAAGACAAGTGATTTTATTAATCTATTACCTTAATTTTTTGCCTCTCCATTACTGTATCTTGAGAGAGACAAAAACCATTTTGCAGCAAATTAAACAGTTTTCCAAGACTCTTTTGGAAGACAAATACAATCTTGAGAGCTATGCTTGCTATATAATTCCTTAGCAGATCTGCACATCTACTGTGCGTGGCTTGGGGCAGAGTTTGGACAACTGTGGTAAAGGATTCAGCTTTCCTCCATGGCTGATCTAAGACAGGCAATCACATTTCATCATAATGCACCAGCAACTTCTCCCATCTTGAGCTGGCAGTTGCATTGTCCTTAAAGCCAAGCACGCAGACACAACTTTAACTTACAGACTGCAACCAAATTACAAACCTATGCAGTGCAAGAAACCACCAGGCAATGGAAAGATGCGTTTGCCTGAGCATACAGAACAAGTCCAACATTCACATTACACATTTCAGCAAACAAAGTGGAAAGCAGGGCCAGACTTTGCTCACGACTGAGCCAACACCACTCGACTGCATTTCCTGACCAGGATTACCGATTAGGAGATCCAGGCTCTGTCGGGTATTGAAACAGTATGCCAGAAACCTGGTGCTGTAGCCATCAGATGATGTGTGGTCAGTGTCTTGTTCTAGCATTCTTCAAGCCACTTATACTGGCCAGCTTTTGGAATATTGGAATACATGATAATTACATGAACATGTGTTGGTGCTTTGTTTGCTTGTTTTTTTAAAAAGCACTTATTGAATGATGTATCAGTTGCCTTAGTCCTGTGGAGCAGCCTGAGAGAAAGTAACCAGGACCTGCTTCACGGCTTCCCCTTTCACAGTTCCTTGGCTTACAGAAGACAAATGAACATTCCCTCCAGTTACAGGATTGCCACAACTGTGAGGAACAAGGTTTCCTGTCCTTGTCCTAAAGGTTCTAAAAAGCTCTTTAAGTTTATGAAATCCTTTTTTCTTTACTCCTCATAATTGTTAAAACCTAATCCAATTAATATAGACAAGAGCTGGAGTGGGCTGACCATAGGTTCAGTATGAGAGGGAAATGGGCATCTCTGCAGGGTGGTGCATAAACTTCTCGGTTAACTCTCATATATCTTTCAACATGAAGTTTCTGGTGCTTAATACAGCCAAGGTGCCCAAACAAAAATGATTCAAAGCACTTTTCCACCTAGAAATAGAAAAGTCAGTTACTGTACTTGAGGAAAACAGATAGCTACAGGATGCACCTCAAAGGCCAGCTCTCCACAAGGCCTTCACAAGTCCTTCACAAGTCCCACTTGATCACTCCACAACAGTCCAGTCCAGTGTGCAAACACTAGTGGATATGTTCTTGTTCTGCCTTTGTTCCCATGCTCCAGTGCAGAAAGATTTTGGATTATACATTTCAAAGTCTCCTGCCTAACCTGCAAGATTCAGGATGGTGTGTTAGACCTCAACAGCTCCAAAACTGCTTCCTCACAAAAGGCAACCTTTCCATTTTCATTGTATTATTATTATTGGGACTGACAGTAACATCAAGCTCTTCTTCAAGCCTCTTCAGTTTTCTTTGCTTTCTCCCAGAAGACTACATAGGTCTTTTTTTTTTTGGAGAGACTCACTTCTTACATTGGAAAAAATTGCTTCTGTTTCCATTTACTGTTATTTTATGAGTATTTTCACATAGCACAGATGTTCTGGGACAAAACCCACTGTTTTCCCTGTAGTTCATACACAATCATCACAGTTTACAACTTCTATGCTTCCACAGGTTCATTTACAGTAACTTCAGCAAACTACTTCTAGTCAAATGCTGATCCACCTCAAATGTTGCTGAACCTCAGCATGGCAGATTCACGCTCAATTCCAGTGACAATTTGCTCTGACAGGATAGTAGTCCTGTGATTGCCTTAAGCAGATTCCCACAGTACTGTTTTGAAATGTCATAACATACAGAGACTGAACTTAAGGATAGTCTGAGGAAGCCAGAGTCAGCAAAGACAGAGGCTGCAATACACTATAAAACATGTTAAACATCATTTAATGTTTTATGTCTGACAACATATAATAGCAATCAGGATATAACTGCAAAATAATTTTTACCTGTCAAGTAGCAAATAACTCAAAACTCCAGCACATGTCACACAGAGATCTAAAACTGCCTGTGGAACACCCGAGATGTTAAACCAGCACTGCAAGGTACTTTAAGTAAGTGTTGTGGTTAGGAAATTATTATGACTCCCTACAGAGATAGGAAAAGCTAATGCTAGATGGAGTGGAAACAAAGGAAGTGTTGTTTTGGAGTAGGATGGTTCCTAATTTCCCCTTCCACAGTAATTGGAGAAGCAGCTCTGCCACAGTGCAGAGGAGGAAATATGAGCCTCGAAGGTACATAAAGATGTGTAGATTGTTAACACAGGAGTCCAGAAATCATGATTCATGCCTTGCTTGTCGTTGTTGGGCTGTGCAACCCTCCAGATGTGTTCCCTTAAACACTTGTGGACTAAGAGCAAGAGGCCAGGGCAGCGATCCAGCCACATCTTAGTCCAGACTGCAAACTCTTTCAGCTGCAAGGTAAATGCTAGTAAAATAGTAGTATTGTTCCAGGAATTGCTGGTTTTAGGAATCAGCTTCCTGCTTATTCTTCTGCTTATTTCAGCTGTGAATCCCTGGGGACCTGTAGCACTCTCTGACCCACTGTGTCTTGGAGGACAGCCACCAGACAATTAGACCCTTTGCCCTCTGTTGCTCTGTTGTTTGAGTCTGACAATACATTAATTATTTATGTTCTGCATACTAACCATGTAGATGTCAGCACCACTCAATGTACACTTCACATCTTACAACTTCCATCAGGGAAGCTGTACAACCTGGATATCCTTCCAATCTTGGTAAACTGCAAAGGCAAGTAAATGGAATCATTCCTAATGGAAAAGAAGAATTAAAGTGACTTTTCAAGGAAAAAAACAAACCTGCTGTCCAAGCTCTACCTTTACTTCAGCCATGCTGCAAGCTCAGAGAAACACAGGCAGTCTCAGATGATCTGTTTTGCCTTGTGACATGCATGCACAGCCATCACCTCTAAGAAACATATGTATGGTCAATCATCTTTCTCCATTGTTTTACTGCCCATAAAGTCCTTATAATATTAAGATGAAGTAACTCAGTATTAATTTCTTTTGTAAATAATTTGTTATTAATCTAACAGCTAACTCCCTAGACAATATCTGTATTTAAACATCTATTACACCTGTATTTTATAATTCTCCTGTGCTAATTTGCTAATGCTTGCCTTATTTTGAACCGTGGGAATGTTGAAAATACTCAACTACTTTATTTTCCAGGAAGTTATTCAGATCACATTCGTTAGTCAGAACCAAAAATAAATTACATAATATTTTTGTTAGATTAGAGTATTTGGATTATTTGCAAAATGTGCTTTTGGTGATTTAGCACAAGTTGTCATAATGATGTATTGAACTGAAACATGCAGCAATGCAAGTTTGATGTCAATGCTTTCTGTGGTGAATAAGAATCAGACTCACAGAAGTATTAATCATCAGGGTCAATGAACGTATAGAAAATGCATAAAGCAGATAAATGACTGTTAAAGATACATGAACAGTTGGGAACATTTCCCCACATGGTATTTCTGAGTACTCTACCATCTTCATTTTGCTATTGCTCTGCTAGGATGAATGAAGTGAAAGCAATGTTGATTTTAGCAAAAACAGATACTAGGAAAAAAAATGAAGATGATTAATCTAAGTTCCTATAAAATGATTTGTGGGTTTTCAGCATTAAATCTAGCAAAAGTAACAAGCACTAATCTAGATTTATTTGGTCTTACTTGAATAGGCAGGCTTTGCTGTTTGGAGATCAGCCATCTATAACTTCTCCACAGCATTGATGGAGTAGGACCATAGTCTGCAGAATCATTTGCATTCACGTGCACATCATACATGCTCCTGTACATCTAAAAGTAAATAATTTCCCATGACCACACACCAGAGCATCATCATCCTTTCACTTCACTGAAAGTGAAAATATTTATTCACCAAATAGGTAATCCCCATTCAGGGCTTCCAAAAAGGAAGGTGAAAAAGGCTTCATGCATCTCTCTAGATGTTCAGTGATGAGTTTGGTCCTTAGTATGCTCCTAACCTTTAAACTATCATACTATTCAGTAATCATGCTCTCCATTGGGTTGCTGTTAACCATGGCAAATGACACTCCTCTAGATTTAAAAGTGTTTTTCTAGGGATTCTTTTTTTAGGAATAAAAGTGCTCTCAGCTGTAGAAAACTTAAAACAGAAAACAAAACCAAGAGCGGTTTCTGAGCAATACAAAAATCTTTTCCTAGGTGTTTCCATGCATTGCTGATGTCAAATACTGACTACACTTGCATGTGCATTTACCACCATGTGATACATATTTACCAAAATATCAGATCCAGAATTGTAACTAAATTCAATCAGAGAATTGACAAGGTTCAAGAACTAACAAATTTGCATTATGTATCTGTAGGCAAGAGATAGAAAGATGAATTACACCACCATTTAGAATAATATTTTCTTCTGTCTGGAAAAATTATGGGGTTTTTTTGAACTTAATGAAATCCGCAAGGAACAAGTATGCACTTAGAGACAGGTTAAAGTAAAATATAATTAGATGATCATCCATGTTCTGCACAGACATTTTGCTGATATGATTAGGACAATTGCTTCAGTTTGAAATGACAGAAAAATTAAATATATTCTCCTGAGCCATCAGATTTCAGGCCACATCAGTTTTGCTAGCTAAACTTACTCAGGGTTTAAAGAGAAGCCGTTGTAGCTTCATCTACTTTTAATTGCAGAGGAGAATTATCAGTCTTCAAAAAACAGATTCTGATTTAACAATGCAGTAGCATGGCCTTTCTCAAATATCTCCATGAGGCTTTAAGAAACCCTGCTCTAGGGAGGAATGAGGGCAGCACATATGGAAGTGTGTCACTGCTCACTGCACCTCCAGCTACCATGTGGCATATCCTTACATTTCAGATTTTCGGAGCAGGGCTTTGTGAGGTGGAAGTGTAAGGAAATCTCCTCTTTAAGGGAGAAAAAAAGGCTACTGTTATGGAAATATGTGTGGCCCCAAGCAAGTTGTCTGCAGTGTTTGCCACCCAGGGCCAGAGAGTGTGAATGCTAACTCAATATTGAACAATACAACATGTCGCACATCTAATGATAAAACTGGTGGCAAAAGCCATGGTGAGTAGCTGTAGAAGTCACTCCACAGTCTATGCAGGAGGATTGAGGAAAGTGTCTCAATGCACTGTTATTATTTTCAGTACTGCAGTAATTTTTGTCAATGAGATATCAGTTGCCCAAGACCTGGTACATCCATCAAACAAGACCCATAATTGAAATATACACAATCAGAAAGAAAGTAATTTGGTTGGTTGGTTTTGATTTTGGCTTTGGTTTTTTGTCTGGAATATTTATTTTGGTTGGAAAGGGCTGATTTGTTACAAGTGAAACACTTCCACTTTGAAAGTGAAGAGTTAGGAAAAAAAACCCAAACCAAACCAAGACTCAGGAGAACAAGGAAACTAAGAGAGAATACTGGTTGGCATGGCAATCACACAATATAAGCCTGGCACCAAGCTGGTTTTAAAACTTGTATACATGCAATGTTAATAACTTAATGAATATTAATTTCGTTTAGAATTTTTGTTTCTAGTTAAAGCGATTGTTCTCCATTATTTTGCACTTATTAAAAGCAATTGTTAGCTTTTGTGTCACCCTGTTCATTGAGCATATCTGTGTGTGTGCTTGTGTGCATGCACCAATGTTGTGAAGAGCCTAGAGGTTTTCTCCAACAGACAGTAAGATCCCAGTCTCTTTTCCTCCCTTTCCCACAGAATTCTTAGTCTCTGAAGCAGGATGAAGTGCCCACAGTGCCAGCTATACTGAAGAGCCAGATTTCCATTTAAAGCCACTGGAGATGGTACATAGATAAGATCTCCAAAAATCCTGTCCATCAAGCCTGTATTTGTTTTCATGAAAGCAGTCAGAACGACACAAAAACAAAACGTTCCCCAGATTAATGAAATGCTGAGCACTTTAAAACATCTTTTGCCATTCCATTAATGAGCAAAGACGTTTCCAAACTAATTTTTCTAAATGCATGTTGACAAGCTTTTTATTGTTTTACTCCTCAATAGAACAAAATTGCTTTCAGCCTAAAAATCCCCAAAATTCTGGTTTACAGTAATCTTGTTAATATTCTAGAGGCTTACAAAATGCTATGCAGTGGAATGGAGACCACTTTCAGGAACCAACAACAGGTTCACTTTCAGGAACCAACAACTAAGTGCAGAAATCACACTTGTGATCCACTTTGTAGTTCACAGTGCAGCAGCAGCAGCAACAGCAGACCTCAAGTGCTGCAGTCCAAGCTCTAATTCTACAAGGGTACTCATGAGATGCCTCTGCCTGTGTGCAGTGTGCTGGAAGGCTCTTAGGAGAGCACAGAAGGAGTGGAATCGCTGTTAGGTCAAAGCCTGGCTGGGTGTTACTCTTGGCTTTGTAAGCCATTTTCTCAACTTCTTGATTTAGAGCACAAGGAGGCCAGCTACATCTCTGACTGGTTCTAGGTTTTTCTGGTGAGACACAACAAAGAGTGTCCAGTTACTTTAATTTGCCAGATATTCCCATGCCCCAGTCATACAGCACAAACAATGAAGTGGCTTTAGATTCCATTTGCTATTGTGCTTTATGTATATCATGAGGATATCTTTCCTGTTGTACAATTAACCGTCTGCCTCCAAGGCTTTCTTTATAAGGTAATGGCCAAATTTTCTGGTTTTCAGTGTGTAACAGTTATACTATTTTTTATATTATTTTTTTGCTAATGAACAAATGATACTCCTCTCTTTAGTATTAGGCCTTTCTCTTAAACATCCACTTCACTGTACATTCACATGTACAAAATTTTAAGGTGAGATCTCCACCAGCTAAAAAGCATTACAACTAATGTTGATGAAGATACTTGGACTAAAAGCCTGAAGATGTCAACAAGATGAAAAGCACATGGCATGGAAATAATGGCTCAGCTATTCTAGGTACATAAAATATTGTAAAGAACATCTGCAATGTGACCATCGGGTTCAAAGTAATATTTAAGCCTTTTTTATTAAATGGTTCAGGAAGCAATAAGTAATACCTGTAAGGGTGAGGAGAGAGGGGTTGCATGATTTATTTTAATTTATTGCTTATTTGGGGGAAGAAGAGTAAGCAAAGAAGGACAAGAAGGGAATAACAGTGGAATTTCCTTTAAACTATTTTAGAAATGTAATAAAAGGGAAGCCTGTCCGTTTTAGTTGTTGGATTATTTCTAAAAGGCTACAGTACAAAACTAGATATGACACCTTGCTAGTCATTAATATTTTTGTGTTTATTTAAGAGTTTAAATTCTTGTGAAAATAGTGACGGAGAGAGACTATCAGATTAAAATCTTTACCTACATTGCTGACAAAACATTTCAAGAGAGGCTATACAGTTTGACAGGTAAAAGAAATATTTGATAAGGTGGTTGAAGAGCACAAGGCTGGGCACAGTAGAGAAGCCTGTTTTCCATATGAAAACATGGCTGTTGAAATTGTTGCTGGCAAGAGAACAAGTCTTCTAGAAAGAACATCTTAAATAGTTAAGGGGGGAGACAAGGCTTTTGCTATTTCCTTAGTTTCATAATTGCATTTAAGTTAGTAGACTTATGACTAGTCTCTGGCTTCAGCCATGTGTTGCTGATGAGGAAGATCTGCTCTCACCCAGAAGTTCTGCTTCACCCTTTGGCTTTCCAGCAGAGCTGTCACTTCCAAGAAGGGCTGCCTGCTGTTTGATCTGCCTGCAGCGCCTTGTTACCCCTCTGTGTTGGGTCACCAAAGGCACTTCTGGCCGACAGAGAATGACACAATGCTGCCATTGTCTATTAAACCAATTGAGGAAGATGTTAAAGGAATAAAGTGTTTAAAATATTCATTGGTTTTTAGAAGCACGTATATCTTCTTAATTAGCTTTGTCACTGGATCAAATTAACAAGGTTTTAATGACAGTAAGTGATACATTCATTAATTTAGGAAATGATTCATTTTCTCTGACTTTTTAAATTCCCTTCTAATAAAATAAATTCTGGCATGCATTTTTCAATTAGGCATGATGTTCTTATTTCACATGGTGTAATACTGCAGCTTGAACACCAGGATAGGATGAGCACATTAAAGCAAAAAAAAAGTGATCAATTTCAAATAATTGTGTGAACTCTGAAGTCAAGTTTTTATTTTCCAAAAATATTTGTTCATTCAGTTTTGGCTAAAGATTTATCAGCAAATTTAGCATTCTTAAAAGTCTTTCATACAAACCTAAAATATGCTTAAGTATCACTTGATTAATATTATTTCTTACACACTTTCACATATGCACAACATCAGCACTATACAAATAAAGAAACAAACAAATATTAATCGAAATAAAGAGCTGTTATTTCATCATTATGTAACTGGACCAGCTTCCTGTCCAAATCAATCAAACTGCTCACATGAGTACCAGGCTAGAGCTTACTAAAACGTATTTATTATGATTATGCATTTTCTCATATTTATGCAGAAACATGCAAGAAGGTCAAGCTAGCACTCTACTAGTAATTTTAAAAGCACAAAACTTTCTGGTTTGTGTTTGAATCTCCAGCCTAAGAAATTGCATAAGACAATTTGATATGTGAGGTGTAGCAACTACAGGAGTCCATACAGTTTTGCTTTAAGGAATATAGATTTTTTTTTTCCAACAAATTACATGAAGAAAAAAATAATGGTACAGTATTAGTTACAGTATTAACATGCAAATACCAGCCCTATCTACTGAGGTTGCTCTGATTAGCAGAAAAGTCATGCTTGTAGAGGATGCTCTCCTTTTTACATGCTCTGGAGTCTTTAATCAGCCTGTAATCAAAATGTGAAATCTTAGTCACAAATCTTGGCTCTAGAAATCTTCTGTGCTTCCCAGATGGCTCTTGAGGTAACATCAATCATCTTTCCAGTCTTGAAAACCTCTTTATAGTTAACAAAACTCTGATGATTGATTACTGAGATGTTAAATCTACTTCCAGTTTTCAGTGACTGTTTCAAGTCTCAGTAGACAGATGTAACCATGTGACATTTCCCTTAAGTACCTGTGGTTTTGCTTTTTGACAGATGAGCAAAATCCTGCATCCTGACTGCACAGACGCAGTTCATAGGATAGCTTACATTACATGGTTAGAAGGCTCACCTAGATTTTGGTTCCCCGCAATAACAACAATCCAACTGTTAATAGTGCATGGGAGGAGGGAGAGACAGAGGGAAGGGGACTATCCAATCACATGAACTATAAATATTCTTTTCACCCACAGGAGCTTTAGGTCCATTGTAGAACAAAAGTCACAGCTTAAGAAGTCCACTCAGGAACAGTCTAAGGTGTCCTAAATTATTATTCTCTGGCCTGACAGGTGAGTTGCAAACTCATCACACTTCCCATTCCTTTCTAACCTGTTCTCAGCCAGGAGCCCTTCAGTCATGTCTGGGTACTTAATTCACATGATAGTTTGTGGAGGGAGTCAGGATCCTACCCTGGGGCTGTACTCACTCAGCAGAAGGCACACAAACATTGAGTTTGTATGCTTAGCACCACTTTGACACAAAGACAAGATGTTGCCCTGAAAATCCTCCCCCCCTCACATTCAGAACTTGAAAAGCTTTGACTCATAGCCCCTGTTCAGAGCCCCAACTCTGGAACCAGAATACAGCATTTTGTGACCACTTTCCATGCAGAGGCAAAGCTTTCCAAGGAGAACAACGGAGTCATTTGAAATATGCAGCTATTCTGCTGTGTGCTGCATTCACACACTATCCTCTTCTGTTTCATGGCTGTCAGACTTTTCATTAGCACCCTCACAGCAACCCTCAGTACTGTGCCTTATAGTGGCTTTAAATGTACCTTCTGGAAAGCAGGTATATTTAATATACTCACTGATATGACAGTGACCATTTGAGCTTCTTGGGATAATTCCTGTTCCTGTTCTAGAGGAAGCACAAAAAGCACAAATTATTAGAAGCAAAGCAATCTCCGAAATTTCTTAGGGCAATTTCATCCCACAGAAGTGAAAGAAATTTGTGCTTTGCAAACTGCAGAAAGCTGGCTTGAAAATAATTTTTTTAACATGTTTTTCAGTTCATGGAGAAATTTGAAGCCTCATGAGTAGAAACATAGTGTTTGTGTAGCTTGTTAGAAGCCATATGGTACACATTTTAGTTATAGGTCAAGTTTTTAACAGCCTGTTCTTCAGTGTACTGTAGCAATATAAATCAGGAGCAGCTTTACTGTGCTTGGAAAACTAGGACCTGCAGTATAAATCCAGGCTAGAAATATAGTGGTGGCATATCACGGCTGATAAATAAAGCAATAATGCTACAAAGCCATGATTTTCTCAGCTATTAGAACTGGATACAGCTATTAGAACTGGGTACTCGATTTGCATCTAGTTATTAAAAAATTCTCCCTACTGTTTCAAGAAAAAAATTTCTTTTTTAATATTTGATGATGTTACATTTTACTGGCAAAACTCTGTAATATCTCTACAGGGAGCAGTGTACAAAAGAGCCTCTTTTTTCTGTAAAGGGCAGTGCAAAACTGTTGAAAAATGAAACACAGTTTTATGCTTGTTAATAAACCTCCTACTCTGATCCAAAGTATGGGGATGAGATTATATTTTTACTGCAATAGAAGTGAATTGCACTTTTTAATTGGGATCTTCAGGTCTTTCGGTAATACATAAAGAAAATAACCATGAAAAGTGAGCTTGAAATGCAGAGGCAGTACCATATCTCTACCCACACCTTTGGTTAGCTTTTGGTCAGCGAGGTGTTTGTGAGAGGCATTTGCACAGCCCTCCAGACCCCTCAGCTTTGCTAGACTCTAACCTACTTTGTTCTAGCTTTTGCTTAGCTTTGTAGTAGTGTGTGGTGCAAGACATGCCTATTTCTGTAACTCACAGCGACAACACAAGGTTATTCTATGCAGAGCCAGCTGTCTGTGACTGTGGGATAAAAATACAGCCTGGAGGAGTGGAGGCATGGGAGACCAAGCACCCAAACGGTAAAACACACTTTATATAGTTCATTCAGGTGTAAAATGAAGAACGAGCAAGGTGTACAGCATGTACAGAAATGACTCCAAGCAGACCCTGAAGTGAGACAGAAAACCCCCATCGACACACTCCTTTCTGCGCAGAGCTCAGGATGCTGATGGCTCCCTGCAGCCATCCCTGCTACCGAAACCAGCCATGGCAGGACTAAGCGAAACAGTGGGAAGAGGAGGCCCAGAGAGGAGGACATGGCAGTGAAAGGTTTGTGTGGGTAACATAATACATTCCAGCATTCCATATGGACAGCATTAAACCTATCTGTTTTAGTGTAATAAAGTTTTATAAGGTGTCACAACAAAATTCTGTATGTTAATAATTTTATCTATCTCAGTTTTCCATGTGATCTGCTCTTTTCCAACCAAGCAGCAGTATCTGGAAATTATACTGTCATATGGCAAATTTAAGGAAATCTGCAGAGGAAGGACCAATGTACTCATAAGGTGCCTGATTCAATTTTTTTTAATATCCAGAAGCTGCAAAAAATTTAATTTTTTAGGGCTTCTGTCCTGCAAAATCCAGACTATTTTTTTCTAAATTAAATTGGACCCAGGGAAAGGAAGAAAATTTCCCTGTAAAGATTAGACAAATATGAAATAACATTAGAAATTACTTGCTAAATGCTTTATGAAGTCTAATTTCATGATACATCTGCTGCTTAACTAAAACTGTATTACACTGCAAAGCAATGGCAGCTCAATCTGATGATTTTCCTGGTGTCATTCCTGACAAATGACTTCGTCCTTGGGGATGTATGTAAGAGGCTTTAAAGCAAAAGGGAAAAATTGGTGCTGTGGGAATCCCTCTCCCCTATATAGGGCAATAAGGGAGACTCTGGGGGTAGTAGTGGCAAATGGAGTGAAAGACGAGTGAATCTATGACTTTTTTTAAGGTGTCACTATCAGAAGCTCAGAAATGCTGGGTGAGACGAGCTCCCATCCCTTCCAGCAGATCAGTTTTCTTCCAAAGTGAGATAAAATCCCAGACAAAGTGGAAAAGTCAACAGGGAAGCATCTTGCTTTGGCATGAAGAGCGGAGAAGGATTTTCAAATAGCATGCAGAGAGAGGCTGATCCAAGGCACCTTTTGCAGGCTGTGGAAGCGGGATGCAAAGCCACCCTGGAGGAGACAATTTGTCTGCAAGACTTCTGGACTGAAGTAATGTGCTTCGACTTTCATGGCCAGTTTGGTAGTAAGTGGACCTAGTGAATTTAAAGCGCCTGCTGTGAAAGGATAGCTCAAGGCGCTCCTTTGCTGCAAAACTAATTTTCTTTCTCATGCACAAACTCTCACGCACACTTATCCACAGCTTCTTCTGTAATACAGAAACAAATAATACTCGTTTTATTCAATCAGGTCTGTAATTGCATCTATTTGGAGGTTTGCACATCCTTGATAACCCAACTGTGAGGTTACTATGAAAGAGCCTCCTAACTTCCTGCAAGACAACAGCATGCTCAAAGCTGTGTTGGATTATGAAGCAGGGAGTCTGTGATGTTGTTGTGAAGAAGAAAATTAACTCTATCCCAGACATAACCAGAACAGATGTATATTGGTGCCATCAAAAAAACCAAGTTTTTTTCTCACTGTATTTAAATCCATTCATTTTGGCTAAGTCATAGGAACAAATGCTGTAGGACAAAGGGAAGGGGATGTCTTCCATTGTAGAGATCAGGAAGTCGTATCATATAATTCCAGTTGTCAGCTCAACAAGTTTCATACTAATCGAAGTCGCATGTTTGAGGAGCCTTGGCCACACCTGCTGCTGCCAGAAAGCTGTTCTGCTGCCTCAGCACCATCCAGATGGATGCAAACGGGTATTGGCCGTGCCCATGGTTCAAGCCAGCTGCGTGCAAACCGCGCTCCAGAAGCCACGTAACTGCATTAGTGCTGTCTGTGCCTGCAGGGGAGAGAGGCCCTCCAGCCCAGGGTGTGCTGTCACCAGCAGCTACTCTCCTTCAGAGGCAGGACATGTTAGAGCAATGGGGAGGCTGTGTTGGGTTGAAAGTGCAAGTTCCTACGTCAGCTCCTCAAGACAAGCTCATTAATCTCTAAATGTGCCGCAAGCCATAGTTTTTTCATAAATACGGTTTTCATGGACACTTCAAAGTGCTCACGATGCAATCAAGTATTTAGCTTCTTTCCAGATAAAATGTTTTTGGTGGCTATAACTACCAGGGAATGATGCTTGGTCTTGGTCAGTTTTAATGCATAGGTAGATTTCTGCCTATGCACAGTCAAGGATTTGAAGCATTTCTACACTTAAAGTTATTCCATCATTTTAAGTGATAAATCTCTTGTCTAAATTGCTAAAAATTAATCATCTTGACAGCATAGAACAATTACATATTCTATATGACACTTAGTAAAATATTTCTGAAAGTTTTTAAGTATGCTATTACATGAATGTCATGGTTTTGCTGGCTCTTAGAAACTAAGCAGGGATTTTTCCCTTCCCCCTGCCTACTGTGTGAAGGGGATGTTGAATGGGCATATTGACTGTGGCTTAGGCAGTTAAATTACACAAAAGATCTAACTGGTAAGACCACATTCCTAGTTGATGGCCTTCAGGATCTTATCTTTGGGGAGGGGTAAGAAGTTCTCTTTGACTTTTTTTTTCCTCTCGTCTCCTCAGAAACGAGGGGAGGAGTTTTCGCTGCAGCGGAGCTGGGACAAGGTCAGGGTAGAAGCTGGGAAGGGGCCTTTTGTTCCCAGCCTGGTTGGCAGCTGTGGATTCTGCTTGGATTTTTGCATTGGAGAGGAACTGTTTCGGGAGGTTTTCCCCTCCACCATTCCCATTATTTTTTTTTTTTCTTGGCAGCAGTTCTTGTGCACATCAAAGAAGGGGGGGAGGGCTGCGCTGCATGATTCAACCAGAAGGACTGAGTGAGTTTTCTGCTGGAAAGGACTTCTTTTGTTTGTTTTTCTTTCTTTCCCTCCTCTCTCTCTCTCTCTCCTTTTTACTCCAGTGGGGGAAGGGGAAGGAAGACCTCCATTTTTTTGGCGTCTCCAGCACACCTGGGGAAACTCCCATGGGGCGATCCCAGTGATCCAACAGCACCACCTTCTGACCGGTACCAGACAATACAAGCTCTGCATCGCCAGTGATCCAACAGCACCCCCTGCTGACAGTGTTTAGAATTACACCAAAGGACACAAACGGAACTGTTTACCTTTTTTTTGTTTTGTTTTGTTTATCTGTTCGTTTTGAAGGGGATTATTTTTGGGTATAGAATTATTGCTTGGTTGTTTTATTTGCATTTTTTCGTTGTTCTGCCAACACACATATATTTTTTAATAAAGGGCTGTTATTTTTCCTTTTTCCACATTTTTCCTCAACTGGAGCCTCTTAATTTCAAATTTACAATTGCTTAGAGGGAGGAGTTTGGGTCTTTTTCATAACTCATCCTCAGCAAAACACTTGTGTCTCATGAAACTGAGACAATGAAGCATTACACTTTAATGCTATAAATAATACAGTGAAATGCAGATAAAAATCATCATAAACACAGAAGAATAAGTTTAATGGCAAAAAAATGTTAAGAATGAAACTATCTACTTTTTGTACTTACTGGTTATATCTAGTAAAATAATAATCATAAGGATTTGTTTTGAAAGCAAACTCTTTTACTTAGAAACTCAGTACAGAGCAAATATTTTAAATTTTAAAATAATTACTTGAAGTGCTTTTATTATTTTTCAAAATAAGCAGAAGGTTCAGAATAGAGCAAAAGAACACACAGAAAAACCAGGAGAAATTTACCCCTGCCTCAAGTAATACTTGTCTTTAAGAAGAAAACCAGTCTACCTCTGCTACAAGTATTTCCAGTGGCAGAGAACTGAGCTTTAGGAGTTTTCATGGTCAGTAGCACTCAGCTTTTAGAAACACATTTTCTTTTTACTTGAATTCATCTAGTTTAAGTTTCTGGCCATTGTGATGTTTCACACAGGCAGCTCACACCTGCCTGTCACTCGTTTGCCCGGGCACAGATTTAGCTGAGATGTGGATGCCAAGGGACCAAATCTGGCTCTGCAGGAAGTCAGCCCAAGCCAGGCCACGGGGTCAGACCACTGCTTCAAGGGCTCATCTCATTCCTCCACATGTCTGGGGAATCCTACTCTCCCATTATTTCAGACAATTATTTCAGCAGGTGGACTAGGTTTTCTTGTTCATTAACCATTCCTACATCTCTTCTTTCAGTCTTCCCAAATTTTCAGTGTTATTCCCTAACTCAGGAATAACTTACATGATACTCCTCTTTTGTATACATTCACAGATTCATAATGGCTCTTATGGCTACTTCTCCAGTAGCTTGCAGTGGGATTTCATGGTCAGTTGGCTTTCCATCATAAAGCTGCAGCACTTTCAAGTTTCCTGTTTCTTGAGATGCTATGCAACAACCTGTAAAAATGCCCTGCCTGCTCTCAATATCTGTTTGTGTAACTATATGAAAAATACAAAAAAATTGTACTCTTTAGACTTTGTTGGTATCCTCACTTTTGCTCAGGAAACACTAGGTGTCCAAAGACCTCTGAAGTGAGGATACAATACCATATTTTTATTAAAATTACTCCTCATTACTCCAGGAATGAAAAATATTTTTGCATTATCACAGAAAATATTATCTCCACTAGTTGAACTCCTCCCCAAAAGAGAACAGAAATATATAATGAGCTATTCTGCCTTTGGCAGATTAAAAATTCAACAAACTGCACCTAAAGTGCTCCAGTACAATTGTCAGAAATTCAGATAACTAGAACTCCTATTGGTGTTCCCAGATTCATTTCATTTTACTTTTGCCTTTCAAAAAATGTTCCCTATGTTTTCTGATTGTTTCTTAATTCTTGTTTTACGATCTTCCAGAATATTTCTAGAGAAGTTTTATTTTATTTTTTTTAATCACTGGATTGTGGTTTTGGCATCTTGTAAAATGCATTTGAATGGCTACTAATTGTTATTTTCATTGGTCTGTTCTAATCCTCTCTCCACCTGAATTTACTAACAATTGGTTTTGAGCTTTTGGAAACTGTTCCTTGTAAACCACCAAGTATGACTGTTCATTGGAATGTTCATTACACAGATCATATTAATATAGTACACATATATAGTAGACACCAGCTAATTATCCATCTCCAGTTTCCTTTAAAACTTTGGCCTAGGGGTATTCAAGATCACTTGCTACAGAAAAGCGGACTGAGGCCTTAAAGTCCACCAGCTAATCATTTCCTTGCTGAGGCTGAAATTCAACAGCTAGGAAACATTTCTTAACTAGGAAATATTTTAAAAATAGAGAGCGCAATGCTGATGCCTAGTTATAAAGACTGAAATAGAATCACAACATCATAGAATCATTAAGGTTGGAAAAAGTCTCTAGGAGCATTGAGTCCAACCATTAATCCAGCACTGACAAGTCCACCACTAAATCATGTCCCCAGGTGCCACATCTACACGTCTTTTAAATCCCTCCAGGGATGCTGACTCCACCACTTCCCTGCACAGCCTGTTCCAATGACTGACCACCCTTTCAGTGAAGAAATTTTTTCCTAACTTAAGGCTATTTCTTCTTGTCTTACTGTTTGTTACTTGGGAATTGTCACAGGATGATGAAGAGTGAGCCAAAGATACATTGTAAGTGAGAAAGGGGAAGGAATGGAAAAGCACTAAAAGCAGAAAGATATAGCAAAGAGTGTGAATAACTGTGTTTCTGTGGTGACTGGTCAAGTAAGACAACACCTCATAGACACAAAAACTAAATTGAATCTTTTATTTCAGCTTGTTTAAAGCCAAAAGATTTCAAAAATAAATTCAGCTTTTTGAGATTTCCTCCTTAATTGTTTATTTTACAATTAGAAAAATTCAAAACCCCACAAAAATTTAGTTTTGGTTTAGAGAAAGAGAAGATAGATACAGTGATATGTCTTGGGATATAAATGAAACAATTTATGACAGTCTTTTCCAACAGTTATTTAAAAGTGAATATCACATTTTGAACAAGAGAAAATGAAGCCTTAGGAGGCAGCAGCATTCAAATATAGATACACTAGATGAAGGATAAACTTTACAGCCTTTTTATTTGACAGGGTAGGAAGGAGGTAAGCGGTGAATTAATGAGGACAGAGGCTGTAATTGTCAAAATCTTTCCTTTTTATCTGTGTATTTGCATGCATGTTGAAAAAAATGGAAAATCTCAACTGGTGGGAAAATGTTGGTAAAAGTAGACAAGGATACAAAAACAGCCTGACTGTCAAGCAGTGGGATTTGAGAAGAGGCCAAAGAGTGTTATCATGAAATGAAAATGTCTCTCCTCATGAGAAAAACTAATGGCAAGCACATTACTTGAAAAATCAGTGACAAATAGATATATCAGCAAGAGAAATAACTTGGGAATCAAAAAAAAAAAAAAAAGGAGAATTTTCCCACTAAATGGTGAATTTTACTGGAAAAAGGAGAAAATTTTGAAGAAACAATTTTCACCTGCTCAAGTCTAAGACTGACAAGGACAATTCCAACTTCTTTGGAGCAACAATAAAATAGGATTTATTAGCCCATAGACTTCCAGTCTTATTACTGACAAGAGATCACAAGATCTTACAATTCTTTTATGAGATTTTTATGGACAAACAGTAAAAGGAGGAAAAACTCAAAACCTGGCTTTTAGCAGGATGTATACAGCTACCTAAGCCTGGCTTTTCCAACAGAAGGTCTGCAAAATCATTAAATCACTGTCTGCTTGAAGCACTAGGACATGGGTAAGCATGAGTTGAAATCTGAAAGGGAAGAATGCATAGAAAACACCCTCAGACAACTATGCTCTCACTTCCTTCAGGAAAAAGGACTGTATTTCTAACCAGATGCTGTCCAAAGTTCATTATAAGACATTAAACAAGGTTCCACAGAGGCTTCCTGCCCCCTCCAGCACTGCTGTGGGAAAAGCAAAGCCTGAGTGGCAGCTGCCCCGTGAAGGATATTCATCTCCTGGGCATGTGATGTGGTGCTGGATGAATGAGAAGAGGTCTCGGTCTCACACAGGTCAGTAAGAGTGCTGCAACTAAAGTCCTTAAAAAATCCTTAACAAAACCTGTCCAACACAAGGAAGCTTGGTGAGTTAGGAAGCACAAGCAGAAGATGAGGTGGGACATGTGTCTTAATGGGATTTTGAGGTTAAGTCCACTTAAAACTCTGGAGGCAGGTTGTACTTACAGCTGTTGAGTTACTGCCAGTTGGTTAATTCCCAATTACAATCTGGACAGTATCCTTTTATTTTTATCAAACTATGAAGCCACAAGGCTTTCTTTTTTGATTAATGTCCTTATAGGCACATGCTACATGAGTCAGCATCATTCATGTGTTGAGAGCTGAGGCAGGTACAAAATGCACCATTAAAAGGTTCATTACGAGATCGTGTATTACATCAGATTTCTTTCAGGAACAACAGTGCTTTCTGCTTTCAGCATAAATATTTATTTTACAGTAAATGTTTGATTTTAAAATCATTAGGATTTAACAAGTCCAAATTACTGTACTGGAGTGGATAATGGCTAAATCATGTGAGAAATTTCTACAAACATACATAAGCCACATTTTTGGGGGAGAAACTGTTGCCTGCTGAAGTATGAGTATGTAACTACAGTTCTTAAAATTAGTATAGATTTTTCTGTGCTTATATAATGTGCAAATATCTTTAAAATACATTCTTCAAAAGAGTTGTCATTTTTGTTTAAAATATATCATTCAATAGAGTTGCCATTTTTGTTTACATCTACTTTCAGTAGACTTGGGACAATAGAGAAAAAACACAGATTATTTCATTATTTGGTCATAAAATACCACATCAATTCTAAGAAAAAAAAACATTTCAGCGATTATTTCAGTTCCTGCTCCAATGACACGGTAATTTTCTCATCCTCATTCCTTTTAAGAGACCTCAGACGGGGGTTTTGCTTCTCCTTTGTGCCTGGGCTGCATCCACGAGCGATCCGGCAGCACCATCTGCTGGACATTTTTTTCCTCCCTATGACACCTCATTACCTTTTTTCTGAAATAATTTGACAACCAGGTGAAGGCAGACCAGAATCAGCTGAGGTCTGTGCAAGATCAGACGTTCTCATGGGCTCTCTGTTCCCCATGGGTCTCCTGGATCATGACTTTTACCTCAGGTAACACGTTTAAGATTCATTAAGTAAAAGCTAATTTTTGTTCAGTTTCACAGCATTATTTCAAAATAATTAAGGTAACTTAAAAAATTAGGATTTTCCATGCCTTCTAGAAGAGGTACAGTCACACAGAGTGATGTTTGAATGTTCATTACTATTATAAATGGGGAAAAAATGGGATATTGCCTGTTACAGTTTGCAAGACCTCACATCTCGAAGCTAGCCACATATAGAAAGTAAATAAAAAATTAGCAGAGGACTTTCCAGCAGGGTATGCATATGTTTTGTAACACGTGAGCATAATCCCAGGCAAAAACCTTTTTCCACCATGTACTCATTACAAAACAGGCACCGGCTTTCATCTGCCAAGTGAAATCCTGCCTGTAATCTTGGCACCAGATGTCACCAGCTGCCTAATTAAAAACTGAAACTTCACGGAAAGAAACCACTCTACTGCTGGGAACCCCACACATATTTAGTAGTAAAGAGCCTAGCCTCTACTAAATATTGTTTTGCTGCTCATAAACGAATATATTTGGTGTGCACCAAATCCCTCTACAATCATTTTAATCTTTCATCAATGTTAAGAATAGACATAATGTACATAAACAAGTTCAGTCACAAATTGCTATCAGAAATACCTGACATATTCCAGTCTTCTTAAGAAAAAGGAAAATATTTTAGAAAAATAAAATAGAAAAATTCTAAATACAGAATTCTAAATAATAATTCTAAATAAAAAAAAAATCTAAATATAGGTTTCAACACATAACATCGCTAAAAATAATGCTGGGAACAAATCCTTTCCCCTCAGCCAAGTTTGCTGAGTTGCTGTAAAAAATAAGACCGCATTACATTGGGGTTCTAACCATAAGTATACATCAGTAATGAGCTTACATCTAAAAGCAAAGCTAAACAGTAAATGTGGCAGTGGACCATTAAGCATTATGGATGGACATGCTTCTATCTGAGGCTGCCAAAAGAAACCCCAGAACATATTTTGGACGTCAAGAAGGCTGCAAGGACGTAAGTCATATAAAAAAGAGAAGGCTGTTGAACAATGTTCTGAATGATCTCACACTTTCAGAGATTACACCCCTTTTTTCAATTTATAGCATAGGTTCTAAGATATGAAAACATTCTAAGAACTTTGTGGTGCAGCTCTCCAAGTGAAAGAAGGACTGGGGACCAAACAGGAACAGCAATCATCTGTACAAGCTGAAGGCTGGAGTGAGAAGTTGGGCCATGGAAGTTGTTCAGGAAATGCCTTCCCTTCCGATTTGTTAACTTGGTCCCTTCTTTCTGATCAGGCTTTAGAGAACTTGTCACCAGACTCGCAGCTCAAGGCTCTTACAACAGGAAAAATCTTGTTTGGGACCAAACCCTCAGCCACCTCTGGCAGCTACTACACAAACCAGGGAAGTCCATGGGGATGTAGAATGAAAAAATTGAAGAGATGGAAAAAAAAATAGAAGCACCTGATTATTCTCCACTATATCATACTGACCCTTGAATTCATCCATTGTCCTTATAGTTTCTTAAAAATATATGTATTCTTAGGATCTCTACACATTCTACACATGCACTGACTTCTGTAATGTGTTAGTGGTTAAGATGCGGCGCTCTCACCGCCGTGACCCCGGTTCGATTCCCGAACTGGGTTCAGGGACACTCCCCCGGGGCAGATGGAGCTCGTCAGCCCCTAAGGCCATCCATCTAAGAGAAGGTCACTCTAAACAAACCTACGTCCT
>JAWWLV010000144.1:45720765-45741852 GCA_035041135.1 Platyrinchus mystaceus | reverse complement strand
TGCTCTTCTCTGGACCTGCTCCAGCACCTCAATATCCTTCCTGAACTGAGGGGCCCAGAACTGGACACAGTACTCCACGTGTGGCCTCACCAGTGCTGAGTACAGGGGAAAAAATGAAACAATATAATTTCTTTAACACTGTATTCTGCAGCACAGGAGCTTACTATATCACATTTAGTACTTTCACAGTTTTTTGAAGAACGAGAAACTAGTTTTCAATGTTTTGGTGGACTTGTTTTTTTTAAAAAAGTCCACAAAACTATGACCATCATGAACCAATACACTTTGCTAAAACATACACAATGTTGCCTTTGACATTTTCAGATTGAGCTGCATTATCATAGAGTAGTTTGACCATTATTCAAAGCTTGATTTACCTCTGAGAATATTAAATATTGGCTTTTACTTGCTTAGTATTGACAAAAGAGTCTGATTAAAAATACTTAACTTTTTATACCCATCTAGAACCATTATTTGATTCCATTAAATAATTCTGTGAAGTCTCTCCTTGCTTTCCTGTGCACATCATTGAACATACCAATAAACAAAAGCACTTCTGGGCTATCACTGAAGACCACAAAGAACCCTACAGATACACTGCAATGTTCTAACAGGGTCAGAAAGTTCCCCCATTTCTCCATTCTCAACAGGGACGAATCAAGTTTCTTACTTCAACATTCCCTACAGAGAGCATATTCAATTAACTCCAGTACCTGGCACATCATGATATAAAAACTACTGCTTTCATTAGAAGAGAAAAACACTGGGAAAATAGGATTACAAAACTACTTAGAGAGACTTCTAGCCTCAGGGACTCATCCTTTGAATAATGACTAGGTCACCTAAAAATGCCTTCAGTAAATAATTCAGAAATATGAAAAAGAATCCTAGATGGGGAATAAAAACTGTTCCTTATCTGTAATCTTTAAAAGAAAACTAAGTCTTCAGCTCTATATCTAAAAAGACTTCCATGTCAAATTGCAGTACAAACTCCACCCCAGCTTGCCATTTCTTCCTGTACAGATGTTCTTTCTCTAGATCTAGAACAAGTGTTGCTGTCCATGGGGCAGAAATGTCATATACATATGTTTTCCCATTCATCAATATAATATAAACTATGCACACCAAAATTATGAGATACCACTCATCAATATACATTCATGTGTGCAAAAGTGCAGATTTCACTATTTTGACACTATAAATATTATTCAAGTCTTAATAAAAAGGATAGCAAATAATTGTCAAAGTACTGACCTACCTTCTTTGCCTTTGAAAACAAAACCTTGAAGATTTTAAGGGCTTTTTAATATGGGGGTTTTTTACATTTTAAAGTACTTACACAAAGGTACCCTCTTTAGCTTTCAGAGGCAAAAGTCTGAGCTTTGAAATTTTCACTGTTTCTGAATTTTCTGAACAGTATTAAATGCATTCACTTGGTGCATGTCCTTGCCTTATAATAATGATTCCAATTTCACACTTAAAAGACATATATATATAAAAGCAAAAAACTAAACATGACGCAACATCATAACTAAATAATTATAAAATGTTGGCAGCAAAATTTGGACATTTCTTAGAAAATCAAGCATAAAATTCCCTTACTGACACTTTATTAAGGGAAATATGCCTAGCAAGCCTATTTTCATGTCATACTAGCGTCAGAACAGCCCACAAAGTCACTGATATATTCACCTCTGCTGTACAATTACTTTCAAATGAAGCAACACCAAAACACTTGATTAATAACTTGCATTCACATTTACTCCAGCCATTCTCCAACACATCAATCACACTTATACATTTAGACACATAAATATCAATTTTCATACAAAACATTTGCACACAGCATTCTAAAAGCCTGATTTTTTTTTTTTGGTACTAAGATATTGATTTTTGAGGTCTTTCAAAAACATAGAAATGGAAATAGCAAAGTAAATGAAAAAATTCACCTACGTTGTCTATAGAGACATGTCACAAATGTAGGCCATCCTTTCAGAAATGTTTACAAAGGAGCAAATTTTCCAGAGTAGTGGGTCCCAAAAACCATGGAGGCACTGCAATTATTCAAAGGAGCAGATTGACTCAGTTCCCTTTGATCTCATCAGTAGACAGGTATACCTGCACCTTTTAAAATGTATACCTACATTTTCATAATAAATTTTCATAATAAATCCTGGAATGGCAGATATAGGCTGAGTCACTAATATTAATTACATGATTATATGTGCTTATGATAAACGAAATACCACTAACAGTCATTTGTTAATAGCAGCTGTGTTCAGCAATCCAGTTGGGATCTATTTGGTTGCAGAACAGAGTGGAAATACTAAGTGATTTTTTTGCAGCAAGAGCAGGCGTGTGCTTTCCACCTCTCTCCCTACAACGTCTTGGATCATGCATACTATTCAAAATGTCAAATAACTTACTAGATCTGCAGGTATGATGAGTCCCTTAGTCTCATACTGCTAGCCCAGACTCATACAGTCTTCATCCATCCTCACCACAGCTTAGGCATAAACATGTTCTATTATCCCACAAAGCAAGAGAAAGAAGCACAGAAGAGATCTGGAGACTTGTTAGCATGTTTCTGGTGCTTATCAATGGACCACTTTGCACTACAAGACCTGCTTTTCTCTGTATTCATGGGCTTTTGTCCACATCATAAGCCTTCAAAAAGGCAACCCCCTGGAAGTTAAAGAAAGTTTTGGAAGGAAGTGGGAGGTAGTAGAATAGTAGGCTGGGAAATTGCTTGAAGTTTGAAAAATCTAAAATTTAAATAATCATCTTTAACATTTCAAAGAGAATCCTTCTATATAGCACATTGGTTTTGCTATGCAGCATAACATCGGTTTTGCTACAGTGGACATGTGCGTCAACTACTTTTGACACAGTTTGATGAGACATAATTTGCAAAATGTCAGAAATATTCTTGTCAACATTTTATTTTGCAAGGTCAAGACTTTGAGGCATTACCACTTTTTCATGAGACTTTGGGTTTGGTTTTATTTGAAAATATTGCTTGATTGAAGAATGGTGCAACATTCTTTCCTCTAACTTTTGATAAACTATAGCTTGACAAATTTGGAGGTGTGTTTTACTAGATAAATACTGAAATGTTCTGTTCTTCCTCAGAATTGTGTCTTTTAAAAAAAAAAGTCCAAATTTTTATTAATAAAGGGCCTGTGAAAGCTCACAGAACACACAAGAGTCACCTGAAAATGCACTGTGGTGATGCTGAACTCTGCTGGAAATTACTCACTGGCAAAAAAAGTTTGCAGACAGTGCTTTTGTTGGCTCAGTCAGAACTTGACTCCTATTGCAAAGTTTGTGTCAGTTGGGTTTTTCTAGTTCTGTCACCTCACATCTTTATCTTGTTAGGTCTGTCACTGCATTAAAAAAAAAGCTTGAAAGTCTCTTTTGCCACGTATTTCTTCACCTTTGAATAGGATGCATACTACCCCCAGTATGTCCTACTTCTCTAGTTCTTCAAGTGAAATCACTCACCTTTGATCATTCGCAATTCAGGACCCCGTGGCAGGGTTCTCTCACATCTAAAGTGAAAGGGCACAGGGAAACAAGTTATAGCAGCTATTGCCATGCCCACCTCACTGTCATCCAGCCTACAATTTGCTGTCTTTCATCAAAGTGCACACAGGACCTTTCCTATCTCACCTCCTTCTTATAAAAAGCAAAGGGAGAGGGTTTCAACCTTAATTTTAGTTAAGAAGAGGAACAAGTGAGGATGCTAGTCATGTCTGCCTCTTGGAAGAAGAAAGTGGAGGAAGGCTCCACCTTTCCAAGGTCTGAGGAAGAGACTGGTAGGAGTGCTACTATGATAATGAAGACATTTGCCAGTACAGGCTACCGGTAACAGATAGTGATAGTAAAAAGTAGTAAGAGTATTTGTGGGTCCAAAAGCCTGAATAGTCCCTAAAACAGGGACTAAAACCTTAACTAAAACCTAAAAACCTTAACTAAAAACTAAAACCTTAAAACCCACCACTAACACAGAATGAGCTGAGCTGGAAATTATCTCATCAATGACAGCCATGAGACTTGCCCTAATTAACACATTCGCCAAATTGCAACATGTTTGGTAGAATAGAATAGTGATTGTAGTGCCAATTCTGTGAACTGACAAAAAAAAAAGCCAGCTTGCAAAAGTTTTTAACTGGGAGCATTAGAACAGTGATATCTACCTTAATAGTCACCTTCAGGACAAATGAGACAGCTGATGCTGCAGTCTCTTAAAGGGGGCAATATTTGTCAATATTTGCCAAATGCTATAGACCAATCCTCATCCTTACAGAAAAGGTTTATCTTATTCGTGCAACTAAACAAAAACTTATTAACTCTAAAAGGTCTGTTTATTTTGTATCCACTAAAAATTGGAATCTAAATTTCTTTGCACATTATTTTAATATAAGGGGATTACTCTGTTTACATAAGGATATTGAAACTTAAAGTGCAGAAAAAACATCATGTTCCTCTACGTCTTTCTTATCCTGCTTAATTGTGAGGAAAAAAAACCTTGATAACCCTATACAGACTGTCTTTGAACTAGTCTGAAAGTCAAAAACACTCTTCCCGTATTCAGAAATAAGTCTTCCATCTTGAATAGTCAGTGCCTTGGTATCAAATAACTGTTTTCATGCATCCTTAACTATCTCATTTCACCTTTGGTCTTTCTCTTTCCCCTCTGCAAAATGTTTTCCCTGGTAAAATAACAGCAAAGATTCAACCCAAACCGCCACTTCAATATGAGAAATAGTCACAGTTCTCTCAAAGTATCACCATACTTAAGTACTCTAGTATTTATGTCTAACAATATATACTGAAGAGCCAAGTTTCCCCAGAGTATACACACTGCCAATTTTCAATACTGTCACCTGCTCTTCTTTTATACTACAGCAAAGACTGCCAAGTGCAGGTCCCTCAGGACTGGGAAACTGATATCAGCTAGATTAGCTCTCTTATACTCAAGGCAGGAATGACAGCTTCAAGTACAGTAGCCTAAAATGTCAGAACTATCAATAATGTTGCACACTCCAAGCAAATGCTCTTTCTCCTTCTAAATGATATTTGCATAAATGCAATGGTTATGTATATGGGGCAGCAGCATTACTGGATTAATAATTTATCAGCAGAAATCTATTTTACTTACCTGCCTGCAGTCTTGCTGGCTTCTTTGCTCTGAGCAACTATTCAGTAAATACTTCAGCTTTTCAAAATCTTTGTTCTGAAACAAGGAGAATATGCAAATATTGGCCTCTGCAAGTATGTGGGTTGTTCCCCACCTTTCCCCATAGACACTTAATATATTTTAATTATAAAAATTTCTACAGTAGCTAAGGGGAAATATCTGATATATGATTTTTTTCTTCAGAAAAAGTATTGAAGTAAATCTTAAGCTATAAAAAAGATTCTTTACAAAATACAATAATATACAGGTTGTGAAATACTTGACAGAAAACAGTTTTATTGAATGCTCTCTACTGTGCAAATAAAAACTCAGCCAACAGCTACAACTTTCTGTTTTGAGTTTTACACAATAGCTAATTTTTCACCTGCTCTATCCACTACAGAGTCCGTGTCTCAAATGTGTCAAGCTTTCTGATGTGCTTTATTTCCTTATTGCTCCTTCATGAATATAGGATAAAGTGGAAAGAATGTGTTGTGATCTGTCCAGGCAGACCACCATACCTGGCCACATCTCCTATATGTGAAGGAGCCAGCATATATACGCAGGGTCAACCAGAGAAGCAGACTACAACAAAGTTGAGGAATGAATGTGTAAAATGAGTAGTAAGTCTCCCTGGGTAGACAGTATCCAGCAACATTTTGTGTCCGACATTGCACACCACAAAAATGTCTAGAAATTGTAATATTTAACTGGATAAAAAGTAACACAGGCAAAACAACATGTGAGGGAAGAAACCATATGGTTTGCAGAGATAAGTCATGGATGTACATGTTTAAAACTGTCCAAAAGAGCCAACCATCCTATTGATACATTGCCCAGTTGAGGTAGTACACACAAGTTTCCAAGAGATTTCTCTGAAAAGAACTAGAAATAGAGAGACTGACATAGCTAAGGTTGACACAGGGTAAAAAGGAAATTCCTCCCATGAACACATGAATAGGGAAAAGAGAAGGAACAAAAGACAGAAACAAATGGTTAGTTTTCAACATTTAAAAACTTCAGGTCCTTCAGGCACTATTGGAACTCAAAGTGTTCAATATATGGACAATTAACTGGAAAATAAAAAGGAGTAAATAATAGAGGTAACAAAATTTACTGAGAATACAACATTTTTCAGGTCGGTAAAATCTAGAGCTGAAAGCGAGTGACAAATAGATGGCATTTTTATGGGCTGCTACATTCAGCTGAGAAATACTCTCCAAAGGTAGAACAAGAAAAAACTTGAGGCAAATATAGTAAGACTAATTAGAGATATAAGGAGAATGTAAACAGGTTAGGGTCCTTCAGTTTGCAAATTAAATGACTAAGGGCAAGGGTATGATAAAAGCCTACAAAATCACAAACCATTTGGAAATAGAGAGTAACCATTCACTGCTTCTTACAACAGAAGCATGAGGAGATGTCCAAAGATACTTTCTGATAGCAGGTTTAAAATGGAAAAAAATGAATACTTTTTTATCCAACGTATTAACAGAATTATGGAACTCACTGCCAAAGGATGCCAAGGAAGACAAAAGGAAAAGTAATTTAAAAATAAAATTAGATAATTTCATAGAAGATAGGTTCACTGATGGGTACTAAACATAATGGATTAAACACAATCTCAGGCTTAGAATGTCCTTATGGCATTGATTGCCAGGATCCAGCTGAGTTTAGGAAAGACCACTCTGCAGGGTCCCAACTTGGATTCTTTCTGTATCGATGTTCTGCATCAGAGTAGAGGCAGGATAATGAGAAGGAGAGAAAATCTCCCTTTTGGCCTAATACGACTGTTTCATCTTCTTGGTATCTGAGCTACTTGTCCTGGGTACTCTTACTATGGAGAATACATAGACAACTATAATATTAGCCAGGTTATCTGCAAAATAATCACTGGTTTTGAGAAACAGAGCTCTTCCAACACAAAACAGCCTAAGCTGAACATCGCCCATGGCACTGCTGGACTACTGTCAATGTATCTAGAAAAAAAAAAAAAGCTTCAATAAAAGAAAAATACTTCAAAACATATTTATGTATGTGCTTTGTTTTAAATGAGAACAGTTAATCCAATGAGATTATTTACTTGCTTCAAGGATAAGCAGCTGGAAAGGAGAGGAGCAAAGCAAAGCAGTGAAAAAACAATATACACCAAGGAAACAGTGGCACACGTGTTGCTATGTGTACATTATTTAAAATGTACATTTATAATTTAAACCCTCATAATCATCTGCAACATTTTAGCCTAGAAAACATGGCAATTGTACAAAAGGCATACATGCAAGTACATGCAATCATTATTGCCACAAAACCAATTTTCCCATCTCTTGCTTAATGTTATTAACACACATACAAAAACCCACACAAGAGAGAGCACAAGAGAGACCAGAATGTGCTTCAGCTGGAGTCCATGCTCTGTCAGAGCATCTGCTCCAGAAGAAACTGAAATTGGGGTAATATGAATTTTCTGGTGTCCAATAAGACATTAATTATGATCAGAACTTTTTCTGTGGTTAGGACATTCACAGCAGCCCTCATCAGCTTGGTCTGCTGTCTAAGCAAGGAATAGGTCCCACACAGCCATAGTGCAATTCTGCTACAAAATCAACCACCCATTAGGCAGAAGTTCTTTCGAAAATAGGTTTAATTTCTTCCAGAATAAATTAATTATTTAATTAGTGCAATAGAAGGGCTTGATTCTGAAATGTTTTTATGTTTGGCAGACACAATGAAAATTCACTATCCTGTTGCAATATGCTTTAATTATTGGGGTGGGGGGAGGGATATATTCGGTACTTTTATTCAGTATTGTTTTCAGGCTATTGGAAAAACTCACCAAAAAATGAAAATAAAATTGACAATCTCTAGCTTGGATTAACTAAACAGTGAAATTGAATTAATCTTCTCATCAAAACAAAACAATTGTAGGTATTTTTTACTTTATGACCTACGTAAGCAATGCTTTGTTTGATGAAAACTGCTTCTGTCTGTTCCAGGCTACAAAAACCATAAAGTATACTGTGCTAGAATTAAAGATACTGTTTCCTCTTTTTATTCAGCTACCCTCTTGTGAAAGCATTTTTAAAGGTGACAAATTGGAACAGTTTTGAGTCCCTAGAGGCAAAGCAGCAAAAAAATTTTATTTGTATGTTTAATGCACTGTGGGTATAAGTTTCACTAGGTTTCTGTATCAATCACTCACATAGTCACAGTGTGTAAACTTCACACTATTGTCTCATGATTCAGTTGTGGCTTTTTATTCAATAAAATATTTGCCATTTATTTACAGTTTTCATATAATACTTTGCGCCACTTGTGGGCACTGTGTTGTGTCACTTTGCACAACATATTTTCAACTTCAGAGACTCATAGTAATTTCCCTAAAATTTCATTTACATAACAACTATTGAACAAGCCCACGTGTAATGACTTGAAGAGCACTGTTGCCTGTCCCAAACACTGTCAAGGCCCCAGAAGGAACTTGCCATAAGATAAGCCACTGATGCAGAAACTTGAGATGAGCACAGAATGAAGAGTTTGTGGCAGGAAGGCACTAATTCCAGGCCAGGTGGAGGCAACGTCTGGTTAGCACATCTTGGTTAATGCATCCAGACAAAAATTCCCACTGTGGCAAACTGTGGGAAAGGAAGCAACTGCGCATACACATACCACTCCAACTTATGGGGAACGGCATCTGCAAACACCCCATGGACACCTGGAACTTGGACTGTATAAAGGTGGTACCCAGAGAAGAACAACTCCGGGACCCCCACCACTGAGAAGCCCAGGGTGAAGAAAGACCAACAGGATGCCACTGGATTCACAGAGTCGTGACTATATTCTGCTTAATCTCTCTCTCTATTTCTCTCTCCCCCCCCTTCCTCTGTACCTAACATGTATTGTTAAATAAAATCCGCATTATTGACTTTGGCATATGGTCTTGTTTGCACCTTAATTTGGGCAGAGGCATCGCTCACAGATCAGATCTTAACAGCATGTAAACAAGAATTCAGTAAAGATTTTCCCATCAATCCAGCTATGTGGCTTTCAGCATATACTGAGCGTGATAGAAGTAAAGGTGTCATTGCCCTGTAGTAGTACAGCATCTGAATTTTTCACTGCCATTATAATCAAAATAAGCCTATGCTTATTCCAGGATTTAGTGTACCAATGAGTGAATGGAAAAGCACAGCACCTTTTCAAGCTTCCATTCTCCGGTAACTGAATAGGGCACACTTGAGTTCACCAAATATGGAAAATCTGCAACACAAAAAGGATCTTGCAGGTGTTATTCTGCATGATTGGCTTTAGGCAACAAACAAGAGGGACATTAGCAACAATATTAAGGATCTGAATTTGAGTAAGTTAAAATACAGCATCAAATGAGACCTGCACACACTAGAGGAAAAAGCTAGAAAGTGTACACAGGTGTTCAAATTAATAAGGCAAACAAGTCTGCATCTATCTGTAATAATTTGAATATACTTAAAATAAAAACTAAAGACTGAGATAATTACTTAAGACCAAACTGAAATTTCAAGCTTCTCACACAAAAGATGGCCTTGTCTGTGAGTATTTTCTAATTTTATTTACCATAGATGTACTTGTTCAACGGAAGCAAAGTAAGTACAGCACAATTAACAAATTCTGTGTCAATCCTAGATGAAACTAGCTAGTTGGGGTTTTTTTAAGAAGTCTCTTAGCCAAAAAAAAAAAAAAGAGACAAAGGCCTTTGTCAAAGAATTCGGAGATGTGGCTCTAGCTCTTTGCTGTGGTTCCTGAAGGGCAAATCTCTCTGAAATTCTCTGTCTCATCAATTGCAGCACCTTTTGCAACTGCAGTATGAATAAGTTTGGAGGAAGGATTAATAAAATAAATATTAAAATTAATAATGACAATTGTACAGGTAGATCCACTTCACACAGTAAATGCTGCAAGAGAACAGACCATTCAGTGGACAAGACTCATGATTTTCTGATTACGCAGTCCCAGGCCATCAGTGTGCTGTTGGCTGATTTGGTTCAGTGCCATCAGCAGTTTCCACCCATGAGCAGAGATCAGCCATGTCAAACTAGGTGCAGGGTCCTGGTCTCCACTTCCAAGGGTCTTTGTCTTCGCCCAATTCTTTACCAAGATGCTAATGGGAAGGAAAACAATTACTGTATTATATGTTTGTCTACCAAAGGAGAGAAAGAGAAACTAAGAAACGTAATTACAGTACAATACTAAACATATAAGCAACATTAGCTGGCTGAAAAGCATTACTCACAGTCAAGACCTTTCACTTCAAGAGAAGGCAATGGGGAACTGATGATGTAAGTGTAATCCAGGTTATGAACTGAGGCCTGATGCACACTTTTTCCATCATTGTGCAATATTCTCTAGTTGTAATTCAAATTTCAGACAAGAAAAAAGATGAAGCACCCTGTAGTTTTATTTTATTGATCTTACACTAATATGTAATTTTTTTTTTCCAGTTACGAAGTGAAATGTAAGAATTGAATGAGTTAAGAATGTAAGAATTTTCAAGTTAAAAAAAACAGAAGTTTTCCCTGGACACCAACCCTGTTTTTCAAATGACCTGCATCAAGTCTCGGTCAGTTTATGTACCCAGAGTGTCCTAAGGATGCCCACTGGGCAAGGCAAACAGAGGGTTAAAATTCTTTAGGTGCTGCAGTTTGGTATGCAAGAGATGAGATTTTATGACCACTACTGAAGTTGTGGCTCTGATTAGGAGCAGACCAGGACAATGAGCTAGACTGAGTTGATCCTGCTATGGGAAAGGTAAATAACCTACTAGTCTTGTGAGTAGTTTCATCTTCACATAGTTTCTTCCATTTGCATGACTTCAACTAAATTGGACAAAGCAGAACAGCCTTTTGCCTTCATTTCACTGCTCCAGGAAGAGGAAGCTAGAAACTTGTTTAAGGTCAGATCACACAATCTGCAAATGCTGGGTCATTACATTTGAGTTAATTATCCTTATACTGAACCCTTTACTTGAAAATTGACTAAAGTTGCTCTTTGACAATAGCAGCCACCTTTGAAAGCATTTGGAGATGTGTCCACCATTCCTTTACATGACAAATTAAATTTAGTCTCAATATTTTTGTATTTTATTTCTTCTCTTAATGTATTTGATGTTAACTTTTTTGAGTAACTGACCGGATAAGAACTTATAAAGATCTATATAGAATAAAATGTATTGTTGACAACTGTCAACTATGCGCTCATCCTCTAAATAAAATATCCATACAAACTACGCAGTTGTATGGATTCCGGACTCTATGAATTTTTAAAATATGGATTAGATATCCACCAGAAGTTTATAGTGTTTTAAGAGTGCTTTGCATCACGTTAATGTATTGATTTAAAATATAAATCCGCATTAATCTGAAGTAATTGACTATCTACATTAATAATAATGTTCAATTTTCATGAGGGAAGAGAATGGTTCTTGTGCCAAGACAAATGAAATTTATTACTTGAGACTACAGAGGTAGAGATGAAAATCATTATTAAAAAGTATGAAGAGGCTTTTGACAGAATATCTGTCAAAGTTGCTCTGGGTAACTCTGGAAGAAAAAATGCATTTCTTAAAAAATTTACAAGAAAATGAGAACATAAAAGGGCATTTTGATTGGCATCACAACATAATCTACTTCAAATGTAATCATCAAGATACTCTTTGACTTCTTGGTCAAAGTAAATCTCTACAGTGTGTTCCCTGTATTTTTACAAAACATGCCAGCAAGAGTTACTGTTTTAAACACAGCTGTCAAAATCCTAAGCTAAGCTTTCAAAAGCTTTCAGCTGTCAGAAGATTAATGGTCATTTGTATGACTAGAAACTCTCAGGATTTGTTTTAATTTTTTTTTTACTACTTTTTTTTTTACTTTATTCCAATTTTTAGGGTTTTACCTCCACAAAGAAAACTGTATGATATTGAATGAGTTATATTTGAATACCAAAGTGCTGAATCCATCATGCCAGGATTCTACACTGTTAATTAAATATGGCTCCAATTCATCAGGGTGTTATTAGGTGCTTGCTGAACAGGAACTTGAAATCTTATCATAGAAGTGAATTTAATTGAGGCCCTAATTTTTAGCTCATACATGTGTAAAATTCAACATGTGTAAATTCTTCATAGAAGAACTGGATACCTCATACTTTTGTGTTATGTTTCAAAATATTTTCCCAACTCCATCCATAAAACAACATCTGGTTACTATTCTGTGAAGAACACGTGTATTTTCTGAATTAAAAAGGAAAGGAAAGCTTTGAATGGGATGTTGGCACAGTCTGGCATCATTTATCCCAGTGAAGGTCATGATCACATTTTGAAGATGATAAACCAGTATAAAGTCAATATAAACTTGACAAATTTGAGCTTCAGTTAAATAAAAGCTCAAATAAACTCTTTCATCTCCTTCCTTCCAAGAAAAGAGAATAGTACTGCTTTTTTAAAACAAGTTACATCATACCATTAGAGACACCAGTCATATTTGGATTTCAGTGTTCTTTACCAGAACGGATGAGATCTCGAGTCATTGGCTGTTTGAGCACCCATAGATCATGAGGTTGGTATGAGACTCTTTTAATGGGTTCTCCAAAACACTCAGGAGAAAAGTAGTTCTACAAAAAACATTTTAACCAACTAATATCTTCTCCAGTATGTATTTCTATGCTTCCATTTTAAAACTGAGTGATTGAATCCATACCTCACTGAATAGCACTTCTGCATGAAACACTGCTATCTCTGCTGCTTCAACAGTTTTCAGGACAAACTGAACCAGGTTTGTGCTTCACTGCCAATAATTTCATTGGCATAGTTACCAAAACATGTGAATAACCAGCCATAACTAGGAGCCAGATCATCTATAAATGTCAGTGGGGAAAGAGACTTGAGAAAAGTAAATTGTTAGTAACAAGAGGGAGAAAAACAGGTGATGATCATTCAGAACTAGTTTTCTGAAGTCGGTTTTGGAAACTGCTCTGTACAGCCAGCTCACTGTAGAGTGCAATTCGTCATTTCTAGTTAATACTCTAAAATCTCATCTATGATATTAAAAAAAGGCATCTGGAGACCTAAAGCTGTGAAGAATACTTACAGTGTTAAGAGAGAAAAACATGCCTGGCTGAAACCTCAAACAGAAATAGCAGCTATAGAAAAGTAAAGCCTAATTTAAAAAAAATTATGACATATTTTTCGGCATACAGGGATCCTTTACAGCTCAGAGAAATTATTCTTTATGTTGCATTTTTCTTCCCATAATTTCATCACATTGTCAAGGAGTAATGGGAAACGTGCTTCCAGAAAACACTGCTTTGTAAGGGTACGAATCCTGACAGGAACTGGGAGAGAGATCAAATCCTCTAGAGGGCTTCAACATCCAGAACACAATGAAGTCCCACCCAAACATGGTGACTGTTCTACTGTGTCAGTATTGACTACTCTGAAGCCCACAAAAATCAAAGAAAATTTTGCTATTGACTTAATGGGTTTTGAATCAAGCCTCAAGTAATCAAGTTACATGCATATACTAATGTTCATTAGTAGACCCAAAGGAGTATAGGGACCCACCATAAATACAGTTCCTAAAGCTGGTGAATTGATTTTTACCACAACAGTGTGACTGAGAAACAATAAAGGTTAAAGACATTAATCCTTTTAGGACCTGCCACTAAATCTGTTAATGTCCCAGGTACAGTAAAGAAAACTGTATTTGGACATCGGAAAAATTTTCAGGGCAAAGACAGGGCCAAAAAAAGGAGTAGAAGTAATTAATATTTAGCAGAAGGGTCCAAGACACTCCCCTGGTGACTACTTCATGTTGCAGACCTTTAGTCTCCCTTCCCCGTGAGCCTGGGTTAGGGGTTGTGTAGTTTTCACAATCATCTATAATTCATCTATGTGGACAGTTAAGCGTAAATCCCAGTTAAATTTGAATGTAAAGTTGTTTGTGGTCCTGGTAACAATGAGTTTAGTTTGTTTTGGTTTATGTCCATATGATTCACATTCATGGATGGGATTAGGTGAGGTAAGGATGGCTGGTGGGGATATTAGGTGCCAGAATGAGAAGCTGATCCCAATCCAGGGTTAGTGTATCCTTGCTGGCAGGGTAAATTACTACCCAACTGTTGCCTTTCAAACTGTTGGGATTTGGGCTTACGCTATTGTAACTAAGGTGGATCTGAAATATGTTGTAATAGAGGATAGGTGAATAAAGAATCAAAAGAATCAAGAGCAATAACGAATTACAAATTTTTCAGTTTCCTATTAAAACGTTCTAAATAAAAATCACCATTTTCTACCTATTTACTCAAATAGGTTGGTTAATGTATCCTTTAAGAATGATATAAATGACATTGCAAAGTAATTTAATGTCTATGGTAGTTTTTAAAATATAATTTGAACACTTACCCAGCACGTACCACAGATGCTCAAGTCACTATGCAGGCAACATTCTTTGCATAAAGAGAAATCTAAGTAGGCATGGACAGGAGAAAGTAGGAGATAGAGGCACAGCCAAATATTCATTAGTACTGCTCAGACAGCAGTTACTCAGCCCTAAAGCCTCACCTAAATGAAGTCATGGCTTTCAATATAAAGCTCTGTTAATGCACAAATTTCTACTAGCCAGGTACTAGTGACCAGTGGCACAATATTAATGTGCAAGAATATCCAAAAAGAAAAAAGTATAAGTCTAAGAGTATTAAAATATCAAACCACAAAACAGTCTCGTGAAAACTGAGGGAGAATGACTCACAGTTTGATCAAACTGTGAAAAAGGAAACTCTGACTCAACAGAGAACAGATCTACGAACAACTTTTGTCTCAGCTCCATCACTTCCATGATACCATGTCTCATTGCCATTTAGGCACTTTCTCCATTACCAGCTGGGTATAACTGATTTAACAAGGGAAAAACTGATTGAAAAGTCTTCCAGAGCTGAAGGTATTTTTCTGAGGGTATTTTTGTCAGTAATTTTCTTGCTTCACAACTGCAAGAAAAGAAAAAAAATCAAGCATCTGAGATGCAACATAAGCTACAAATTGGCTAAGTCATAATCAGCTTCTAATGAGGGCTCTGGCACTGAGCATGAACACTGAAACCTCCAGCCATGGCACTATTAACACTGGTGGTGACAAACTGAAGGCATGAACCTTAACAGTTCTGCCAATGCCTGGCAGAACAAGAGTGACCATGAACTGCAAGTCATTTTGTACACCAGTCCCGTACTCAAGGCATGGCCAGGTATAAGACCTCAGGCTCACGCTACAAGCTTATCAAAGGGGTTTTATGTTAAAAATATACAAGGACCCAAAAACCTGCCTGCTGGATTTATTAAAAGAGACTTCAGTTCTTTTTATACCTTGAAAGAAAGCACAGCAGAACACACCGCACACATTTCTCAGGAGGTTAAATAACACACATTTACGGGCAAACTTTAATAATTAAGGGAAGTTGGCAAAAGTTTAAAGGGCAACATTCAACCAAAATAAAGCACTGCACTTAGCACAAGCTAACCCACAAAACTTAGCAAAATCCAACCATCCAGCTTTACGTTACCCAAATATCAAGAAAGGAGATTAGGAGAAGAAGAAGAAATAAAGAAAGAGAGAGAAAAAAAAGAACATTATAGCTACCACCTGGAGTCTCATGCAATTCCAGCTTCCACTTGTCCAGACAGTCGGGTCGTGACAATGTGGACAACTCATGGTGTTGGTTTTATTTGCTTTTGCCCCCTGTGGCCAGCCCCCCACCCTCCACCCCAGATGAGAGTTCTGGCCCAATGGCCACTCTGAGGCTGGGTTAGGGGCTCCAGGGGCTGGAGTGTGGGGCAGTGCTCCCAGTGTCCAGTGACTGACAGCTACTCTGGGCTGGCCAAGGAGGCTCCAAGAGGCTGAGATATGGAGCAGGGCACCATTCTACCTTTGTGAAATTTGACTGTCCCTTCCCCCACACACACACTTGAATTGGTCTGAGTCAATAATTAATATAATAATCCAGTTTCTCACACCAGGTCATCAAAGTTGTAGGCAGGCATCTGGATATCTCTGTGTCTCAGCTATCCAGAGGAAGGTCTCCAAAACAAGGCAGTTTCCTCATATGCTGTTGTCTTGATTTGGAAGTGAGCACTGTGCTCTTTTCCTAAAACACACCTTTGAAGGTAAGAGATTAAATCTGTCCGAAGCCCCATACTTACAAAATATGTAAAACCCCTGAACCTTAGAGTAACTTTACTCTTCCAAATCAGAGATGAAAATTAATCTATATATCTAGGAATCACAACTGTGTTTCCAAACACATAGGACCAGAACAGAGCAGAATAACCCAAAAGCTTCTAGTTTCTTTCTACCCCTTTCACACTTGTCAACCCAATATGCTTAGTATCTATAGCAGAGATAATTTTACATCAACATCATTTTACCTTAATTCCATTTTGTTTCACATCATCAAAGCACCACATAGACCTACATCACTAAATAATTCTACTATTGTCATTTTTTCTAAATCCTCAGATTTTAAACCTTACCTTACTTTAGCACTCAGTTTCATTCTAAGGCTAGATTCTTTTCTAAGTTGCATTGAGACCATGAGAAACTCCATAAGGTATTCAGACATACTAACCTTGAGGACAGGAATTAGAAGAGAATATCCAGCTTCTAGAAGCAGCCAGAAACGAGTCCAGAGGGAAAACTCTAACACAGGCTACCATGGATATTGAAATTAGAAGAGCACCTACCTCCAGGAACTTTACTCACACACCTGCAGAGTGGCAGGAACAACGAAAATTTCTGCAAATATACTCATGTCTGATGTGAAAGGGCCCTCACATATGTAAACATTCTGGGGATAGTAGTTTTCCCTGGTGCCCAGTTTGCACCTGCCCTCGGATGACTCCTCTGTAGGTGAATTCACTTTCTGTTTATAAGGAGTATATAAGGCATAAGGTAATTTTCTCCTTAACGTTATGAATACCCATAAAGCTATTAGTGTACGAACAGTGGTGACAGCCATAAGGCTACCTAATTCCCTTATAAATTCTACCCACTCTTTCATCCACTGATTAAAAAAAATCGCGCTAATTGACAATTCTCTTTTTCGGTAAACTGCCTTTAGTGTGATTGCTTTGCGTCTCTTCCTCGCTCGTTCTCTCCTCCTCCTCCTCCCGGCCGGGGGACAGACCGGCCGGGCGCCCCGACGGCATCTCTGCCGGGACCTCACTGTGACACCGGCGGGGCGGCGCAGCCGGTCCCGCACTCGTCCGATGGGACCGTCCCGCTGGCACACAGAGGCAGGGCGGGCGCGGGGCGGGGACATCCGCGGCCCGGCCTCCCCCGGCGTTGGGGGGCCGGAGTTTTAACGGGGTGCCCGGGCGGCGCGGAGAGTTGTCCGTGAGGGAGCGGTGCCCCGCCGGGGTCGGTGCCCACCATGCCCCCGCCGCGCCCCGCGGCCCTGCGCGGCCGGGGCGCGGCCTCCGCCTCGGAGCGCCGCGGGTGTCCGGCGCGGCGCGGCGGCTGCGGGGCGCGGGGACAGAGCGCCCGCCGCTGAGCGGCTCCGCGGGTGCCATGTCCTCGCTGGTGAAGGAGGACCTGGCGAAGAGGCTGTTCGGCCCCCGGCGGCAGAGGCTGCACGAGTTCATCGAGGTGGAGGGCGCGGGTGCCCAGCGCTACTACCTGTGCGCCGCAGGTGCGGGGGCGGCCGCCGGGCGCCAGTGGGTCTGCGAGGGGAGGCGGGCGCGGGTGGGTGCGTGGGGATGCGGGTGCGCGTACCTGGGCGGGTGAGGGAGCGGGTGCGGGTGCGGGAGCGCCCGCCGGGACGGAGCGGACAGCGGTGCGGCGGCCGCCGCGTCCTGCCCCGCCGCTCCCCAGCAGGGCACAGAGCCCAGCTCGCTGCCCCCGCATCGCCAGCAGCCCCCGACACGGCGTTTGCTCCGATTTCTGATTCACGCTGGAGGTTTGACACCGGCGGAGAAACGTGACGCTTGCAGGACAACTGGTGGCTGTGCTCAGGCCGTGGCAGTGCTGTGAGAGTCTGATCTGCTCTGAAAAGACCAAACCCTTCGTACAGTTGTAATCGGGTTTGCCTAGGAAAGCGTAACGATGCAATAACATTGCAGGAAACGTTTGCCATTTTAAAAGCTTTTGCACTATCCCCCAACTTGGTCTAATGTTCTACATACTGTCCCAATTACATCAGGAAAAACAAAATAGACTTGTGGTTTAAGTAAAATACACATTAGAGTTAGCAATTAGGACAAACTGTGAGTAAAACAAGATTGCTGTGAGTGGTAATTATCTGGCTATTTCAAGAGAATCTGTTTTATAGAGGTTTTAGAACAAGGTTTCAGACAAACTGGTTTGTTGGGGTTTTGTTTGTTTGTTTGTTTTAATTATTATTTCAGAACACTGAAAGATACTCAAAACCAGAAATGCTTGCGTCTGTAAGTATTTAAGTTGAAGTGAATGATTCTTCCATTCTGTTTCCTGTTCAGGTTCAAAATACATAACAGGTAGCAGTAATCTGTGTACTTGAGACATAGATTAAGTTAGTATCCAGTATTCTGTGATCATTATCTTCCTAAACATCTGACGTCCTTAGAATATATGAGTTGTCTTACAGATCATCAGAAACACTAAGCAGTCTATGTTCCCTGTACTCCCATAATGTTGGTAGAACATACTTTGTATTTTAGAACTGTAAAAATAGTTTTAAGAAACGAATTCCTGAATATCACAGAGCTTCTAAACGTACAGAAATACCAGCCTCACTCATAGTTTATGAAACAGTCCAGCAGAAGTATGGTTAGCTGCATGTGGTGGGTCTAAATAGCGCACTGTTCTGAAATATCCAAGGAGGAGAAATAACATTATGCACCTTTAAAACTGCTACTAAAAATTTCAGTTTAAGGTAGAAGAGAACAAGCCATTAAAGAAAGCCTCTAATCAGATTAACTGATTGGAAGTCTTTAAAGACATGAAGGAAAATTTATGTAGAGTATTAAGAGTAGGATCTCTCCAGTATTCAATATTAAAGTCTCTTATTATATTCAGGCACAGTCAAGTAAGTGGTGAGTAGAGTGGAAATCTGATTCTGAAAGATGGGTTGCATCTGGCTGCCAGCAGCTACTGTTTTCCACTGTGATTCTGTAGGAGCAAAACACATTATCTTAAAATCTTATGCCTGCAATGCAACCTCTGTGTATTCCTGTTCATTTCAAATCACCATAACAAAAGAAAACCCCAAACAACAAACTGTCAAGCTATAGGCAGAACTTCAGAGGTCTGTGCCTTTTGAAATCTCATTTTTCTGCCAACATTATTTCCCTTCCTTTTCACAACAGCACGTCCCAGTTCTTGCGTGAAGTTAATAGTATGATTTCAGTGAAAGCTTCATAAACCCCAGAAGAACATAAGACTGAAATGCAACCACATTCAGGGGTTTTCAAAACCCAGTATTGGTATGCCTGAGAAAGAATGGTAGGAATAGCATTGTACTGTCCAACAGAGACTCTGAAAAAGGTGTTTAGTCCATGGAAGACTTTTTAAGAAATAGTTTGTGCTCTATGAAGGCATTGCCATAGCTGTGCCCTCCTCAAGAAAAGCTTTTAGAACTTAATAGAATGACATGGTAGATCTTAGCTAATGTTCTATATATTTTTTTCTTTGACTCTTTTAACTGAGTGCAAGAACAATCAATATGTAAAATACAGGAAAAGTAAATTAATTTATTTATTTTTAATTGGAACTAGTCCACCCAAGTTTCACCACTGGGCAGGACATACTCCTGGTTTCATTATTCCTGGTGCATCTGTGCTCTGTCCTTATGTCATAGGATTTCTGTTGTCTGAGGGATAGAGCAGTGGCATTGTGGGGGATCTGGGGTCCACTAGGACATCCCTTTTTGTTTCTGGCAGGACTGGGGGCTTTTGGGCTTGGGCTTGTTTCCTATTGTTTTAACTCTGAGGAAGACAGTATATTTCCAACCAACAAAAAAACAATAGGAGAAACTGAAAGTATGAAGAGAACTTCCTAAGATTAGTCTACTAGATTCGCTTGCAAATGAAAATGATTTTAACTTATCCACAGAAGATAACACAGTGGTGGTCATTTGGTCTTTTTTTTTTAATCATTATCAATTAAAAATCATCAAGCAACTCTGCATGATAGGACTAGAAAAAAAGGCAAGACTGATTTGTATTTCCCATGTAGGGAAGCTATAGGCTGAGAGAAATTATAATCAATTTATATATTTTCCACTGTTTTCAGTGGAAAGAAGGCATATCTCCAACATACATCCTTTGTTTGTCTTTATTTAATAACCATTTTCTTATAAGCAGGTGAGAAGCAAGAGAAGTTTTTACAAGAGTAAGATAAAACTAGTCAAGTTTCAAAATGGGCTTTCAAAAATTCAGGCAGTGTTTAGAAATAAAAGAATTTTACTCCTGTGTTTCTGGCATTGTGCTACGGTGTTGAAATGCTCCTGCCAGACATAGGTGACATCTCGCCCTTAACTTAGGCTACCAGATGGCTTGGGGATGTGTCCTGCCCTGCAGCTGCCAGCAGCTGGATGTGCAGGAGATTGTTCAGGCTCTGGTGCTTTTCACACTCATCATTGTGTGGTACAGAAATCCAATCTCCTACATAGCACTCAGTGTAATCAATTAATAATGGTAGTTATTGCACAGACCGTCTTTGTGTTCTTTTTAATCTAATTTCCTGCCTAAGTTGGAAAATAGTAATTTATATAAAGTTAGCACTGGACAACTTGAAGCTTTAAGAAAATTTTTAAACGTTATTTTTGTTAAGTGGCCTAGACGACGTGGCCAGTCTTCGCGAACGAAGATCTGGGAAAGGTCTTTTGACCTTTCAAGCCTGCGCAATGGATTTTTTAGGT
>JAWWLV010000144.1:45701135-45720665 GCA_035041135.1 Platyrinchus mystaceus | reverse complement strand
CCCTGAAGCAGGACCAGGAATCGAACCTGCGACCACGGCGATGAGAGCGCCGCATCTTAACCACTAGACCACCAGGGGTCCCCTTAAGTGGCCTAATTACATATTATATAGAGAAATAAGAGTTTTGCTTTGAAAAAGTAATGGCTACATAAGAGAACTTCCTCTACAGAATGGAAAGTATAGCACAAGTCATGTAAATACAGAGCCTTGATAGAAGTTTTGCAGTTTTCTGACTCCAGCACCCCAAAAAGACTGCTTCTTAAATCGTAAGTGCAGATCCAGTGCCAGAACTAGGCTTTCAGTGCACTGCTAGTGAATTCACATGAAAGGCTTTTGAACAGACAAGACTCTTCACAGGCTGGGGAAGGTAAATCCTAGATCTACTGGAGAATGATAAGTTTCATAGACTGAAAACAGGGTGCTATTCCTACTACCTGGGCAAAATAAAACTGTTAAGTCAGTATAAATCTATATAGCCCTGCCTGTCACGATATAAAGTTATTATCTAAAAAGTAGTTTGATTAAGTCTTCTATTATCAGAACTTTGGGTAAGTACTTGCCTGCATATCTAAACTATTTGTTTTTTCTTGCAGTGACTACAAGTAAAGAAGTAGAAATATGTATGGTGAAACACTGGCGAGTGAATCGAGAGGAGAAGTATGAAATAGTTGAAAAGTGGTTTTTGAAAGATCTGGAGATGATTGATGGAAAAGAAGCAGATACTGTAAGTGTTATGTACTATTAAATACGTAGAGTATAATTTTCTTGTGTTGCAGTTTAGTATAAGAGTATTAAAATGCATTATCTGAAAAATAAAGCTATGTTACCAAGGAATTTTTGTTTTATTGCATGAGAGAGGCTTCACATCAGATTTTCACTGTTGCAGGAGAAGAGGAAGGGAGAGATTTTTGTGTTTATTGTAATCATCTTCATCTCTCTGGTTGAGACCTGAGGCAGAAGCTGGTTGTTTTCTAATTTGTTCATTATAACAGGCAATAAAAGTTCTCCACCTGCAGCTCCCAGTGTAAACTGCAGTTAATCCCACAGGTTTTGAAGTGTATTTGAAAACAAAATTTTGTTAAATATTTCTGTGGAGACTGTGACCCTCTCATTTGAATGTCTCTGTGTGACAATGTCAACGTGTAAAATACCACACAAGTGCATTGTTTGGTGTAGCAGCTTACAAAATTGTGTCTCACAGCTTAATCTCAGGTTACTTGAATCAATTCAGTATTTGTCTATTTATGTGAGTAAATATGAAACAGTTTTGGCTAGATCGAGCTGACCTTGCTGCCAAAAAAGTCCGAATCTCAGATACAGCTTCAGAAGGGTAAAATGAGGCTGCAGTATTACGATACAGAACAACTCCAAAACTAGACTTAAATCTAATTTTACAAAGCTAGAAGAATATGCTGAGGAGAATATCTTCTTTATATGTGTGAGAAGACATTTTAACAGTTTTCTGTGTATAATAAATGTAGTCCAGGAAAAATTTACTTTTTTTCTCCTTTGAAAGCGCTTTCAAGTGAATGTGGAATAGAATTCAGATTACTTAAAGCTAATGAAAGAGAAATCAAGAGCCCATGAGAAATGTTTCAGAGCCTTATTCCAAGGAAAATGACAAACTGGTGTTGTTCTCGTTCTGTCCTGTGCACATGGTCCTCAAGGCTAAAAGTAGGAATGTGGGAGACAGAGGAGGTGAACTCAGCTTCAGAGTACCCCTACACCCTGTGAGCTCTTAGCAGTTTAGGCCAAAAGGGAAAAAAAAGACAAAACTAAGAATCCTGTACATCCCCTCTCCAAGTTATCTTGCTCCTGAAAATGTTCCTATCCTTTCCCCAGCCAAAGGCAGACAGAGGATTTCCTTATCACTTGCTGCATTAATTTAACCTTTATTTCTGAAGTGTTGTGATAAAATATTCTTCAGAGATGATCCAGCCTTTCACAACCGGGATGATCAAAATCTATCTCATTTTTGATTAAAGAAAAGCCCAAATGAACCTCAAACTCATAATTATAGGGTGATTAACACCGCTATAAATGCTCATAATAGGTATTCACATCCATTGAATTTAAAAGAACTTAGCTGCTGCTAAGATTAATTGTGCCAAAGAACTGGAAAGCACAAAGAAATACAATTAAGGCAGAAAGGGGCAATCAATATTATTCTTCTGAAAGACTTAGATAGTTATAGTCCAAGGCAAGTGCTTTTCATATAGTGTGTTTTAGGCAACATGACAAATTGGTTCATTTCAAAACAAGATTTTATAATCTCAATAAAGTGCAGCATATTGGTTGAATAAACTTTGAAAGTTTTACTCAGACAAAATTCCCAATGGCAAAGAGTTACAGCTAAATATATGCTGCTACTTTTTAAAGGTTTAAAAGACCATTTAAGATAAATAGCAGAAATATGCAAAGTTCTTTAGAGCCCATCAGAGCAAAAGCCGTGCAGGTAGCTGGGCAGAGAACAACAGATTGCCATTTTAACACTGTAATGCATGTAATAATTTCACTATATCTCAATTTTATTCCCTTTTTTTTTAGGATAATCCATATTTTGATATGCACTTCCACAAGGTCTACAATATGGAAGCATATAGTTGTGCATCTAAATATACCTTTGCTCGAACACTAAGCAATCTGAATGCAATGTATCTTAAGAAGGACTTGAAGATTGTGAACTTTGATGACACCTACCTAAATGATGATTCAATCTGGTCATCCAGCAATAGGGATTGTTTAGTAGTTATGAGGATATGCTTCTATGCTTCCAACCTTTTATGTTTCTCCCTGTGTCCTTTGTCCTAATGATGCATTTTCTAACATTAAGGTAACTGGTTGACTTTCACTGACCAGCATTTCATAAACCATCTGATCAAAAAGATAGTAAATGATATGCAGTATCTGCTTTTTAGGTTTATGTGTAAGTTAAAAATGGAGCACACTTTTTACATAAACAATTGACCATTCATTTATATATATTGGGAGGGCCTCACTCTAGCAAATACTTAAAAATACAGGAGACTCACAATGTAGAACCAGTATTCTCATGATCACTACTGACTTCTTTTATAAGTAGAGTTCAGCATTTGCTCATATGTTCATGGAGGTATAGATTATTTTTCATTAATAGCTGAAATAATTTCACAGCATTAGGAGGATAAACAATTAATTTATATCCTGGAAGTTGAAAAAAGAAAGCAACCAATTGAGTTCTGTATGAGAATGATGCACATTTCCATTTTCATTTGTGTTGAAATGCAGAACTCCATTAAAGGGATCATGCCTACATCCTTATAAGAATCCAACCCTCACCCTGATGAATCAGAGCATTGCCTTTAGGTACCATGGGACCAACTTTTCACCTATGCAGCTATATTATTTTCCCACAGAACATTTAGTGCGCCCTTTGGCCTTCACATTTGTGGTACTGTCTTAGAAAATAAATATTCTTAAGAAGCATTACTTTATTTGTCACACCTTTCAGAACTTTTGTATCATTAAAGTCTCCTTTCTTGCACTTCAGTGCTTATAAACAGGCAAGGTTAAGGAATAGAAATTGTTTATGTCTCTACCTCTGGACCAAGAGATAACAAAATACTATGTAAACAATAGTTGTTGGCTACTACACTTACTTGTAGGCAAGTGATAGACTTTTCAAAATTCAAAAACTTATGAGAGTTTCACCAGTTTTCACCAGTTTTTAGCTAATGTTAGCATATCCAGTGCACTACTTACAGGCATATTATTACTTAGAGTTACGTTTACCATGGGGTGGAGTCTACTTGAATGTTTGGAACATCTCATAAAAAGTGACAGCTGGACTTGTGACAGTAGTATATTACAGTGGAAACAGAGGATTAATTGAAACTGTATTGAAGCAGGAGCTGAAGGGGAACAATAGTAATAGTAAGAAGCATAGTGATGCTGCCTAGTGTCAGTCAGCAGTGCTAGTTGGCTGTTCATCTTGTAATCAATAAAGAAATGCCAACCTTGAAGGTCATTCAGAGAAGCTTCTGGTCAGAACATCCTGCAGGAGAAAATTATTTTCTGTTTTGGCAGCCAAGATAGTACAGGAGGGCTAGCTGTGGACTAAAACAGGTATGGACCTAAAGCTGACTGATGACAACTCCTAGGAAATCACAGTCTGGTTCATGTCGCCTCTCAGCACCTGCCATCTGTACAACTGGATAGTCACATAAGGGTACTTTGACTTGTACTTTCCTGTTGTCTTTCACATGAACTCCCAGCTTTGAAAACATTTGTGTAAATGTACTTTGGATTCAAAATTGAAATAGCATCCAGTAATTGAGAATATATCTGAAAAACTGTAAAATGTACAGCTTTCTACTTTTAAAATGTTATCCTATTATGTGTATATAGGAAAGGCCATACCTTTGATTAACTAATCTTCAGAAGTTATATATTTATTCTGGGCACATATTGCAAATTACATGCATTCTAACACAAATCTTAGTAATTATGTATATCATGACAGTTGTGAGGGCAGTTTATGTGGGTAACACATCCTCTGGAACTTGTAAGAATTTGTCTTAAATTTACCACCTACATACTGTTAAAAAGAAGGATTATATTTATAGTAATTGTTTGTGAAATTTGGTTGTTGTTTTGAGAATGTCTTTGGGATAATCCACTGCCAGTATGTGTGTTGTGACATTTGATTATTAGTTACAGGAAGTATCTGCCCAACATCCAGGTTCCACAAAACCATCTTCAATAGCAAGTATGATTCATGCTACTGCTATCCATGATACATTGTCTTGTTTGAACCATGTATTAATTGTTGAGATCACAATGTTTTCTGTAATGTTTACAAATTCTTTGCTTAATAGGCACAAGGAAATGTTTTCTGGGTGGAAAAGCTTCCATCATTCATCTCATAATTGTAATAGACATAGAACCTCTAAAAATGAGCACTTCAGATCACTCTTTTGAAATAAAGTACATATATAGAGAATTCTTGACCTAATTATTGTCTGTATCATATTAGAAACTGATGATAGCTAAAAAATTACTGTAATGTTCAGCCATAGTTTATGGACTTTCTTCGGTAGTTTATATATTTTTATTCTTGTACTGTATAAACAGTAAATTGCCTATATTAGAAGACAAACCTGCATTTTATGTGAAATAATACACAATTAAAATATGTCTGGTATTCCTTCTGTCTAATAACATAGTATTTCAGACATTCTTCACTAAGCAATCAGACTAAACTAAAGGAAAGTTTAAAAAGATACATTGTCCATGTCAATTATTTCAGTTACTATCAAAAGGAAAAATACTTTAAAAGATCTTTGTGGATCCAATCTAGGGACTTCTTACTTTGACACAGTTCTTTTTAAGATGTCAACTACCAAGACACTGTATAATTGCCTGATCACAATATGGAAAGTCTGTCTTAAGGTGGTGGAGACAGTCACTTTGTGGTGTGTATAGCATACCTGCACCACAGGACATAGATAATATGCAAAGTTATAAATGGAAAAGACCTGACAATCCATCTTTCAGTTAATGCAGAGGTATTTCCTACATCACATTTCCAGACCTTGGATAAGTAGAATGTAGTTTGAAATACAATATCAGGGATTTATCTAGTTCTCTTGGAAGACTTCTCCAAAATTGAATAGGAAGAAACTCGTGAATAAATACATCTGTTGCATTCTTACAAAAGGTTTCAGTTACATGATGGAGTGAACTGAATACTTGAGATTGTGGATATAATGCAGATTTTCTTCAGAAGATTGGAATTGCTATCAGCCATATCTGTTCCAGAGAAAAGAAAATATGTGGCAGCCTGAAAATGAAGAAGAGTGATCATAAGCATCACAGAAGAGGCAAAAAGAGTAAAGAGGCTGTCATAAAGACAGATCATGGTTTTTCCGACATGTATATTTTAAAACTCTTTAACCAACATCAGGATTAAGAATATGGGGAAACCTATGACAAAAGAATTTATTTAATTTTATTTATTTAAAGCAAAAGTACTCTTCTCCTGGTGTGTTTATCTTTCATGGATAACTAATAATTTCCTACATCCTGAATTAGGCAAATACAGATCAGTGCAGAATTTTAAAAATAATTTTGGAAGTGAAACAGAGCAGGGAGCCTATTCTGGACTATGTCTTCTGGGTTATTTCTCATTCTTCTTCTCCTTTGTGTTTCAGAGTCATACCTACAGTAACACACCTCTTCTCAACGCAAGACTATACTGCTTTCCCTGTCATATACCTGTTTCCCAATAGGTTCAGCCACTTTCAGCATATAAATATTTTTCTAGTAAAGCAAGGGATTGTATTATGTAATTTTAAATATGTAATTTAAGAATATTTTGTCTTAAAGTCAGTATCGGAAGGTCAAAGGCCCTTTCTAAAGTGCATCTGTGGGAAGCTGAAGTAGGAGGGGAGAGGATGGCACTGTGCATCCTGGAAGATTATCTTATGTGAGTTTTAATTTGTAAACACATTTTAGCATTAGAAACTTCATTTTGGTGCGGTTTCTTTTTTCTTCTAGCATAATTAACAACTAGAGACAGGAAACTAGAGAGTTCTGTCTAATAACAACAGCTTTATGAAACCTTGTCCAATATTTTATGGCTGCCTGTCCAGTCTTTGTATATCTAGCCAGAGACAGTTACATTTTGTGGCTGAATTGAGAAATTACTGAACTATAACTTCTATTTTAACCTTGGCCCTTATAAATGGTATATTATAAAACTATACAGTATGTCATAATGTAAGTAGGAAAATAAAAGTACATTCAGCAAGACTTAATTGGTCAGTCATATTTAATCACAGAATCTGAGTTGGGAGGGACCCACAAAGATCATTGAGTCTTCACTCCTAAATGAACGGCTCATATAGAGATCAAACCCACAACCCCGATGTTATTGGCACCATGCTCTAACCAGCTAAACAACTGAGCTAATCTCAGTGCTTTCTGTCAAGTGGAAAAATGGTACAGGAATTAAAAAAATCACACTTTCCCATGTTATAAGTCCACATATTGGCAATTTATAACAAACCCTTGGAAAAGATGTTTTCTGTTGTTCTTTACTGGTCGTGGCCTGGCAAATGTATTTTATCAGCCATACACTAAAGGCAAACTGATGTATTAATGTGAATAAATCATACAGTTCAAGTAATCTGTAATTATTCTATCCTTAACTTTGCATGCAAGTATTGAAGAAATACAGTGTTATTAATTTACATTAATAATTAGTTAAGTGTATCGATCCTGTATCGTCACAGCAAAGTTTGAACTGGAAGGTAGCTCCAGTTTTCACAGAATTCAGCAGTGGCTACAAGTAGCTACAGCCAGATTTGTACATCATTTCTTATGGTTAGATGCCAAATCCTAAATTTCATGTTCACTAGTCAGAGAGTAACTCTTCTGTCTGGATTATCACAGTCATCAAAGACTGTCAATTACTGCGGGTGCTTCTGACTAGGAGTAAACCAAAGTCTGAATGCTGTTCACAGAATATGAATGAGCTGAATGAACATGAGCCACCAGTGTGCCCAGGTGGCAGAGAAGGCCAGTAGCATCCTGGCCTGTATCAGAAATAGCATGGCCAGCATGGCCAGGGCAGTGATCATCCCCCTGTACTGGGCACTGGTGAGGCCACACCTTGGAGTTCAGTTCTGGGCGCCTCACTGTAACAAAGACATTGTGCTGGAGCATGTTCAGAGAAGAGCAACAAGTGTAGAAAAGGTGCAAAGGTGTAGAAAACAAGTCTTATGAGGAACAGGTGAGGAAATGGTTTTATTTAGTCTACAGAAAAGGAGGCTCAGGGGGAACTTCATCGCTCTTCATCCACAACTACCTGAAAGGAGTTTGTGGTGAGGTGGGGGCAGGTCTCTTCTGCCGTGCCTGCAGTGAGATAGACCAGAGGAAATGGCCTTAAGCTGAGACGGTAGATTCAGACTAGATATCAGAAAAAAAATTTTCACTGTTAGGTCTGTCAGGCATTGGGACAGGTTTCCCAGGAAGGTGGTCGAGGCACTATCCCTGGAGGTGTTTAAGAGGCTTCTGGCTCTGGGTATTATGGTTAGTGGTTTGGGGTTACAGTGGCAGTGATGGGTGGATGGTTGGACTGATTGATCTTGAAGTGCTCTTCCAACCTTGATGAGTCTGTGGAGTTACATTCGTCCTGATGCTGTCCCGGCCAAACCGAATCACCCCACGGAGTCAGAGCCGCGGAGATCCCCCCGCACCCCACCCTCCTCCGCCAGGGGGCGCTGCCGGGCCGCCCACCCACCGCCGTCACGTGGGCGGAAGCGGCGCTGCCGGACCGGCCGCGGCTGCGGGAGCCGCGTCTCCTCCCGGCCCTTCGCTTCCCGGCCCTTCGCTTCCCGGCCCTTCCCCTCCCTGTCCCGGCGCCGCGCTGAGAGCGAGGTGGCCCCGGTGCCCTCCGCCCCTTCTCCCGCCGCGTGTGAGGGCCTGCCGTGGTGCTCCGCGGGCCGGCTCGGCCGCGCCCGTGCCGCCGAGCGCGGGGTGGGGCGGCGGGAGCGGGTCGTGTCCGTGTGCGGGACTCGCAGGTGGGAAACGCTGAGGCGGTGCCGGACGGGCCCTGGGGCGGCCGCCGCTCCAGGTAGCTCTTCTGAGTTTTCCTCTTAAATAATTGACCTTTTGCGTGATTCCCTTGGGCTGCGCTCTCGTGTTGCGTTCTGGCCCGGTAGGATGCGGCAGTAGCGCGTTTTCCTGTTTGCACCTTTAGGAGGGCCCAGCAGTAGCCTCAGTAAGTAGCTTTACACATCGCTGTGCCCTGTCTGGCCTGTCTTATTTCCCGGACAGGCCGCGCCTGTGATGTGAGGTGTCTGACAGATTTCGCGTAGTCTTTGCCTGGAACATTACAGGGAAAAATGCAGCAATGCCTAAAGAGTTTTATTTGAGTCTGGTGTGGTCTCTGCTCTCCTGAAGCATTTTTCTGAGGAAGGGGCTTTATATCTCCGTCTCCTTGGGCTAAATTATTTGTTCCTTTGAGCCAGCAGGATTCAGGTGTGAAAAGCTTAAGACGTGCTTGGTCCTGGCACGTTGTGAAGGTTTTGGTGGTTGCGACTTAAGGGGGCTGAGTCTGTAACAGAGGTTGGAGTGTTTGTCAGAGCCTGTCTTTGATCTTGGGTTTATCATGTTTGTTTGATGGGAAAGGTGGATACTGCATAACCTGGACAACTTGTGTTAGCACTGAAATGGGAGAGTTAGCAATTTGCAGCAGTTTGATCATGACTTAGAGCAGAAAATAAAATCCTAAATCAGAAAGGAAAGGAAATTTCTGAAGTGCAGCAGATTGTGTGTTCATCTTGTGCACCTGTTGAAGAGTAACAGGAATGACAACCTGATACAATTTGGGAAACAAAAGATGGGCCCAGCATTTGATGAAAGAGGAGGCAAATTGTTAGCAGCTGTGGACTGTTACATTGCCATAGGGGTGTCCTATAAACAGCGTTTGTTTGGATGATCTGAGCTCTGTGCACTTGACAGTACTAATTCTGCCTTTGCATGGTGACCCTTGTGTTCCCAAAACCCTTGAGTTACTGTCTTTAAAACTGTCACAGTGCCTAAGATTTTGTCTTTGCCGTGTGTTTATCAGAGAATGCAATGCAGGCATCTCTGAGACAACAAGCTAACCTAAAATTTAACTTCATATATTGTTTTGGCATAAGGCAGCATAGCATGTGGTGTGTATTAATCATATTTTTAATGCACTGTAGAATTTTAAGACACAAGTTCAGAGTAACATTGGAGCTTCTGTATTTAAATAAAAACATTGAAATGTGATGTCTAAGTGTTGCTCTGTTCAGACGTCATAGAATCTCTATGTAGTGTAAAGAACTGTTCTGAATCAAGTGAATATTGCTAATTCCTTAATTTTCTGGGGCTTTGGTGGGGGTTTTGGATTTGTTTTGTGATTGAATTCTACACGTTTAAGTATTGGATGGTCTTGGCCCATCCCCATCTACATCTCCTCCTCCCTGGATGTCTATAATCCATGGGGGGAGGACTAGACCATGCTTTGCTGAGGAACCCATTGACTATACTGAAATCTGTCATGGAAGTCTCTTTCAGAATTTTATGACTTCCTTGGGATTTTATTTTTGTTTGGTGCAAGGTTAATTTATTGTTGCTATTACTTTACCACTATGGATTCTTTATTGTGAATGAACATGGTAGAAGTACAAATGCTTTCCTTAGGGCATGTTACTTACTTAAAGTCATTGACAGAATAAATTCTAACTCTCGGTGAGAGTTTGTTTTTAAACAAATCAGTTGATAATGCATCCCACAGATCTGAACAGCTTTCTTCTCTTACAGCCCCTTCTTCTAACCCTGTACTTTCTCCGGCTGCTGCTACTGCAGAGGTGAATCACTTGAACTGTGAACAGATCCACTCCACCCCACAGTCTTTTTCTCCCTTCTTTTCTGGTCCTCTACGTTCCAAAAATCACCTGAAAACTATTGTCACTGAGGAGAAAAACTAGAAAACAAACTTCTGGGTGTTGTTAGGAATGTACTTTTGCTGTTAATGACAGATGCACCTCATTTATGCAACCTAATGGTCTGATGTAGTATATGACTACATCGTTGACATCAGGGAATGGCATAACACGGGGTTTAGAATTTAGAATTTCTCTTGTGATACCAAGGGAGGAGGATGTGAGGAAGCTGAATGATTCAGAATGATTTTTCTGTCTACCAGAAGAGAATTAGGATGTGTGTGTGGCTCACCAAGACTCAAAAGTAATAATTTGTTAGACTTGAGATTGTGCCATTGGAGTGGTGGATTGACTGACGGTTAAGACAAACCATATCCAGAATATATTCTAGAAATCTTCCTGCAAAGCAGGGGAACAGAGAGACTTTTCCTTCTGCTAAATGGGGCATTTTTTTCAATTTGGTCTGCCCAGCTTATAACCTTGGTGAAAGAGTCCTGAACATTTAAGTGAAGATTTTAGGTATATTTGAAGGATTCAGGACTTCTAAGTTAAGATCATCTCTGCAGTGACTTTAGTTTCACATGATCCATCCTATTAGATTTGTGGGATTTTTTTGTTCACCTGTCTTCATCTATATTTTTATTGGATCCATGGCATTCGTGTCCCTTCTAAAATTCCACTAACTGGTGAGGGAGTCTTTTTTTTTTTTGATTCCTGTTTCAACTTTTTTTTGTTGTTTTTTTTGTTGTTAATGCCTTGCATTCCTCTTTACTACAAAGAAGCTTTTTGTTCTCTGTTAAATTAAGCTGAAAGCTCATCCGAGTGTTGATAAATTACAGTTGTCTAGTTGAAGTAAGATAGTAAGTTTTAACTTGAACTTTTACTTAAAGTGGGCTGTTCTATGTAAGTCATGCTTGTCTAGATTACAATTCATTAAGTTACCTGTAAAAATTAATTTTCAAAAACTGTAATCGCTATAAGTACGTGACTAATTATCTTTTGTGTGTGTCTGTTAAATGTGCTTGAGTGTATTATGACTTCCTAAAATCTTTCAGCTGAGAGAAAATGACTGCAATCAAGCATGCTTTACAGAGAGATATTTTCACTCCCAATGACGAACGCTTGTTGAGCATTGTGAACGTGTGCAAAGCAGGCAAAAAGAAGAGAAACTGCTTTTTGTGTGCCACAGGTACATAGGAATACCACATTTCATGTTTTCATCTTTGTTTTTTATTCAGTTGCATTTGTCTTAGCTTTATTTACAGTGCTTTTTCCTGACCTGTTTAAAACAGGTGCTTTCCATTTCTAATGGGGAAAATCAGTTGTAGCTTGTACTTTCATTATTGCTTCTACTAAAAAAGAAACAACCCCCTGTACTTTTATTCACAGATCTCATTGTAATTTGAAATGAAGGAATCAAACATCTTTATTTTGAAGCAGGCTTTATGTAGTGCTTAAAAGGGGATTTAGTAATCATTTAGCTTGATAAACCTAAATAAAATGCAGTAAAGAGCACTGGTTAGAATCCAATGTATAGGGCTCTGGAAAGGCACAGTAACTGAACTGAGTTCTAACGTTCCTTTAAGTGTATGTTAATTACATTATATCTTTTTAAAAAAATTAGGTGCTTTGGGTTCATCTGTCATTAAATTAGCTTGCTAGAATATTTTTGTGACTCAGAAGTCTCTGATGATTTTATTCTGACTATAGTCTTTGCTTTGTCAGTTACATGGTCATGGTCCAAGATCTGCTGTATCAAGAAATAGCTGTAGATTGGGTTCATTACATCACAACCTGTAAAGAGATGCATACCTGTTTGACTGAGGCTTAAACTGAGCTCTGCATATTGTGTATGGAAATGTTTCAAAGGGTCTCTTTTCATCAAATAAGTGTTATGAAATCTCCCCTGCAGAAGGGCGGGGGATTTCAGAAGTTGAAGCACGGCAGAAACAGACGTTAAAAAAAAAGTGTTTTGAAATTACTCTTACTTCATTTAATAGTGACAACGGAACGACCAGTGCAAGTAAACGTCATAAAAGTGAAAAAATCTGACAAGGGAGATTTCTACAAAAGGCAGACTGCGTGGGCACTTCGAGACCTTGCTGTTGTTGATGCCAAAGATGCTGTTAAAGTATGTGTACCTTTTTTTTTTTTTTTTTGATTTAGTGCTCTGCTCAGAACATAACATCCTTTTGGTTCCAATTTAGAGTTAACTTCTTTAAAGCTTACATTGATAACATGTTAATTAGGAGTTTATTAGAAATTGGGATGATACATTCCTGTGCTGCTAACGCCTGCATTTTCTTTCAGCCTTTCCAAGAATACAACCCTGGTAATTTGAGTAAGAGTAGTCTAGATATGCTTGAGTAGCAAGTCTGAATATCTGCCCTGTTAGTTGTAGTGATCTCTCCGTGACTCGAGTGCTTGTGCTTTCTTTGTTTCAAGTGGTACATAAATTTTTCCTCCAAGCTTAGTTTCCATTAAGAAAATCGGCTACTATCTTACTAACGATGTTCAGTTCCATGTGATGTTTTTAGCCAGGACACTTAAAGCATTCTCTGTTCTCTAAATCCTGACATTGGCCATTTCTTGGAAAGGGTACAGTCCTGAGGTGGTGGACTTTTCCACAGAACAAGAGCAACCTATTTTTGACCACTTAAATTCATCTTTTGTCGTAAACTAAAGATGTTCAAGCAGGCAGAGATGAAAATCTTTCATGCTATGTCTGCTTTTTTATTTTGGTAACTCATGATTTGGAAGACTAGTGCAGAAAACTACAAGGTTTAAAACTCTTTGTTTTTCCCCTCCCTCCCCTCCCCTCCCCAAGTGTAGGTTTGTTATTTCAGTTATCCACATACGTGTTAGCCGGATTTTAGATTTTCCTCACTGTTCCTAAATACCATGCTGGAGAATTGATTCTTAAAATTAAAATTAAAGATAAAATACTCTGTCTTTCAGGGCTTTTTCTTGCAAAACAGAATTTGATAACCATTTGCAGAAATATACTGTAATATATATACCACTCTAATGAGAGATTTTGAAATGTTCTTTCAAAAACCAAATGTTGAATGCCAAACTCTCTCATATCCAATAATGTAAGAATTAAAGCTGATAGGTTCATCATGGTTTGCTTTCACATATGATCCTATGGAACTCTTTTGACACAAGGTCTTTCCTGCACTAGTTGTGAGACAAGTTTTATGTGACTATACTGTTTATTTAGAAATGTATGGTAATTATATTTATCAATATAAGCTAAAGAAAAAAATGAACTGCTTTTATTGTACTGTACAGGAAATAAAATTTCCTATCGTGGTTTCTTATGCTGCCTGCTTCTACAGGTAGTAGTGAGTATATAATAAGTAACAGCAATAGTATTTACAAGCTATATATGAGTAAGAATTTAACATGTATCTGAGACAATAACATTTTTCATCAAAAGGAGGCTGGACCTTGCAAAACGCTTGTAATATCATCTTTAAAACAGGCAATTATCAGTTCCAGTCCATATTGAGTCCTAAGTGACTGTAGAAAGGCAAGTACTTCATTCAGTTGCTATCCTAGTAACATTCTCAACAGGCAGTAAACCTATTTGAAAATACTTACATAGAAGTTTTTTACTATTAAAAGGACAAATGATTTTTTCTATCCTGTTCAGTTCTATCAAACACTATCTTATCTATAAAATATATAAAGTACTCATAGTTTTTTTTCCACTTGCCTATTCTCTCTAAAGTCTCCCTGAACTGTGTTAGTTGGTAATTCCAGCTACCATTTTTATTTTCAGAAGGTTAACACAAGGCATTAATCATTCTGAGGACAGTGTTTCAGGCAGACAGTGCTGTCAAATGTTTGTTGACAGTCTTACAAATCTCTGTATTTTGTGTTATTGTTGCCTTATCTGGCTTGACAAAATACTGTCTCACAGCTTGAATTCTGTTTTTTCACGTTCACTATTTTAGCACCTTTATTACAGTGCATCAGGGCATCGAACTTGCTGTATGAGTTCTGTCTCTTTTAAGGCTGGCACGTGTGTAATTTCATTTTTTTTCTGTCATCTCAGTAATTTAATGCATAAACAATCTCTGCTACTCAGAAAATCATTTGTCTGTGGAGCCTGTAACATATCTCATCTTTTGCAGGAGAATCCTGAGTTTGACTTGCATTTTGACAAAGTGTACAAATGGGTTGCAAGCAGCACAGTGGAGAAGAACACCTTCATTTCATGTATCTGGAAACTCAATCAGAGATATCTTAGAAAGAAAATTGACTTTATTAATGTTAGTTCACAGCTGCTGGAAGGTAAATTTCTACAACTGTATTTGAAGTATAAAGTTTAATAATTGTTGATGTAAAACAGGTATACTAAAAGAAATATTCTTAATCCTGATGGGTTTTCATATACAATTTTATTCTTTTATATTTTTTAAGTCTTCAGATGAGCATGGTGACTGTATAACAGATTTTCTGTTAGAAAACTGAGAACCGAGACAAAATACTTAATTAACAGTAATTAATTGATAAGCTGATTCTATTTCTAAGACATTCTGTTTCTTGAACAAAATAAAATCTACCTCCAAAATCATGTAGGTCTAATTATGTAACAAATCTGCTTTTGTTCCTGTTTTCATTTCCCCTGAATTAGAAAAGTGCTTTAAAAAGTGATGCTTCTGTAGCTTTCCAGAGACTAATGAGTTTCTAGTTTTTAAACTGTGAAGCATGTGTTAAATTCTGCTGGACCCTGTTACAGTTTTTGTGACTGGTTGGTTGCTGAGGAGGCTTTGTATCTTGTTTGCTTATGCTGTATTAAATAATTTTAGAGTAACATTATTATTATAGTTAAAATTTTATAGTAAAGCCTAGTGAGTAAGTGTATCTCATGTTGAGTCTGTCAGAAGTGGTTAAACTATTGGTATTAAATACTAGACTGGCATGAGCAGAAGAATTTGAATTAGAAATGTGAAACAGGAAGGATAACATTTCTGTATTTTGGCGTTTTAAACCAACCTCTAACGTTTCAAGTTTGTGCAATATGAAACATTCAAACTTACTGCCACTTAAAAATATACACACTGTTCGTGCTTTGTCTAGCTAACAATCTTTGCTTCCTTTCCTCTGCTTTTCCATACCTTTTAATTCTTCAGAACTTCCTAAAGTTGCAGAAGGTGCGTAACACCTTTTTCCTTTATTTTGCTTTGTAAGCAATTTTCGTAAATAATATGTGCTTTTTTTTGGTTTAGTTTTGTTTAGTAGGGCTTTGGATAGCTTATTGAGTTTCTTGAGATAAGAGAGTTATTTTAAATGTCCTAAACACTTGCTGGCTGGACTGTGTTAATGTTCTGTAAATCATTTGTCAGTCTTTGAGTGACTTGTTAAATTAAGTAAGCACTGCCATGAGAAATCATAGTTAATGAAACCATTGTTATTTCATTTTCACTTACCCCAGTACTTACTTTTCTGCTGTGAAACTCACCTTGAGCATCAAGATAACGTTTATTTATTCAGTGACATATATCTTGATCAACTTCAGTATGCTCTGTCTACCAAAAGAGAGAATCCGACTTTTACTGATTTTCTGCTAACAAATCAAACGTAATACTGTAATGTATGCTGATGCTGATTATCAGTGTAAGAGGTGAATAAACTGAGATTAGGTTTGTCCCTTGAAATACACGAAGGTGGATATTTGTATTTTGCTTGTGTTGCGTAATTTGGAAAACATCTTTGTTGGCAATCACTTCTCATAATTGTAATGAGGCACGTGGAAGACTGAGACTTGAAAAAGAATTCACAGGTAACAGGTGCTTGTTAGGGAAGTTGTTTAATGGATTCATTTACTTAGAGGTAGTTAAACATACTTAAGTACTCTTAAATGTGACTTAAATGCTTGTGACTTTCCGGACTTGATAATGTTTTCTATTTTCCTTCTCTACCTAAGAATCTGTTCCAAGCGGAGAGAATCAAAGTGTAGCAGGAGGTGATGAAGAAGCTGTGGATGAATACCAGGAGTTAAATGCAAGAGAGGAACAGGATATTGAAATAATGATGGAAGGGTGTGAATATGCTATTTCTAATGCTGAAGCCTTTGCAGAAAAGTTGTCGAGAGAACTACAAGTGCTAGATGGGGTAAACATTCCTTCTAATGTACAATGTGTCAGCATGTTGAACTGTTCTCTTCGATACTGACCACATAGCATTCTTTGAAAATTAATTAACATGTTCTGTTGCATATTTAAGTGTAAATGTATTTTCTGTTCCTAAGCTGAGCTACATCCTGTCTATTATCAGATTGTAGAGATTTTCAACCTTTGCTCTTTGCCTTCTACACTTTTTGGGGTGAATTGCAGGCTTTCAAATGAGGAGCTGAGAGAAAAAAAGGGAGACATTCTGCATATGCCTTTCTTGAGGGCAGGAGTGTATGGAAAGTGAGAATAGACATTCATGTCCATGGATGCCTAAAATAGTCCTATCAATGTAACTAGGAAACTGGTTTAGCAGTATTTGTCTGCCTGTAACAGTGCCATATTATTTGCTATTTTGCTTTTTAAACAACCCATCGTTCTAGAGGTGACTTGGAAAGCTTAAGGAGATGCAGGGGGAACAGTCAACAATGTCTTCAAATTGACAAGTTGTGTGTTTCTTGTATATTTTGAAAATGCTTTCTGTCATACAAACAGCTTATCTTGCAATAGAAAATCTGACCTTAACACCCGAGCTGGGTTTTTTTTGGAACTAAAAATGGCCTGGTATAGCAGGAATTACTGTTTGGCCTTTTATTTTTCTGCAGATCAGTACTTCATTTCTAAGAACTTTGCAAAGTTTTGGTTTTGTATCTTTTCTTTTTGAAATAAGAAGTGTCAGAGACTGAAGAATTGCTGTGTTCAGTAACACTTTAAATGAGAAATACTACAGTTTTGTTGATTTCCTCACAAGTTTTGAAAACTGTTTGACAGTAATAGAGGCAGAAGGATATATCAGAATGCTTTTGAGATATAAAAAACGTCTCTCTGAATGTTGCTTTATTTTCTGTACAGGCAAATATCCAGTCCATTATGGCCTCAGAGAAACAGGTGAATATCTTGATGAAGTTGCTGGATGAAGCTCTAAAGGAAGTTGACCAAATTGAGCTAAAGTTGAGCAGTTATGAAGAAATGCTTCAGAGTGTAAAAGAGCAAATGGATCAAATTTCAGAAAGCAACCACCTAATCCATCTCAGTAACACAAATAATGTGAAACTACTGTCGGAGATAGAGTTCTTAGTGGTAAGCATTTTTATTCTGTTTACTATGGTTGTTCACTTCAAGTATAAAATTCTTTTAGGTTGCTGCACTCTTTAGCATGATTGTTATTTAAAATAATGAGCATGTTTTTCTGTTTTGTTACTGCACTGACTTCAGTAAGTTATAATGATAAAATTGTATTTATTATTCTGGGTTCAGCAGCATAGCAAACTAGCCTGCTAATGGACAGTACTACCCGTTATTTTGTAGAATCACATGGATTTGGCAAAAGGTCATATAAAGGCCCTTCAGGAGGGAGATCTGACGTCTTCTCGAGGCATTGAGGCCTGCACTAATGCAGCAGATGCCCTTCTGCAGTGTATGAATGTAGCTCTTCGTCCAGGTAATGTTTTTGTTAGAATTCAGTCTAACTTGCAAAATTTATTATAGTTCTGCCTATATTTGTAACTGCTGTTCTCCAACTAGTCTCACATTTTGTTCTGTAGATTGAAGGAATTGTGACCTCTGGCCCTCTTGGTTCCCATATACAGTATATTACTGTGTATTTTGTACTCTCTAAATCCATTTTGTTTGTAGGACATGATATGCTTCATGCAGTGAAGCAGCAACAGCAGCGGTTTAGTGACTTGCGTGAGCAATTTGCACGGAGACTTGCCAGTCATTTGAACAGCGTGTTTGTTCAGCAGGTATTATTTCTTTCTATTTAATATGAAATTTTTGATCACAAACTTTTCTGCAGAAGAAAAACAATCTACCTAAAATTGGACATCTTCTGTGATGTAATCAGTAAATGCTAGAGGCGCTTCAGGCAGAGATATTGCTAAGCATACCAAACTACAATTGCCTACATTAGTCTCTTAAATTCATAAAAGACAAACCCAAACACCTCTTTTTAATGGGCTTGCTCTCTGAATTAAACACACTGTGTGATATATAAGGATTTATTTTAATTGTAAAGCTTGATTAATTGAGGAGAAAAAGCACTGACCTTTTTTTAAAGCTGTTAGAGGCTGAAAACATTGAAGTTCTTGCTATCTGAACATCAAGAGCCATGAAAAAAAAACAAACCAAAACCAAACATCCAAAGTAAAATGTCTGAACCTTGGTTTTGATCTTTAACTTGAGATATTCGTAAATCACTGTCCTGACACTTGTGTCCGAAAGGCTGGGTGGTTTTTTTAGCCTCAGTTTTTTAATTTCTGTATTTTTTATCTCCAATTAGTTTACTCAGACCTTCCTTCAACTCTATAACAGGTCGTCCTATCATTCAGTTCCAGTGAGTACCTTGGGTTTGAAACAAGCTTTCGTAACTAATTTTTTTTGAGCTTGATTTACCTAACTAGCAGCTGCATTTTTGGCTTTGCAAAAAGAAATTTGTCTTTACTGATTACAGAGCATCAGACTTAAGCCCCTTCTCACTTCTGTTATTTTTGTCAGCCCTTAAGCTTTGTTTATCTATTTGTGAGCTAACATTCTTCTGATCTGATCTCCAGAAATTGCTAAAAGACAGATTGAGATGTACGGAGGAAATATTAATATGTGTACAACTGTGCAGATACTGCAATTGTGTGAAATTGCAGTATTTGTATATAAGAAATAGTAATTCTGATTTTATACACAGTAGTTCAATAAGAGTTTAAAAGTTCTAGATTTTCTGTATTAGACTGTGTGCAGAAAATGGAATATTTGCACTGGATAATTGTATAGAAATCTATATTTGAGAGTAAAAGCCTGGCTTTTTATGACAAAGATAAGTGCTTCCTACATTTTCTTCACTTTGCAGAAGAGTTCCAGCTCCACAGTATGTTAATTCTTTTGCCTTTAGCTTC
>JAWWLV010000144.1:45683277-45701035 GCA_035041135.1 Platyrinchus mystaceus | reverse complement strand
TTACAGAGCATCAGACTTAAGCCCCTTCTCACTTCTGTTATTTTTGTCAGCCCTTAAGCTTTGTTTATCTATTTGTGTGCTAACATTCTTCTGATCTGATCTCCAGAAATTGCTAAGAAACAGCTTGAGATGTATGGAGGAAATTTTAATATGTGTACAACTGTGCAGATACTGCAATTGTGTGAAATTGCAGTATTTGTAAATAAGAAATAGTAATTCTGATTTTATACATAGTAGTGCAATAAAAGTTTAAAAGTTCTAGATTTTCTGTATTAGACTGTGTGCAGAAAATGGAATATTGGCACTGGATAATTGTATAGAAACCTATATTTGAGAGTAAAAGCCTGGCTTTTTATGACAAAGGTAAGTGCTTCCTACATTTTCTTCACTTTGCAGAAGAGTTCCAGATCCACAGTATGTTAATTCTTTTGCCTTTAGCTTCTATTCTTAAGAAGGTATTTTTCCTCTGTCACTTTTGGTATTTTGAAAACCTGAGTATAGACTACCTGTCTCAGCCTTTAAATGAGGAAGTAGAAGCTATGTTGTATAAGTCCTATGTATGCATTCACAAAGTTTGAATATTGGAATTGTGTATGGAAATGGCTGCTTAACAGAATATCTTTTCTGATGTTCTATTCTGAGGATTTTATTTTTAAAAAATGGCAAGAGATTATTATTACTGATGCAATATTATGTGTATTAGATGAAATATTTCTAAAGAGACTTTTGAGGGCTATTGAGAATGCTATTACCACTTTGCAATTTATTTTTTTTAAATTCTGAAACTAGTAGTGGCCTCACATTGTTTTTCATATGAAATTGCCCTCTGAAAAGTTTTAGATTGCTGTTAGCTGTGACATATTAATCAATAGATTAAACTTAACAGCAAAGTCATAATTTTTAGCAGGAAGAGTTCATTAACTGCAAGAGATGAGCCACTGCAAAGCCTTTTTGATTACTGTAAAAGTGAAAAAAGTTTGTGTATTTCAAGATACAGATTCAGGTGTTGGAGGTATAACAGATTTTTGTGCTACCTTACTAAAATGACTGTGTTTTTCTCAAGCCAATGTTATTGAAAACTAACTAGAATACTTTGTTACCTTTAACATCTGAAGTTGCATTATTTGTTTAGAATGTTTCTTACAAAAATAAAGCATTTCAGAAAGAACGAAGGTAGATAAAGAATTCTCAATTAAAAAGACAAATGAAAACACGATGATGTCTAGGCAGCTGTTAGTACAAGTAAGACATTCTGATTTGGAATTCATTAGATGGAAAATCAAAGTTAGATTGACATTTGGGCCTAAATATATTAACTTGGAAGTATGAAATTGTTCTTTTTTTTTTTTAAAGGCAAAAAAGACCAATGCTTGATTCAAAATTCTGTTGTAAGATACTAAAGTGCTTCATTTCCTTTACATAAAATTGGTAATAAATATTAAAAGTTTTAAGCAGAAATGCAACTTTGGATTGCCATTCACTAAAGTGTTATCAACTGTTTACATTAACTGTTACTAACAGTTAATGTAGTTGTCTTTATTATGTACTACTAATAACTGATGAATGTGTGGATCAACAACTTTAAAGATTTTATTTTTTTTTAGCAATCACGTTCAGCACTCAAAGGCAACTGGGCTTTCTGCCTTTGAAATATGAAAGCTCTGAAACTGTGAAATAGTTGAATAACAAACTTGGGATATCATTGGTAATGGTGTATGTTTATGTGCAGTGAGAGAAAGCCTGTTAATTAGGTAGGAAAGGTACACCTAGAAGCTTCATAATGTTTTGGGTTAGGCTTGAACAGGCCATGATTGATTAGTCCTGTGGAAAAGTTGGCCCGGAGAGAGAAATTTATCTTGCCAGGGAATTTGTCATCCAGCTTTATGAAAAATGCAACCAGCAAGCAAAAAAAGTTGTGTGTAATAAAGGGACATGAATAAAATTGTTAGATGAAAGAAGCAATAAAAATCTGGATAGCTGAGTATTTCCTAGCAGTAATATGAACGAACTTTGGACTGACCTAATTGAAGAAGGCTGTGAAAGCCACTGAGTAAATGATGTTAAACTGTAATGAACTTGTACATTAAAATGCATGCTGTAGGAATGTAACACATCAGGGGCAGGAGGGAGAACTGTAAATGGTTTTCTATAATCTAGTTTTCATAGAAGCCTATCAAAGATCTGTTGAAAATATTTGCTATATGAGTATGACTTCAGTAATCACATCAGCAGCTGTGTTGCTAATGCTGGCTGGATTCCAATTCTGAATTACATGTTCCAATTACACTTTGCAAAATTAGCTTTTTGTTAAAGGCAGACTACAGGATTATTTTTATATGGGAGATTTATAGCGTTATCCTTCTCCATTGTCTATGAGAATAAATTAATGAAGTTGGCAGGACTTGTTTCTTTGGGTCCATTTGTGTCTCAGTTTACATAGTTAAGAGAACAGGGCTCAAAATAAGTTCATGTTCATGTTGGACAAAAAAAGAACTGGAATAGGTTGTCCAGAGAAGTTGTGGATGCCCTATCACTGGAAGTGTTCAAGGACAGGTTTGGATGGGGCTTTGAGCAACCTGGTCTAGTGAAAGGTGTCCCTGCCCATCGCAGAGGAGGTGGAACTAGATGAACTTTAAGGTCCCTTCTAACCCAAACCATTCTATGACCCTGTGTAGTATATTAGCTTTTTCCAGAAGCTGGCATGTTCACATTGCATTACTTAGTAAAGGTTAGTATTTTACAAATAATATCATAGAATCATGTATGTAATTTTTTTAAACAAGTCTGTGAATGTATTGTGGAAGCTTTTAGGGCTTTTTTTAACCAAAGACTCGAACCCAATACAATAGAAAAGGGTAAGACAAAATTTGCTTTAGTTTTGTCGCTTTAATACAAACTGGCTGCTGTTCCAACTTGAAAACGTGCAAAGGCAGTTTTTAAACTGTATAGCTTATTCTGCTGACTTGTCACATCCAAGGTGGAACTGTCCAGGAATTCTTCTCTGAGGGACTGACATTGCCTGACCTACTTAAACCGCCTGCATGTGATGCTACAGGAATAGGAATCTTTTTGTGCTGTTATGGCACAAACTATACTTGAGATCAAGGCCTGTTGCAGTATTTACTACAAGCCCAGCAAAAAAGGCTTTACAGGAGATATTAAAGCCATTTGGAAATTAAGTCCCATCCTCCCTTCTGTTAACCTGGGAATAGTGGTTGTGTGTTCTGCTGTGTGGCTGCACAGTGGTGTTACCTTGCTTGCTCTTCCTGAATTGCCCAGGAAGCTTGTGAGTTCGAGCAACTGAAAGCTTAATAATCTAAATCATATGTTGTTCCAGCAATGTGATTTGATGCTTAAAGGATAGTGTGGGTTTCTGGAAAGTAGCCAGAGTAATGGAGGAGCATGAGATGCTGTCTTCATATTAAGTTTTTCAGGAAACTTATTGTACATCTGTGTAGTGCTTCCAGATTTACTTTAATACCTTTTTTTATCAAGGGTCACGATCAGAGTTCCACTCTTGCCCAGCACTCTGCTGAACTGACATTACCCAACCACCATCCATTTCACAGAGATTTACTCCGATACGCTAAACTGATGGAGTGGCTCAAGAACACAGATTATGGAAAATATGAAGGACTAACAAAGGTATGTGAAGTGCTCAAATGATGTTAGCCAATGTACATAGCAGACTGGATTTGATAGTCAGAAGAATTGCCTGTGTGTATGTACTTGTCAATATTCCTATATATGTAATGTAACTCAGTGCTCCTCTTTTCTTGTTCCTCTTTGGAATAGGAAACTTCATTTTCTCATATTTGTGATATTCTCTTTTGTTTGTTAGGTTTTTTCCTCAAACATTGAGTTCAGAAGTATCATAAGATATTTACCTTAATATTTTTGTAAAACAAGTTTGCCATTTTACAGCCTAGTAAGAGAAATTGTATTAGGGATGTATCTTCCTGTCTGTGTGACATCTTTATTTCAACAGACCTTCATTTCACTTGGGAACATCAAAAACTTAAGAGGTCTCTTGTAAAGTAGATTAAATAGAAATGTTTTTCCTTTCTATGTATGTAACTTTTAACTACGTTGTTTAAAACTAACATGGAGTGAAAAAAAATTACTACAAAAGTATACAAAATGTTTAGGTAGAAATCAAGGGGAAGTTAGTCCTTAGAGAGCAAGTAGTTTCTTTTTAATTAAAGTACTGTAATTCTTAAATGGAAGATTTAAATTAGACTTTTTCAATGGCTTTGAAACAGCTCTTCCTTCTCTTTCAGTGTAAGGCAGATAATTAAGGAATGGTTGACATCTTTGTGATCTTCTAATAAAAATTTGAGAAAGTTGTATGTTTATGTATGATGTGTGCTTCTGGGGGCACAGTAGGTGTCTGATGAAAGAGGGTACAGCAAATGGTGCTGAATTCTTTCCATTTTACCCTTGAATTGAATTCTGGGATACTCTTACCACTGGTACCACATTGCATATCTTTCTTTATGAAGGAGAAGTAGAAGTTTCTGATTAATGCTCAGTGAAATCACTATGAAATGAACATAAGCTGCTTAAATATCATATATTTTTGTGCATGCTGCATAAATATATATAGTTATATTCCCCAAACCAGTTTGTTATTTAGTAGAACTTATAAACTTGCAGGTTTTTTACAACTATTTACCTGTAATAGAAGAAGGTCAGTATGAATACCTGTTAACTAAATTTACATTTTTCTTTTAAGAATTATATGGATTATTTATCACGACTGTATGAAAGGGAAATAAAAGATTTCTTTGAAGTTGCCAAGATCAAGATGACGGGCACAACCAGAGAAGGAAAAAAGTTTGGTAAGCTTCCAGAAGGCATATATCTTGCTTTGTATCTTATTATTTGCATATTAAACACTTATTGCAACACTTACAGCTAATTTTATGATGGGGTAAAATTCTTTTATTTTTGGCAGGGTCAAAGAAATTGGTTGGAAAATATGATTAGTAAAACTTCTGACTTCGAGAAGGCCGAAGTAGAACAACTGAAATCTTGTGAAATTAGTCAAGATAAAAGGATAAAATATGATATTTCTTTAAATTTTCAGATCATTGCTCACTTTTTAACAAACTACCAGTCATATTTTATTACTTGATGTATCCCACTTTATTACTGGAATGTCTGAAAAATCAACTCTTGTAATGAACAAAAGTTTGGGCAGCAGTGTGTGTGTTCCTTCTGCTGTTATTTCTGCTGTTAATAAGTTTTAGGTGGATTTTTAGGAAGCTAGTTTTAATGCTAATTCTGCCTAAGAAAACTTGTGTATTTTATTGTTTTTTTTTCAGTTGGATTTACCTATGTAGCCTGAGACTAGAAATCATAATTTGTTAACTTGTAAGCATTTATGTTTAAGGGTATATGTGTTCCTCCTAGGATTAGTCTAGTGTGAATATGGAAATGAAACTTTTGGAAAAAAACAAACTTGGATACTTAGAAAGCAACAGTGGTATAGGTGTGTTTATATATTGTCTATTCTATATTTTGAGGTGCACTGTTTCAAAACTGGTTTGAAATATTTGTGTTTGCCGCAGTTCACCAGTTTGCAAATTCAAAATTCCAAAATTATGTGCAGCTTTAACGAGTAAGTTTTCTAAAGCCTGTCCTGAACTTATCTTTTGAAGTTCGATGGTAGAAAACAGGAAAATGTAACAAAAGGAAGAAAGCAGGAGAGTTGTAAGGCTTATCTGAGGAAGGGGGACACTGGGAAGATAAGTCTTGGCAACCTGTTGGACATGGAGAGCAAGAGGTGCCATAATGTATCATCATCAGAACATTTCAATTCAGAAATCTTGAAAAGGAATCTTATTGCAAGAAAAAAAACCCCTTTACTCTAATACAAATTGATATCTAAAACATTCTTAACACTTAGTCTTGTTGACACTACTTCTGTGATTTGTATTTGTGAGGAAACAGTTTTTGTAGCAATTCCCTAACTTGTGTAAACATTATGGAGCTAGCAGGCATTTTGGAGAAAGAGGTCCTTCAATTCACCAGCATAAAAGCTGCACCTTGAGAAGACTTCTGTCATGCATTTGTCATGTAAATTTATTTATTTTGTAACAGCTTGTAATGGTGTGTGATTTCAAAGGCTTCCATGTTCAATGCAGAGAATCATACTACGACTAGTTGCACATTTATTCAAAATACATCACTTTTTAATAGTAAACTTGTTTAATGAACAGTATAGGTGCATAAATGCAATAATGCTCCAGTTGTACTCGAACACTAAAGATGACCTGTTTCCAAGCTGTGTTGGTGTGTGTTCTTGCCTTTTTTTTTGTGCTTTGGGAATAGCACTGCTATTTGAATGCCTCAGCGCTGGGAGAATTCTGGCATTCTGTGCTAGTGCAAGGTTCTTTGTCTGCTTTTTATGGCAAAAAAAACCCCTACCCGGGTCGTGAGCATTTACACTTGTCTTAAGTAGTGTTTTTTTTTCTTTTGGGTTTTTTCTTTTCCTTTTCTGATGAAGCCAAGACTTTGATACTTAAATACCATAAAGTCAGTGTTGGAAAGTGTGCTACTACTGTCATATGTTTATGTGGCGTAGCTTCTCAAAAGCCACTGAGGCTCCCCTGATTGTCGAGGGCCTGATCTTTGTCTGTAGTTCTTCACATTCTAAGTCCCATGTCCCATGCGTTTGGAAATTGAAGACAATGAAGAAGCGGGGCCAATGCATGACAGTTGCATACGCCAAAATATAACATGCCTTAAATGTTTTTATCCAAAACCTGCCAAAACGCCCAAGATCTAAAAACTAGGCTGGAATTAAATTTCAATTTGATGTTACAATTATCAGTAGTGCTGCCTTCTTGAGAACATCTGGTATTTAAGACATGTTTGTGGCATTTAGAAGTATCTACTTATTACAGTAGGTTCTGCTTGCCTGCTCCATTTTTGGGGACTTGTAGCATCCATCCTCATCAAGATCTTTAATACCACATATTGCTTTTAGTGTATGTATGCAAATGCCTTTTACTGGTTAGGGATTCTCTATTTTTCTACAAATGCCCATTTACTCTAAATTTCACATTGAAGTCCACTTGAGGAAGCTGTTTTATTCTGAAAAAAATGGGGAAAAAATTGTAAATTTTTTTACTATATATTTATTATTTTCATCCTCTCCAAATTTGCAGTCATCAGTTTTTGGTGCAGCATAAATACAAAAGATGTATTCTTTATGTAAATGTCCTGATTTGCAACAGAAAAGGTTAGCCATTAATGGTTTTGCAATATTGGTGTATGTTTTTTGAAAAGCTGACTCAGTAAAAAATTACATAAGTACATTTTAATTTCTTCAAGTCTGTTATTGATATGATGATTTATCTTGGAAACTGAGTCTTTTGCAATATTAATTCTGGCAAGTAAAGCCTTAATTTAATGGACTTCTCAATTTGGTAGACCTTGAATACATGTTACCAAAAAATGTTCTTTGAACATACTATATAAGAAAAAGCAAATTTTAATACCTAAAAACTTACTCTATTTTCCATGTAGCTTAGATACTGAATTTCTAGAATAGTACCTCTCCAACTAAATGTGTTTGCAATGTAGTTACTTGCTGCTTATAGTTCTCCGCATGTTTCTTTCCAGTTAGAGCTTAACTTGCATCTTGTGCATGGTTTGTGCAAACTGCATTTTAACTTGTCTTTGTCTTTGATGCTTGCAACCTAATCCATCCCAGCTACACTGCCTCGAAAAGAAAGTGCTGTCAAACAGGAAACTGAGAGTGAGTATAACTAGTTGCATTAGTTGGTATTGTCAATGCATGTGTGTCGATGTTACGATGTGCTGCATCATGGAGAATCTACCTAACACTGAAGCACTCTAGAATGAAATAAGCATTAGCAGAATCATTGATTTTGCAAGGCAAAAACGAAGCACAAATATAGTGTCCCAACGTAGAAGTTGAAAAGGTTTGCAGATAAAGGCAATATCTTCTGTTTTCCCCATGCTACTAGTAAAAATATGTTTGTGCCTGAGAGCTTGTCATAGTTTTCCAACTCTGCCAGTAAGCTGAGATGGCAACTTAGGTTTATAGACTTTGTCTTGTGACTAGATACCAACATAGCAGTTAAATGAAACTTGCAGGGTTGCTTTTAAGTTTTTTTGTGGTTTAGATCTGAGAAGTTTACATGGCAGCCAAATACTGATAATTTCTTGATCTTTTTTGTTACTAGCTTTCTCTGTCCTGGTCCAACATTTCTGAGAATTCTGGGGAAAAAAAACAAAACATGTTCCTCACCTAGGAGAAGGCCCGACAATATCAGGAAGAAATGACTGAATACTAATTATGATCAAAAGGAGAGGAGAGCATTAGAAGTAGAGTTACTGTGGAGCTGTAGATCCAAAAAAATAGCTAGAACAAACTGTGTAGACAAAAGGATGTTAACAGCAGGAAGATCAAGATGAAAAAGTGCCTGTGTGTACCTAAAGCTTTTTAATTTTTTCCCTCTTGGGCATCAATTCTTCTGCTTGTAGCAGCTTTTGCCCAGAGTACATTCACAAAGATCGTAACTGGTCTTCACTTACAAGTTTTCAAGGAGAATACTTATCCCAGTGTTCCTGTATTTCAGTTTCATTCCTTTTACACTTTTTTCCATAGTTTACAATGACAGGTTATACAGCTATGTTGTACTTTGAAAATTGATGAAGTATTTCAGTTACCTTGTAACAAGAATGTCTATAGCAAAAGCATTTTTGGCTTAGACAAAAATTGACTTGTTTGATTTTAGTATAGGATTACTATATTGATCTCATATGTTCTGTAATGAACCTGTTCTTCAGTGTTTTATTCTGCCTTTGCTTTCCTTCTTCATAGTGTCTTTATTTCACAGGTCTTCATGGAAGTTCTGGAAAACTGACTGGGTCTACTTCTAGTCTAAATAAACTCTCTGTTCAGAGTTCAGGAAACCGTAGGTCTCAGTCATCCTCACTGTTAGACATGGGAAACATGTCTGCCTCTGACCTTGATGTGGCTGACAGAACAAAATTTGATAAGGTAAAGCCAAAATCTTGCATAGGATTCCTGCTTAGTTTTGTATTAGAAGCATCTTACATATCTTTCTTGTATAGTTTAAAAATCTGTACTGTTTAAATCTTAAAACATGCCAAATTTCAAAGTCTGTATGCATCATACATCTAATAAAGGCAGTTTCTAAGAAATATGTAGATCAGAGTATTATTCTCTGATTATAAGATTCTTTTTAGTTCCTTTATATGCTGTGTGTGATGTTTAAAGAATATCAAACATAAAATAAATGGTCTGTTAAGTTTAAGCCAAATACACATTTTTAAGCAAATAGGAATTGAGATGGATTCTCCAGCTGATGTTATTTTTCTCAGTACAGATCTTCATGTGTTCTGTCACATTTTGCCAGTATGTAAGCAAAAGTGAAAGATATGAAAGCAGAAACTTATTTTATCCAGGACTTGAGCATGGCTCTAAAATCTTATTTATACTGGTTTCAGATCAGTTATCAACACTTTTCAGCTTGAACAATGGCACTAAATTACTATTGGAGTGTCCTCATCCTGTTTTTAAAACCTGCTGTCTCCAGCATTTGTTGATTTCCACCCCCTGCCAACCCTTTAAAAGTGACAATACTCACTATTTCTCAGTGGAAGGAAAAGGAGCAGTTATGAGGGAGGGATAAAAATATTTTTCTTGTTCTCTTTTGAATTGTTTGATGGAGATGAGTTTTCTTCTGACCTCTTCAAATCCTTGCTCAATCTTTTTCTGGGAGGAAATACTATATGCCTGAAACAATACTAACTGTTATTACAAACCTGTAGCAGTAACCTGCCTGAAATTAAAAAGATAGCTTGGTAAAACAGCTTTATGCAAGTATTGTGCTGTTATTTTCAACTTCGGACTTGTTTATATATAAAGTTATAAGCTATTGAGCTGACCTACTAGGTTGTTTTATTTTTTCCTATGGGACTTTCCATCAGTATGGATTTCAGTTGTGGCGAGATTGGTTTCTTTTATGTAAGTTATTGCATATCTTATTTGCTAAATACTTGCAGGGAAAATTCTGTATCGTGTGAAGATGACAGATTGAAAATATGTTTAACATCTGACTTGCAATTTCCATAGTTTGTATGAATAAAATGAAATTATTTTCTTTAATTATTGCCAAAATAGTGTTTTGTTTAAATCTAAAAATTGTGATGCATACTTCAGTACAAAACCTACTTGTTGCTTTCTGTAGCAGGTATATAGAAACACATGCAGTTGACCTGTTTTTCTTCCCTAAGGCTTTAAATTTTGTCTCAGGCTGCGTCTAGAACACTTACAGTTGTGGGAAGACATAGGTTATTCTTTTCTTCCCAGTGTCACATGCATGAGAAAGGACTATGTTGAAGATGCAGATATACTTTAAAAGATAGAAGTTCAAGCTGTTTCCATTTCTGTTAAGTAGTAATAAGCCTTCTAAAGCTTAGCGAAGTTAGAAAGTATATGCAACTAACAGTTAAAATTAGTATTGCTAACTGTTCATAGTATTTGGTGTGTTGATAAAACATTTGGCTTTCTTTAGATTTTTGAGCAAGTATTAAGTGAACTGGAGCCTCTATGTCTGGCAGAACAGGACTTCATTAGTAAATTTTTCAAACTACAACAGCATCAGAGCACATCGGGAACAACAACGGTATGACTTACCTTCTCTGTCACTGAAGTAAAAAGTATTGACCAGGCCTCACAAGAGAAATTTGAAATAAATAAATTTGAAATTTATCTGGCAGTTATGTGATCTAGGTGATCAATAATGTGTTTTTCTTGATCTAGGTGATCAGTAATGTGTTTTTCTCCATGTTCTGGGAGGATCTTTATTTTTGGCTGACCTATACAAAATCTGTGGAAGAAGGACTGACAGGTTTCTTTGCCATGGCTTTATCTCCTCATGAGATCACAATAAACACTTGATCATGCTATGCAGGAAGACAATGGGGAGTAACTGTGGATAGTGGTGTATTTGGTGGAACATGACCAGAAAACACCAGAACCTTGCACACTTCTATATTTTCTACTCTGGAGGCATGGGGTGGTAGAGTAGGGAGCTGCTAATCATATAGGTTTTATCAGATATACTTATTGCTTAGATATAGAATTGGAGACAGACTTTAATCTTTGTTTACATACATTCCTTGTTCTTACAGAACGAAGTGGAGGAAATGGATGGAGTAGCTTTGTCTCGTTCGTACACTTCTGGTGTTCCACAAACGATATCATCCGAGTATGTGCTGCTGTTGTTTATTATTGATTCTTAATTCTTAAGCCTACTTTTGAATTTATTTGGTGTATAAAACTTTTATCTGTAATCAGAAATTGTTCCCTTTTAGTGGAAGTGAATAGTGAAATCTTAATTTTTAGCTACAAGACATGGAGTGTAAATAGAAAATTTTTGTGTATAGGATAGGGTATTTCTGTCTATAGTGGTATAAAAAAGATGCTTAATTCTCTTTAGTTTGCAAAGTAAAAGTAGGTACTGTAATATGGAAAATTGATTAGCAAAGTTCTGAGAGTGTGTGGCAGCTTCCACACAGGAAATACCTTTTGGAATGTTTTATACCTGTGACTATTGACTTCTACGGTGTGGCATTGACGTTTCTTTCTTGGCAGCCTTCTGAAAATCATAAGACTTGTTGAATGAAAACTCGACTACTATATCCAATAAATATATCCTAAAAATGTTATCAAAGAACATGTAATATAGCCTAGTAAACTGTCAGAGTAATATTTTTCTCTTATCCATTTTTAATAGGAAGGACATGATCCGACAAATGATGACAAAAATATTTCGTTGTATTGAACCTGAGCTGAATAACCTTATAGCGCTGGGGGACAAGATTGATAGCTTTAATTCCCTTTATATGTTAGTTAAGATGAGTCATCATGTATGGACAGCACAAAATGTGGACCCAGCATCCTTTCTCAGCACAACACTTGGAAATGTTTTGGTGACTGTCAAAAGGAACTTTGATAAGTGCATTGTAAGTTTTTAGTTTTTCTGATTAAGCTAACTATAATATTATAGGAAGCCCAGTCCTACCCACTTTGATTTTGCATTTTATGGTTAAATTTTTGCTTTAAATTTGAAGAGAAAATTAGTAAGTTTATAGCTCTTCTACTGCTAAGCCTTCAAAAAAGATAAACTAATTGGTTGTTGCGTTTCTTTTTCCTCTCCATTCCAGTTTTCTTCAGTAAGTAGTTATTTGTAGCAAATAAGACCACTTATTCACTTCTGTGAGCTGTTTGGCAGTTTTAATTTTTGTTTGTATTTATACTCACACTGAGATTACTGAAGTCTATTAAGTAAACTATAGCTCTCTGCCTTTTTTACTTGCTGAAGCAAAAGCTCTTGGACTTACGAGGGTGTGGAGGTTCTTTGTCACTCTGAGCAGTGGCTGCCTCTACTGCCAGGAACTTCTTTTGCTAAGACAACTATGACCATTAAATGAAATCTGGCAAGTTTAGTGAAAATACAGTTGGTGGTATAATTCTTTTCTTAATTTTCATCAATGTAATTTGACTCTAGGCCAACATACATTCTTGACTAGTTTAATGTTTAAAATATTTTGAAGGGTTTTTTTTAATTAGACTCAAAAATAATATTTCAATAGAAGACTAAAGAAGCTTTTGCAGCAAAAAGAATTGTTAGCTTGGCTGAATCAGAAAAATGAAGTTCCTTGTTAGATTATTGAATGAATATTGTTAATTGCTTCTGGTGTATAAGTTTGGGATTTTTCCATTGTTTTTTTTTTCCCAATACTAAGTAAACAAAGAATAAAAGCCCATCTTCCCTTTTTCTTTCCAATTATTTTACTTAACAAATTTTTAAGGGTAAAAAGGCAGAAAGACTAAGTATTAGTCTTTCTATTTAATTATATATTAATTGAAGGGTAAAATTATTTCTGTGTTTGGATAAGTATCAGTTTTCAGTATGTTTGCATTTTTTTAAGTTGTTACATAATCTGAACTCATATATTAGAGGCTAACATCTGTTCTTGTTTCAAATTTAAGAGTAATCAAATGAAGCAGATGGATGAAGTAAAAATCTCAAAGAAGAGTAAAGTTGGGATCCTTCCATTTGTTGCTGAGTTTGAAGAGTTTGCAGCTCTCGCTGAATCAATTTTCAAAAATGCAGAACGACGAGGAGATCTAGATAAAGCCTACACAAAACTTATTAGAGCTGTTTTTGTCAGTGGTAGGTCTTCTGAGGTTGTCATAGCTACTAAAGCAATTGTTTCCTCCTATTTATATATAATTTTGCTTCAATTAACAGATGATTTTTTTAAGACTGTCTGTTGCAAGCCATGTGACCAATATTATGGCTGAAATTTTGGTTCTCTCTTATTGGTAGGCGAGCAAGTGTAATCCTTTTGTTTGTAACATACTTTTTGAGAGAGAACTGTAGATATTTCCCTTTGTATATACCTGCAATCATGAGTTATGACAGAGGGAAGTGGTTGTGACTCTGGAGAAGAAGAGAAAATGGCAGCAACACAGCATGCTCAATCTTTAGTGGCTTCCTGTTTTTTGTGGTTTTTTTCCTGTAGAAAATTATATGGGAGTATATGGCAGTAGCAGACTTTTCCTAGTTGGCAGTTCAGTGTTCTGACTGAAGTGAATCATTATTGATACTCTGGTAGTTTTGGCAAAGGATTAATGGATGAACAGGCACAGAGACTTAATTGTACTCTTGGTAGAAACATCCTCTTTCAGCCTGCTTTTAGTTGCAGTAAGGGAGTGATAGGTAGAATTTCTTTTGCCTGCCTGTTTTGTTTTGTTTTGGGATGGTGTTTTTGTTTTGTTGGTGTTTTTAGTTTGTTTTGTTTTGGGGGGTTGTTTGTTTTTGTTTGTTTGTTTTGTTTTTTGAGTGGGAGAGAAGAGTAAAATGTCTAGGATTATCTATTTTTATTATTAAATTTAGGGACGGACAGTAATTTTGAACATAAAATAAGCAAAAATTGAAAGACTAAGAAGTACAATTAAAAAAGCCCCAGTACCTTATTGAAGATTTTTGTCCTACTGAAGATGGGAATTTATTTTTATTTGATTTTTCTTAAATAATTCTGTCATGTAAAACTTATTAGGGATACTGAAAGCTTGCATGTAAGCCTTCACAGAGAGTGGGTGGTTTCTCGCTTCTGTAAATGAGACCATACATAGGCACTATTTTGTATCTTGGGACTTGTCATACAAATTTCATGGTCTTAGAGCCTGTGTTTATCTGTTACTTCTTATGAAGGCTGTCAGGTACTGTTCTATACAGTGGCAATTCTGGTAATTACTTATACAATCGTTTATCAATTACATGAAATCCTAAACTTTTTTGACAGTATTACAGTTATTGGTTATGTTTTTTTGAATTTGGTTGTCCTTTAGGTATTTTTAAGTATTTTGCTTCCTGTTTCTTTCAGTTGAGAAAGTAGCTAATGAAAGCCAGAAAACACCCAGAGATGTGGTCATGATGGAGAACTTCCATCATATTTTTGCAACACTTTCGCGCTTGAAAATTTCTTGTCTGGAGGCAGAGAAAAAAGAAGCCAAACAGAAATACACTGATCATCTTCAGTCTTATGTAATCTATTCACTTGGACAGCCTCTTGAAAAATTAAATGTAAGTATATTTGAGTATACATTTAAATGGTACAGAATAGCTTTGAATGTTTAGTTTGCACTATTTGATCTCTTTATCACTGCATCTATTATAATCTCTTATTATTTTGGACTTGAACATGTCTGGCAAGAGTACTTGACTCATGAGGGTAGCAGTCTTGGATGAAAATCAAATTTTTCATGGCAAATTATAGTACTGACTAAACATCAGTGTCTTAAGCAAATGGTTTTGAAGAAGGAAAAAGTGAGGGGAAAAGTAATCTGGAGCTTTGGGATCATTTTCTTTATTTCAACTGCAGAGAAAACTACTGTAGTTTCTGGATTATTGAACAATAAGAAGAGTTCTAGGAAAGCTCTATATGTGTGAAGTGTTAAAGAGAGTGGTGACTTAGATTCAGACTCAGTTCTGCCTACTGAATGTCTTCCACTGTCCTTTGCTTTTTGAGGCATCCATTTTGTGTGTGCATGAGAGAGAGAAAAAGAGAGTGAGCCACCCTGAAGCCAAACACCATCCCTGCCCCCTCCTCCAGCCCTACTTTTTGTTGTTGAGAATGACGTTATGTACTATGGTTTCATCAGGTTTGACCTGTTCAGCTATAATAAAAACATTGTTATCAGCCCTGTTTTAGCCACAAATCCAAAACCAGCACCATATGGGCTGCTATGAAGACAATTAACTGTCCTGGCCATACCCAGTGCACTTTTGTGGCTCTACCTGCACATTGATAGAAATACTTCCCTCCATTTGTATTATGTTGAGCCAACTGGTCAACAGCAGTGAGAAGTGAAGGCAATTGTGAATAGCGATGCTGTTGTGTAATTATGGTTTAAGTAGAGATGCTGAGGTGCTTTGTGAGTATCTGAAAGATCCAATATTTTCCCAGGCTATGAGCTCATAAATTGAGGATTTTGAGGCTGAGTGATTATTAGTTACAAGGTTGCGAACAAAAGCTTGATTGCTTCTAGAAATGATTGATTTCAGTTTTATGCTAGTACTTGGAGCACTCTATTGTTGGGCTGTGTTTAAATGTCTATGGCTGAGCACTACTTCATGCCCAATAAAAAAACAAAAATGACACAGGAGGAGCACAGCAATCATGAAGCAGAATCAAGACTTAACTGCATATATCCTTGTCAAATTAATTAGCTTGGGTTATTTGTTGTTAGCATTTTTTTGAAGGCGTTGAAGCTCGTGTGGCTCAAGGTATACGAGAAGAGGAAGTAAGTTATCAGCTGGCTTTCAATAAACAAGAGCTTCGTAAAGTTATAAAGGAATATCCCGGTAAGGAAGTGAAGAAGGGATTGGATAATCTCTACAAGAAGGTAGATAAACATCTCTGTGAAGAAGAAAACTTACTGCAGGTAAACTAAATCATGACTAAAAAACCCTATAATGTTTACACAGAGGATTTTTATTATCGCTTTTACATATATATTCTGTGAGAATGTTCAGCATAACTCTGAAAAAAAACCATTAATTTTGAGTCAAGGTTTTGGGGGCATTTTTATAATTCTGTTTGTTTAACATTGATTTGAAATGTGGTGGTAAAGTTCATAAACAAAATTCCCTAGCATAAACAAAGCTTCCCTAGCTGACCATTAAGAGGTGATCTCTGTTCTGCAAAATATACTGCAGGTAGAGAGAACTACATTTAAATGCACTGTTAACCTGATGAGAAATTCAGTTGGTGCACTACAGCAGAATACACTTGCAATTACATCTTTTCTGATAGTTGCACTATCTAATATTTTTGTTATACTCTGCGAATTTCTTACTGGAGTAAATGATAAATAGATTTACAAGTTAGGCTTGTTTAAACAGCTATTTAAAATCTGAAACGTGAATTACAGCACGGTTCTGTTTTCTTGAAAGACGAAAGCAATACCTCTTTTAGGAAAACTTCCTCATCTTTACTATTTTCTGCTTTGCACATTTGGTAGGAGTCATGTAAACCTTACAGATCTTAAAGGGTGAAAAACATCAATCTTTTTATGTAATGCAGCAATTTCATTTATGGAACTTTGTCAGCAAGCTTTAATTGGAAAATGACACATGAACTGAGAACGAATGAATGAGCCATTGTTTCGTAGTTCATATATGTAGCGTATTGTGCCAGTTGACTTTTCCTAAAGTTTGCTTTCTTTGGCAGGTTGTGTGGCACTCCATGCAAGATGAGTTTATACGACAATACAAGCACTTTGAAGGGCTGATAGCTCGCTGCTATCCTGGATCTGGAATTACTATGGAATTCACCATACAGGATATTTTAGACTACTGCTCCAGTATTGCGCAGTCTCATTAAGTTCTCAAAAGGGAAGGAGAAGCTAGCGAAATAGGTGCCTACGTATAAGGGATTCAAACACTATAAATGCTATTTGTTTTAAAAGGTGGATTTCCAATCGTATATGTAGTTAACTGCCATATCTGTTGAGTTACACTCTGCTTCAAATGTCTTTCAGGGCAAAATGAAACGGGATTTGTTTTTCTTCTACTGGGCTGAAGTACTGTTTGAAACCATTAAGTCTGTGAAACACTTTGGACAGTATCTTCCCTTTCCCCTAATATTCAGATACTTTTATTTATAATTCCTGCTCTTGCTCGAAGCAGTAAGCACTACCTTCTTAGTATGCAGAAAGGATACTACTGTTTTCACTAATATTTTGCATCTTGGAAATTATGTAAGCATTGAAGACTATCAAATATTTTCCCTTCCTTGTTCTAGGAAGTGTAGATATGGAACTTTATGCAGTCGGAAGACTGAATTTGTTTTCTGTGTTGTGACTATAGCTATTATTCCCCATTAAACTATGTTCATCATATTCTTTATTTCTGTGGAGAGTTATTTCAAAAAGGTGAAAACAGAGTTAATTCCATTGTTTTGTCTCTGGCCACTGAAGTAGATTTGCTCCTTTTCTCCATGTGTTGTTTTTCTTCCTTTTAGCATCAGTATACTCCCACCTCATGTAAGCCGTTCATCCTCCTGGAACTTCAGATGCCAGGGATTCAGGACATAGGTTTTCTGTAAAGGTAAATGGCCAGTCTTCGCGAACGAAGATCTGGGAAAGGTGTTTTTACCTTTCAAGCCTGCGCAATGG
>JAWWLV010000144.1:45635990-45675895 GCA_035041135.1 Platyrinchus mystaceus | reverse complement strand
TCAGAGCAAACATTAAGTTCCTGTGTATGATGAAGTCAAATGGGTTTGCTTAAGTGATGAGAACATCTTAAGATTTAATTTAATCCAATAGAATTGTTTTCTATGATGTAGGAAAATTCAACTTTTCTAACCTCATAAGAGAGTGAAAAATAGTCACTGTTGATATGTGCTTAAAGGACACACTTATAACTGGTTGTATAAAAAATAGTCTGTTGTCTGATCTGTGACTTAAAACATTCACATCTCCATTTACTATGATCTCATTTAGAGAAATTTAAATTTGCTATCTCTGCACTTTTTACAGGACAGATAACAGAAGAAAAACAAATTTTCAGATGACCTTCTTAATATATCTGCCTTTTCATGGCTTCAATGTGATTATGAACGTAGTAATTTCCACACTAATCCTGTTATATTTGGCTATATATGCAAATGTGGCCATTCTGGTTCTGTTGCTCTCTAGCATGTAATACAGGTGGAAGAACCATAGGCACACAGGTGTGGAGTTGTCTGCCTTCAACATAAAATCTTATTCTGGTGTCTAGAAGACAGTTTTACTTTCTCCATCCGTAGCTTTGATGCTATTTTCACAAAAATGTTTATAGTTTAGGTACCACTAATCTTTCTTATGGTACTTCTGATCCCTGTATAAGTACTAGTGACCTTCTGTGGTAAGTGGTGCTAGAACTTGCAAAGTGCTTGGAGGAAAAAATCATCTTGCCAAATGTCACTTTATGTAGAAAAGAGAGTTTATTGAATTATCGGATCTAAACTCCTGATATGCTTTCTAACTGTCTTTATTTTTTATATTTGTCCTGCCCTTTCCTATTTGCTTTTTTTTCAAACAAATGGCTCCTGTCTTTCAGCTTCCCTTACATGAATGTTCTATTTGCCTTTGTTCGAACCCATTTGTTCCTCCTGTTGGGGAAAAGGTTTTGTTTCTCAGGTCACAATAAACATTTGCATCTGCAGTGTAAAGGCTGATAACATTGCTAACACATCTGATGCTCCTTTATTCCAGTGACTTAGTTCATACAACTGAGAGCTTGCGCAGTGCGAAGTTATCTGCTGGAAAAACTGAAAAAGAATGCAGCAATTATGATACTATTTTGGAACCTTATAAAACAGAAAATGCTAAACTTACCAGGGAAAATAATGAACTGCATTTAGAAATATTAAAACTGAAAGAGCAGTCGGATCGTCATGTTAAAGGTAATATAAAAGTTATGATGCTTTTTTTAATTCTTCCATTCCAAAATAGAATTACGGCCAAATCCTTGATTTGCAGATTCATTTATCTGCACTTATAAGTGAGTGAGAATGGTCATTGAATTTGGTGCCTTTAATGAACTAAGGGTTATGCTCAGACATTTCTTTTGCAGTTAAAAAGCTTCTGAGGTCCTGCAAATCATTGTTGGAATCAAACATGAGAATGTTAGAAGTTTTAACATATACTTTCATACCTTGAATTGGTACTTTTAAAATTAAATACGGCTGTTAAATGTGCCTTTATTCCACAATAGGGATTTATTTGCAAAACATGTAAAAGTACATATTTTTGTGTGTAAATATATGCACATTTGTATTTGATAGTTTCATGCTATAGAAAAAGAATATAGGATTTTCTCTATGCCTTTTTTGGTGCAACTAGGAAAAGTAATAGTGAATAAGAGAGATAATACTGCTTTTCTCTCTCTTGAAGACTTGAAAGCCTCCTTAAGGAGGGCTGAGCATGGAACTTCTGACTTGAAATTTCTGAATAACCAATATATACATAAAATTAAAATGTTGGAAAAAGAGAACAAAGCCAAGACTGAAAAAATTCAGCAGCTTCAGGAGAAGAATCTGCAAGCAGTGGTGCAAACACCTGGTGAGTGTAAATAATCACAGATATTTTTAACGTTTCTCTGGGCTTTGTTTGATCTGCAGAACATATTTTCTTCCTCTACTAAGAGAAGTTATCACAGTAAAATATCCAGTAGAATAACATTACCTGTTAAAAGGTTTGGCTCTGAATTTAGTAATGTCTCTGTATGAAGTTTCATTGAGTAATTACTTGTGTTAGGGACAAATTTGAATCCAAACTTAGATTCAGTATAAGACTATGAAGTTAAAATATGACTAGAAAGCACTAATAATTAACAGCTTTTTTTTTTTTTGTTGCTGCACCTAATTTAGTCAGAGGCAGGTTGTTTGACACTTGAATATTTTTGATAGGTAATTGATGTTGTGTAAGTGACTAATTCAGATTTTTATAACAAAGATCTAAAAATAGCAAGATGCAAAATACATCTACAAATATTCCAACCCTCTGAAAGCTTACAGTATATAAAGGGTCTTTTGTTAGCTTAAAATGTTCTGACTGTTACTTTCAGCTTAATTTCTTTCTGTAGGGTTTCCTTTTTTTTAATATCTTTTTCAAGCTGAGGGAAATAGAATGATTTTGTGAAATTTTGAAATTGTCTTTTTGTTCCACATCATTTAATTATTTATGTTTTCTTGGCATCTGATAAAAGTTAATAGATTAATAGGTAAAATTAAAATTTCTCTTTATTTTTCCACACCTTTTTGCACTTCATGTCTCCTGTTTCGAAGATGACATGTTACACCTCTGTCTGTCTTCCTGCATACTTGCCCCTTAGTTACCAGTCCTCTGCGATTTTTCTTTACTACATCATCCAATATTGTATGTTCTTATTTAATAATTTATTGAAGAGTAATTGTTTCATCCGGAAATGATACTACTATTGATACATACATACATAAATGATACATACTATTTTTTTTTAAATATAATGTTACCATGCGATCAAAGAACAAAGTGTGCTTGATATGCTTATGATATTCACTGAAATGACAATAGAATAGAAAGAATAAAAACATTACCAAGCAATGCAGAGGTCAGTTCAATCACAAAATAGTTCTTAAATGTGGGGGGAAAAATGTCTTTTATGATGTTTTAGCTTTCTTCATAAGCTAAATCACTAACAGATTCAACAAGTTGGAACTGTAAATTATTTAGGGTCTTCAACACTGGGGAAAATTACTTATATGGAACTTTGCATGTTTCCTAATTATAAAGGTAAACTTTAACAAAACTGATGTAAACCTGCAAGAATGGTGTTGTCTAAAATAGATAAATTTTATCAAATTATTACAGAAAGGTTAAAATGGTGAAATGTGCCTGTTCAGAAGCAGTACAATAAATAGGAAAAATAATTTTGTGCTAGAGAAAATTATTCTCTTGCTTTAACTCCAAGTAATACACCTTTGGGTTTGGGCTTTCAGGAGGCAGAAAAAAAAGCATTCCCTTCAGGCGTCAGCGCATGCAGATTGACCAGCTTGTCCCCCCATCAGGTGTCAGTGCCTACCCCGTTCCTCAGCCAGAGGACCCTTATATTGCAGACCTTCTTCAAGTGGCTGATAATCGGTAACGTAAAGAACTTTTTCATTTTGAACTATAGCTGTACCTTTGATTCTCACTGTCTTGCTCTTTTTAAGTGATGATAAATAAAATCAGTCTTCCCCAAGTTGGGTCTGTATTGCTCGTGACATGAACTGGTAGATGATTTCCCTGTCTTTATCTTGACCCATGAGCTTTTTTTTCTTTTCTCCCCTGTCCTGTTGAGGAAGGGAAGTGAGAGAGCAGCTAGGGGGGGGTCTGGCAGCCAGGCAAGGTCAGTCTGTCTCAAACAACAGACCCTGCATTAGTATTTTGTATGAACAAAACTATTTCTTTGTGAAATGTTTGGGTTCAGGAGCAAAGAGAAAATACTTATATGGAATTGCATATATACAATTCTTCCATGAATCCACATAAACAATATACTGCTACATTTCAGAATTCATGAACTTCAGTCAGAAGTCACAGAGCTACAAGAAAAACTGGAGATATCTGAATGTGGAATGAAAAATTATAGCAAACAGGTATGTTTATATCATCATTATTTTTGTTGTTGATGTTAGTACTATTATCCGGATGTAGTAACAATGGCAGTGGCCTTCATGTTTTAAAAATCTTGTTGGGAAGGCTCTGTAAGGCTTGAAAAATACAATTCTAACTTACCTATGTTGAGCTGTTTCTCTCCTCTGCTTTTGGAGACAGCAGCAATGATAAAATATTTGCCCAGTGGTTTTGCTGATATATTTTGTGTATTAAAACTACATTAAATAAGCTAGACTTGACAATCATAGATAGAAGGCGTGTATGGCTTTTTTAGTGCATAAGTGTTAACTTCTCCAAAATAGTAATTTGACCTAGAGATATCTTAGAATGATTTTTTTCACTGCTTGGACTGGCTATATTTTTTTAATTTTTAATAGTTAATTTATGAACAGCAGACTTTACAATATTTTAATTTGTGTGGATTGATAAGATATGTACAATCTTAAGGTGATGGAATTGCATAGAATGTTCATATGTTATGTCTTTCAGTATCTGGGGACTGATGGACACCACCCTTTTTTTTTCCTTCACATCTTGTTTTTCCCATTCCAGTATTTCTTTTTTTCAGTGACTGGAATAGTCACTAAGTTAGCTTATTTAAAAGCCTTTTCCCTAAATTTAAGGGCTAGTCTCAGACAGTTATATTGCAACATTCATTAACTTCACTTAAAATGAAAATCGTTTGATTTTCTTCAAGAAAATAATGTAGTAGACACTGTTTCAGCTCTTCCCTACAAATTCTGTTCGATTAATTTGTTTTTCTTTCAAAGCAATCACTTCTTTTCAGAAGAACCCAGAATTAAAAATATATATATCTATATATAAGATAGAAATGACATTTTTAGGTGCATATCTTTTTACTGAATGTTACATGTGTGTTTATTAAATGGTATATAGGATAGCATAGAATTTTTTCCCCTCCTCAAAGGTTGAGCTCAGAGACAAAGAAATCGAGCGCCTGTTGCTGGCATTGGATGGTGGGCGTTCTCATGAGGTTCTCTCTCTGGAATCAAGAACTAAAAGTAATGAGAAGCTTATTGCCCACTTGAATTTTCAGGTAATGGATTTATTACACATTTTTAGTCAAAACTAAAAATATTAGCGATTTAAACCCACAAAACTAGCTCTTCAAATGAAATCACTATAGATATTAAATTTATTTATTTAATTTGCCTTTCTTTTTAGGTGGCAGTGTTTCTTGTCTAAGGAAATTTCATTTCTTGATTTAAAGTCTGTCAGAAAGGTTTTGGTAAAGAATTCTATTAACTTGCATCTCTACTTAGTATGTCAATCTGAAAGTATTCAGCAAATTTCTGTATGATACACTGTTTTCACCGAATTTGGAAATACTTTTATTTATTTATTAATGTACATGCCTGTTATGTTTTAGGAACTAACAATGGTATATGTGCTTCTGATAAGGAGTAGCCCTGTAGATATTCTCTCAGAGAGTGGGAAATCTTCCTCATTGAACTTAAATGTCCCCCCCCTTTATTCCAACAAAGACTTGTGAGGAAACGATAAGCTTAGGATAAAGATGTTTGTGTTTACTGTGCATATTATCGTGCATTCAGTATTGGTCTCAGAATGAGAATTTAAAAAATAGAAGATGGGCTGGAGTACAAATCAAGTAAAGTCTATCACTGGATTTATACCATCAATTCTTTGCTTTTTCCAACTGAGTTTGATGTTTTGTATACTGATTGTGCATGATGTACAGTGGCATGGGAGCCACGTTGGAGAATTTATTAGCTCTCGTTCAGTGCTGCAAAAATACAGAAGGAGCTGTGACTTGGAAGCAATACAGCTCTGTGCAGTGATCCTGAATTAGTAAGTCACGATGAACACAAATTGACTGTACAGAGCGTGAGCCCAGAGCTGCGTGAAGCTGATTTTGGACCATCAGGACTATTTGCTCAGAGTCAGTCCCAATATAACACTTTTATTCTCTGACAAGAAATATATGAATATCTTCATATAGCAGTATTCAAGACTGAGAGAGCTCAGATTTTCTTCTGTGTCTATAGTAATTCTGGAGTTTTGAGGAAGGTTGTGTGGAGGTAGAAGTGGAGAATCTCTGTTATCTTGAATCTTTAAAGATACTCAAGGCTCCCATTTCCTGTGTAGTGTAAGTTATAGTGTATATTTGTTACTCCTACTCCACATCCCTGCCCCTCTGCACTTTGCTCTCAGGGAATGGTATACTGGGAAAAACAATGTCTGTAGAGCAGAATTTCTGAGGATGTGTTTAAGGTGCTGAGATATGTTAGGGGCAAGATAGGTTTTAGGAATCTGATCTGTAAGGCTTCATTTTGATGAAGGAGTAACAGTGAGACTAAATCTATCAAATAATACCACAGACGTGGAGAGAAGAATGTGCTCTTGTATCTTGTGAAATACAGAAAACTGATTACACTGGGCCTACCAGCCTGATGCCCAGGAAAGGTTTCAATACAGATCTCTGCTTTTTAATATTTTGTTTTTAGAGTAAACTTCAGGTTCAGGAGATCAGATAAAGAAAGATGTAGTGATACATTCTTTCACCTTGCACCTTTGTAATTTTTTTTTCCTGTTGATAAACATTAAGTTTCAAAAAATAGAAAATATTGCCATTTTTAGCAGGATATCACTTTTTTACTGCGGATATAGAGATATTATATCTCAGAAGATTGGAGGAACTTTTGCTACCTAGTTCAACAATGCATATTAATATTTTAGTGGAAAATGTCTTTCAGGTTGAGTATCTTCAGCAAAGAAACAGAGAACTTGAAAATCGCATTCAAGACCTCTTGGACACGAAACAAAATGTGACTAGTGAGGTGGTGCATTTAAGCAATAAAAATGAAGAACTGTGTCAAGAACTGAATAAAATAGATCACTTGGCACAGCAGTTGGAAAGACACAAGGAAATAGTGCTCGAGACTGCAGATAAAGAAATTGGAGAAGCAAAGGTAACCACTAACATGTCACAGAGTGAAGGACCTGCTCAACTTTATTTGGCTTTATGTCTTCTACTTGCAAGGAATGACCTACTGGCTTGTGAAAGGAAGAGTAAAAGATATTTTTTTTCTAGTTTACTTAATATTATACAGAATTTCTCACTAAAGGATTATTAATTACAACAATTTTGTCTCTTTACTGTACTAGGTGAGATGAGTTTAGTTGAGTGGCAATCGCTCTTTCTTCTTCTAATAGCTTAGGATGAAATAAAATCCTGAGATACTTAAAAGTGTTGATAGGTAATATATATTTGCAACAGCAGTGCGTATGTTTGGAGGGGTTTTTCTTTGTGAGGAGTCATGCAACGATTCATTTAATTGTTGTGCTCCAAAAGAGCATTGGTGTTTATAGCACAATTTTTTTATGCTTTCAGTTCATAAGAACTTCACTACTTTATTATAGAGAACTAATTATACTTTATTTCTTACCAAGGTAGTCTTCTTCCTTATTTTTTTTTTGTAACAAAGGAATTGTTGTCATTTTGAATATGTAACTCTTAACATATAGGTTAATTTTGGTTGATAGAAAGAAATTGAAAGAAAACACAGTGAAATACAGGATCTTCAAGAAACAATAACAAAGCTTAAATCAGTAAGTAAAAATATTTTCAGTTCTTGTTTGTAGCATTTTTATCATACTGTCATCCATGTGAGTTATTCATTATAAAAAACATCAATTTAACAATCAGCAAGAGAACATTTGTAGTAGCCCAAAACTCTTCTGTAAAAAATTACTAATTAATAAATGAAAAAGCTAAAGACGCTACATCATATTGTTGGAAAAATAAACTAAAAGAAACCTCAACTTGTGAATAATTATGCAATACTTGGCTCACTCAGAAGCAAAGCATAGTGGCCCAGATAAAAAACATCAGTATTATGAACCAAACTCTCTCCATATAGCATATAGCAAGTTCTATATTAGCTGAGTACAGTGTTTTGTTTTAGTGTATCTAGTGAACTTCCAAATATGAAAATACTTAGTTTTCAGGGCATCAGACTGTAGGAAAGGTGTGCCAAATAGCATTTGATTAGCTGCAGGGTTGGATTGACTGAGATGCTGTATTGTAACGTACTTTAATGCCAACAGTGTTACCAAATGCCATTAAAAATGATTTATTGCTTTAATCATTCCTTTTTTTTCCACGTTTGTATCCCACTATCCTACTGGTTGGTTTCTTGAATTAAACAAGTGTTAATCTTCCTTGTTTTGTTGCTGATTGCAAACCGTGTCAAAAGTAATGTTTACTTTGATGTAATAAAACCCAGTATAATAACAATGGTGATCTTTCACAAATGTTAAAGCATAAAATATCCAGGTTAAACAGAAGTAAAGTGTTGTATATTAAAAGTAACAAAATGTTTAATAATTTTTTTTCAAATGTCCTTATTGGCACTTCTAATTTTTATAATAATACTTGTTACTTCAGGAGTTGTGCTCATGTCGTAGGGAGAACGAGAGACTGAATGAAGAACTCTTTGGAAGAACAGGTGATAAAGACAATCTTGAGGTGTTGTTAAACCAGCTTCAACAAGAGAAGCAAAGGCTGACAGAAAAAACAGAGAACTTGGAAATAAAAGGTAAATCATCAAATGTAAAGTCTTGCAAATTATCTTCCTGTAAATTTTGAAATAGAAGACTTTCCTAGTTAAGATACAGTTAAAATACTTTTGATATATGTAAATTGAAAGAAAGCTGTAGGTCTTCAGTCATAATTGAAGTGAAAACTTTTGTCATGGAAAGATATTTTCATTCTCTATGTGAGAACTGAAAGTAGAACTTTTTACTGTGATCCCACGTTATATTAATTCTATGGCAGTTTCATGCAAGTCATTTTCAAAATTGTTTTTATATTCTGTCATTGAGTGAGTGGATTCAAACTGTGTTTCTTGAGAGCTTTATCCAGTTGGATCTTGAAAACTTTCAGGTGTGGAGATTCTTCAGCATCTCTAAGCAACCCAGTCCAATCTTTGTCTATTCTCAGAGTAGAATATTTTTCCCTGTATTGTTTGTAATTGCTTGTAGCAATTAATCTTCATTGTTCCTTGTTTACTTACTATTCATCTCTGTGAAGAAACTGGCTGCCTGTTATGTATAACTCCCTCTTGGCACTGTCAGTGTGCTCTTAGTTCTCCAGCTCATCTCCAGGCTGAACAAGCTCAGTTCCCTCAGCTGTTCCCTGTAGGGCAAGTGTTCTGCTCCCTGACCAGCTTGGAGGGCCTCCCTTGAACTTAAGTTTATCAACATCTGTCTTGTACTGGGAGGGGCAAACCTGAACACGGTATTTTAAGTGCAGTCTAATGAGGGCTAAGTAAAGGGGAATAATCACATCCCTCAGTCTGTCTCTGTTGATACAGCCCAAGGTGCTGTGAGACCTCCGTTGGTCTTATACTACTCACTCATGTTTAGTCTATCAACCAGGACTCCTACATCTTTTTCATCAGGATTGCTTCAACAGTTGCTGGGAGTTAGTCCATCCCAAATGCAAGTGTCTTTGAGGAAATTAATGACTTTCCTATACATTTGGGTTATTTTGCTTTGTTTTTTTTGCAGAACGAGAACTTGTCCTAGAAATAGAAAGAATGAGAGTAGAATATGGTATAGCCCTAGGAGACAAATCTCCATCTCGTCTAGATGCATTTGTAAAGACTTTAGAAGATGACAGAGATTATTATAAGCGAGAATTAGAATATCTTCAGAAAATGATAAGACGAAGGTCTAGCCCAAGCCGCAGGACTCCAGAGAAGGTAAAGTTCCTGCTGCCTGGACAAGCTGAAAAAATAATGGAAGTACTGTAGAAACATTTAAGAAGCTGCCAAATATATTTTCAAATTCAGTGACAGGAAATGACTGTAGTTGTTTTCTAAATTACGTTCTTAATGCAAAAAACCAACTGAGAGAAACTCCAATGAACTTGCATTTTATTTTCCTGCTCACATTTTACAGCAACATATTGATTAGTTATTGATAATTTTGTTTGAAATAAACAGAATTAGATAATAACCAGAAAAAGGTTAAAGTCCTACTGTTCACTGCTTTGTTTTTCTTCTTAACAGTTAGTTCTTACTGTTTAAATGATACCACCAATGTCAGGCTTTTTCTTGCAATGATAATTTATTTTTGAATGTGTTTTTTATGTATTACTATTAGCATGAGTTCTTTTTTTTGGTATTAATTATCCAGATGTTTTAATTAGCCTATTTTAACATAAATTTTATTGGTCACTTTGCAGGGCGAGGAGCTTAAGCTGATCACCAGAGAAAGAGATGAGCTACGGTCCATGTTAGACAGATTTGAAAAACACATGATAGAAATTCAGTCCAATGTCAGATTATTGACTGCAGAAAGAAATAGATTAAATGTTCTTTATGAGCAGGTAAGAAGAGATTGTTTGTAATTTACACTGAAATAACCAATTAACTTTTGTTTTACTGTTGCTTGTTTAAAATGAAAAACCTTTATAATAGAACTTGAGTATAGACCTACTAGAATACAACAAAGACTAATAAAATATATACCTATTTTTATTATTTGTTAATAAAATTATGTATTCCACTTAGTTTATTAACTTGAAAGCCATTATAATGACATAATAAGATATTGTACTGGCATTCAGAAATGAGAAAGATCAGGAAAAAAGTCAGTAGAATGCATGAGAAAGTTGTGTAAAGATAACAGCCAAGAAAGCAGTAGTTAACTGATAAGAGAACAGAGCAAAGTTAGTCTATACGTGGAACAGTAAAAGAATGATGGTTATGTTGTCAGCATAAATTGTCACTCCACTGAGTGATTTAGGGAATACATTTTAGTTATCTAGGGAAAAATAAGACTATAATAGAACTTCTGTTGTAATAACAGCATTGAAAGTTTCTTTTGTTAGTGTGTACACTATATTGGATGCTAACAAACAATAATCTTTTTAAGTCTCAAAGTGAGTTGAACAGGATGAGAAGAGAAGCAAAACATAGTTTAGTTTCTCAAAGTCACGTGGAAGAAGAAAGAGACATTGCACTGACTGACTTTAGAAGACTAATGGCAGAAAAAGAAAGTCTCAGAGAAAAATTAAAGGTGAGCTTTTATAGCTTCACTGCTTACAGTGAGGCGGCACACAGGGAAGGCTTATACAATAGTGCTGTGTTTGTATCTGGCTCTCTGTCAGTTCCCCTTTTCAATAACTTTTTATTTCACACTTCCTTGAGAGAGCTCAATGAATTGTATCAAATTTTCCTTGTAAACACAGTTCCTTGTTGGGGAAAGGGGGAGAGGAACATGCTTAAAATATTTGAGGGCAAGCATGGTATCACCTTGTGTGAAAAATCTAGATATGAAGCGCCAGTCACAGAATATTCTTGTGGATATGCACTACTTTGAAGATGCTTGTGTGTCACTGTTATGGAAGAAATCATGCACTTCACTCACAAGAGAGAAGCAACAATATATTTTATGCATTAAAGGCAATATATTGTCAGCTTTGTAATCTGTCTTATATTTTGTAATTAATGATAATTTAATAAATTATTTTAAAACATCTTACGGCACTAAGCTATACATGCATGCACCCTGTAGCTCAATAAACTCTACAGAAATCACAAATATTAATTTAGTTGGGTCCAAATGTAAATATACTGTTCTAAAAAATCTAAACCAATAACCAAAACCAAACTCAGTGATGTTATATTAAACCGCAGTGGTGTATTTTCAGCTAATGTTCTGTAGTTTTACAGAGAGAGCTTTGCATTTGGTCATTCATCTAAGAATGTAAAACCGTGTTTTTTTAAACATGAAGCTTAAATTTCTGTGATCAAATCTAAAAATGTCTACCTTGTTACATGTAATTCTATATTTCTATCTCAGGTTCAGCAAGAAGCAGCAAACCTTGAAAAATCAAAGATGCAGCATGATATTTCAGAACTGGAGAATAACATTCAAGGAGTAAGTGCGTTTTTAGGAAGTAAGCTTTTATTATTTCTAAAATAGGATAGACTGTTTCAGCAATTAATTTTATTAAATGTTTTCAACTTAAATTTATTTAAAAGCCAAGCTGTGATAGCTTTCTGCAAAAATAATGGTTGATTATTTGTTTTAAATTGTAGCTTGAGATGGAAAGGTGTGAACTAAAGTCTACAGTCTCCATCCTGAAAGAAAGAATAAACTATTTGGAAAATGAATTAAAATTGAAGTCCAGTAAATTTGCCCAGACTTCTGATGATTCTTCTCAATTTAAAGCTGAGATTTGCTCACTTCGGTAAGTCTGATACAAAATGATCTTTCAGAGATGCTAAAATAATTTTGTTTATTCTATGACTCTATAACAGAGTTGAGTTCCTGGAAAAGACCATAAAATATTTTTAAAATCACTTATTCTTTTTGTGTCTTATGGAAAAGTAAGTGTGAGTAAGGGAAGTGCTGTGGTGGCTTTTCACAGCAAGGTCCTCCTGAACTTATTTGATGACCAGATATATCTATAACTTTTATGGCAAGTTGTAAATGAAAATTTTCTCCTCCTTCCAGAATAGTTTCATCTAATAACCATGTTTCTCTGCTTATGAATGTAGCAGAACAGAAAGTTCCTAAAAGAATTTCCAAATGCTGTTTGTTAAAAGGATCATGGGTGCCTTTGCAAACTGCAGCAGTAGGACCAGACTGTGCCAGTATTACAACGTCGTCAGTAATAGTGAAAATTTTATGCCAGGCAGCAGGCATTGATGTTCCACAATTGAGTGGTTCATGGAGCATCATTCTGTCATGGCATTTTACATAAGCTGGGTTTTTTTATTGCTCTCTTTCATATGCTAATGCCATCACGTGCATAGCACAGTTTTGAGAGCTGACATCTTATGATCCATAGACACAGTCTGTGGGAATTCAACTAACTTGCTCGGAACTGGAGGATCAAGTGTACCCATGTATTTTTAGGGTCTGTTTAAACTTGCAGCATCATTGCTGTGCTCTTTTAAAGTTGTTTTAGAAAAGAGCTCCCATCAGCTGTCTAAATGTCATAGAACAAGGAAAAGGCTTAGAGAAAGTAGAAACACTATTGAAAATCTGGGCAGAAATTTGAAAATACAGGTGGAAATGAGAGCCTTTGATGTAAGAGATGACTACAGGATAGATAATGCTGTAGATGACGTCTTTTGAATGTTTTACAAGGGAAAACAGGGTCTGTGTCTTATTCTCCCTTCCCCACCTGAACAGTACTACACTGCACTGTACAATAGTGGGGGAATAACTGGGAAGAACCAAAGTTGAGAAGCAGGACTTGAAGTTCATTTAATGCCCCCAATTGCACAGAGAGGGCTCTTGGTAAAACAATTAGTTTATTTGTTGGTAAAATTGTGACAACATTCATAAAAATGAAATATCTTGTTAGGTTCCTTATAATTTCAGGGAAAGCATTGATGTTATGAAAAGAAGGATATAAGGATAAGGGCTACAGTCATTTCAGCATTTGGTTCTACTTTGTGTGTGGTGCCAATTTGTTAGAACTGTGTTTCTCCCCCTCCCCCTGCTTTTTTTTTCCTCTCTAAAATTTCACTCTGAACTGGGTGAGAGCAATCTTTATCTGCAAACATGCTGCATTCTGGATTGGTGGGGCTTTCTTAATAATGAAAAGCTTCTGTAGCTTTTGTGGGATCCCACTTGGGAGGGATTTTTATTTCCTGACTTGTTTCATAAATAATCCATTTAATTACTTTCAAGTTTTGTTTTGGTGTGTTTTTTTTTTCCCTAAGTCACTCTGATATTTCTTTCCCAGAAAAACAACTATGTAGGTGTATGATTTCATGTGTCTTTCAGGCTCTGTATTTCTTAAAAGTAGGATCAAAACAGTACCTATCAATTTGGTTGCTTTTTAAAATGTGTCGTTAATAATCACTGCTAATGAGCTACATACCAAAATCTTTATAAAGCAACAGTCGAAAGACACAAGAGGCACATGATGAAGAGTAACAGAAATCAGAGGAAGTGAGTGTTTTGGGTTATTGTGGTGGTCCCAATGAGGTTCCATTGCTCCATTTTGTAATGGTGTTGAGGTGGATTTGCAGTTGAGGGGTCTAGAGCAAACACGTGGTGTTGGCTTCAGAAATCCTTAAGTCCTCCCTCTCCTCGAGGGAGAGGCCTGGTTAGTATGACACAACCCCATGCTGCAGGTTGGTGTGATACAACCCTGTCTAAAGGTTATGCTGGAACTGTGCCAGCACTTCAAGCAGCTTAAGAGCCATAAATTGAAGACCCTGAATAGGTCCCAAACTTTCAACTGTACACTGATTTTCCAGGCTCTTAAATGACCAGCTCCAGAGGTCTGTTGAAGATTTACAGCACCGCTTGTCCCTCAGAAAGGATGATCTGCAGTCAGCTCAAGAAGAAATTGTAGAGTTAAAGGAGAAAATAGGTAATCAGTAGTTATTTTTATGCCTATTTCCTGTTTTTAAAATAGAAAACACTTATTCTTTTATTTATAGATAGGTTAAACCAGAGGAGCACTTCACAGGATGAAGCAGTCAATGTGCTTAGAAGTACTATTACTGTTTTGGATAAAGAAAAGGACAGTCTTCAAGAAACCGTGGATGAAAAAACAGAAAGAATTGCATGCTTAGATGACAACTTAGCTAACAAGGTATGTGCAGTAAAAGTACTACTTTGCAGTCCATTTGGGGATTTTTAAAGCAGTTAGTTTTTAAGGAGACATTTTTCCTTGATGACAAAGCCCGTGCAGAGCATTAGGCATCACACAGACACCATGTTTGGACCTATCCAATGGAAATAGTCATTTGCCAACTCAGGAGCACTTTAATTATTAACATTACTGTGTTCCCTAAACACACCAAGAATACAAAGAAGTATTTTTTTGCAATTTGCTCGTGGAGGTATTTATTGAGATACAAAGTTCTAGCCTGAGGTGACAAAACCTGTAGCTTCCATCTTTGTTGATGACAAGACAATCCTTTCTCATTAAAGAAAAGAAGCTTGGAAATCTGAATGTGCAAAGATGCAATTACTTGTTGACAAAGTTATAATAAAGGTTTGAATGAAAAGTTCTTTAAATTGAAGTATCTACTATGTTGCAATACAATGATACCTAGTAGAACTTTTGTTTTTATTTTCCTAGGAAAAAACAATTACTCATTTACGTCTAACTCTCTCTGAACTGGAGTCCTCAACAGAGTAAGTAAAGCCTAGGATGCCTTCTTCAGAGATTTTATTTTACCTAGTGGTTTTAAAGTGAAAGTATATGGCTATTTTAATTATTTTGATGAAACTGAATTAATTCCATTTAAGTCAAGTAAAGGAGTGTACTGTGTTGAGAAAGATGTACACAACTTTTGAAGAGACCTCCTCTGCAATTATATTGCAGGCTGCTAGGATACTATTAAGACAACCACTAACAGTTGTTTGTCTATGTTTATTTCCCTAAATTGGTAGCATTTCTTAATTATCAGTCAAGAAGTAGCTTTTTAGTACTCCGCTAGATATTATTAGATTGACCCAGGTAAAATTCAGAGCTGAATTCTTAATTATTGGCAATCTAGTCCTAGCATAAGCTATCAGTACAGTCTTAATAAAAATATATTTGTGTAGTTTTTAGCTGGGCTTCATCTGATCATTCATTCTTGCCTCTTTTTAAGCCTGACTTTTAAAACTATAGCTTTTTAAGAGAAAATATTTAAACACCAATATTTAAACTTTTGAGGACCAGTGTAACTGAATATTTGCTGCATTGATGCATGAAGTATCTGTGACAAAAACTAATGCAAAATTTTACTTAAACTCACACATATTTATATCTCTACTTTTTTGTTTAGTCTCTTCCTTACTCTTTTGATTGTTGTCTTTCAGGTGTAAGCTATCTTCTTACTCCTATGGTTTATAAAATATGCAGTGGGTAACATACTGTAACCACTACAAAACACAGATAAACATAAGTATCTTTAATTGCTGTTTGCATAATAAGTTGCATCTTACCAGATAAATCTTCAAAGTTGAAAATTAATTCAATTTTATTTCTGCATATTGACTTTTACATACTTGACTTACATTTATATTTCAACTCAGTTTATTAGCCTTCAGTAAGCAAGAATGCCTTTGCATATCCATGTCTGATCATTTTCGGCACTATGTGGTGTAGTACAAAAAGGAACAACTTATACGGTATTTTCACTTGACAGCCAGATGAAGGACATGCTGAGCAACAGAGACCGTGAGATATCCAGCCTACAACGCCAGCTTGATACGTCCCAAGTAGAGCTTGCAGAAATGGGAAGAGTAAAGGAAATGGCTCTGAAAGAAAACAGACGATTGCAAGATGACCTATCTACAATGGCCAGAGAAAACCAGGTACAGCACACAATACTGATGTATTAAACTGCTTATTGCTTGCTTATATATAGTGTTACATCAAAACTGCTATATCCCCAGTCTTGATTGGTATGTTTAATTATTGGTATTTCTTAACACTGGGATATTGAAATTGTAAAAGCAATTACTTCTGATACATAAGTGTAGTCAATACAGTTGGGGAGAAATAGACAAGCTTTCAGTTTAGTCATCCTCCTCCAGATTAAAAAAGAAATCTGAATAAAGTTTTAAATAAAATAAATCTAGGACATAATTATTTTTAATATAATGAAATTGTGTTAATTGGTTAGTCAATCATTAGGTAGTTGGTATGTAATTGATAAAAATTGCATTTTATTATCTGTGGAATTGATTATTGAGAGAGAGCAAGGAACCACAAAAGCAGACAACAAATTGTTAGTCAGAAAGTGAGAGGGAGAGGAAGGAGATTGCTAGCACATCTGAATTCATTCTGGTGCATAGTAATTCATTAATTTCAACCATTAGTTTCCTGAAACATTGGATTTATTGAGTGAGGATTTTTGCCATGTTTTAAGATTAGGATGTGTTGGAATGTAGATTTTAATGTTTGTGTTCTGTGAGCCTTGGTAACAGTGGCTGTGAAGAGGTATTGTCAAGTTTTTAATTTCTAGTGCTGGCAAGGTAAGTTGCCATTCATGTGTGTTTCTTTGCAGGGATTTTGCTTTCACTGGTGAATTGGAAAAGGTTAATGTCGGAGGAGAAAATATAAGAGGGCTTAACAGCTAGAAGAGATAGAGGGATCGAAGAATACTTATTTTTAGGGTATGGTAGTCCTGAATAGTCTGAATTTGTTTCCTGATTTCAGGAATGGATAAGGATTCACAATCAATGAGAATAGGAGGGGTTCCCTTTTCATTATGTCAAGGTTTTGTGGGCTTTTTAGATGGTGAATTCACAGGTGCCATCTATTTCCCTGGAAAAATGTTCTTTTTGGATTATCTTTACATAGGTAAAATAGATGTCGTGTATATATATACACACACAGGTGTCACCTCTATATATCTATAGGTAGAAATAAATATACACACAGATTCAGCTGTATATTGTAGGGTTTTTTGTGTGTGTATTTTGGGGTTTTGTGGAGATTCTGTTCTGGTGCTTTATTTGACTGCTTGCAGAGTGTTTATTTGTATTAGTTTTATTTGATTTTATCTCTCTTTAGCTCTCTAGTAGTTTAGAATCATAATGTACAATGCTAACAGCTGGCCAGTCAGTAGCTTCAGGCCAGAAATCAGCTGGGAATTGGGTTATGATTGCTCAGTGGCCACTGAGTTGGTTCATGTGTATTCATAGTCAGATTTCCAGTTGGGAATTACACAAGTCCCTCTCAGCTGCTCATGGCTAAATCCATTTCCATGTAAAGTCCATGCTATAAAGGCCTGACTTAAATTTATGTCAGTTGTAGAATCAGACTTGAAATAAAATCTTGAAAGTCTTGAGGAATAACCCATTTCCGTAGGTTATCATTGACTATTTTATTGAAAGATGAGCTAACTGAAGTTAATGTAAATTAAATAAAAATTTTGCAAGACTGAAACAGTTGAAAGATTCAGTGGATTAGACTGTTCAATTACCATCATTGTTATTATTCTTGTGACGTCTTCATCTCAAGATGTTCTCCAGGGGTCCACAATTAAACCAACCATTTGTGTGTAAGGCTCATTCTTTCAAAAGCATAGGGGGCTTATATAGTATATCTCCTTAGCGCTCTTTGGAATTGTCATTGCTCCATCTCTTCTTCCTTGGAATTCTCTGGATCTGGGATCCATGGATTGGACAGCCTGATGTGCATTGTCTTGTTAATCCCTCACATAGTTGGAGAAATAACGAGTTGGTTTTGTGCACCAACTGGTTAGTGCTGACCAAAAGCCTCCCAGTTCCAAGTACATGATATGAATATCCCTGTAAAATAGAATGTGTGTATGGACAATATATAACAAAAATGTTCAGTGTTTTTTAGGATGAGTAACATTTTTTAGTGAGCTAAGCATTACAAAGACTGTGTAGAGAATATGTGAGTGTGATCTAGAGAGCCAGTGCAAAATGCTGTTGCAACTCATTACATTCAATTTGTATAGCAAATACAACTATTGCAGCTCCTCATGAGACTCAGATACCTTTACAATTTTGATGCTGACATTAAAATGTTTGTTTCACTTTGCTGTAAATGCCAACAATAAATAATAAAATAACCAGGACCTTGTTAGCTAAAACATTTATTTCAGTTCTTCTCAGTTGGCCCAGCTGAATCTGATGCTAGAGAGTACAATATAGCAACATGTTTTAAGTACGTGATGTAGTACCCTGAATAGTTCTTGCAAAACCTATAGTACAATACATAAATGTGTGGATGTATTATTGAAATTAGATCTGCCATTCCCAGGCATCTAATAAGATGAAATGTTAAATATTAGCATAATGTGATGACTGAAGCTTTCCCAGTGTGTTTGGGAAGGCTACCACTGAGATAAACAGACTGATTCCATTGTGTGCTAAATAAGACACAGTACAAAAGTACAAAAATTAATATTAATAGATGACAAAGAGAAAAAGGGGAAGAAATAAGGCAGTATCCTTTATTTCCCCCACATTTGATCATGGGGATAGAAAAAGATGCTTCCTTTCTGTCTCTCTGGACTAGAGGACTCAGAGGAAGGTGAGAGCTGAACCTGAGATGGCCAGAGTCAGTAGTTCAAATATCTAAAACAAGCTCCATGGTGCATTTTTGATGTCTAAATATGATCTTAGTAATGCATTTAGGTTTTTTATCTTGCAATTCCACTTTAAAATAAATGTTCTTTTGTTATAAAGTTGATTTTCTTGTGACCTAAAACTTACCTTCACTCAGGGATAGTGAGTCTTATGGCTATAAAAATTCCAGCTTCCAAACATCATTATGTTGAGATCTGGTGTGATAGTCATTGTTTTCTGTGATTATTCTTGCCTGGAAACCCTTTGGTGTATCTAAGGTGATAGGGGATTTTTCTGAACCATGCAAATCCCAAAGGCTTTTGTAGGTAGAATAGAAAAAAATCTAGGACATAGGCAATTACTTTGATTTAGTCAGAGAGAGTATTATATAGTGATTCATTTACTGTAAGGCACAATTTTGCCTTTATGTTACCTCTTTAGGCTATCAGTACTGAGCTTGAAGATGCAATACGTGAAAAAGAAGAAATGAAAACCAGGGTTCATAACTACATAACTGAAGTTTCCAGATTTGAGACCTTGATGGCTTCGAAGGTAAAAATATAATCTGTAGGCAGTCATCACTGTTTTCAGTAAGAATTGTATGACTTGGGTCCCATTATCCCTGCCTGTCCCATTTCCTTCTTTTATTTTTTCTTCTTTTCTCTGCAGTGTTTTAAGTACTAGTGGGGATAGTAAAATATAAAACCCTATTACATCTGAAGAAGTGATTATTCCAGCACATCACAATTTCATTGATTATGTTCCAGTTGGCCACAGTGCTGGAGAATAACAAACGTATCATGTTTGAATGTTGTTTTGCTTTTTGAGTTTTGACAAGGCAACTAGTCAAATATCTGGTACCGTTTCATGATTGTAGGCAACAAGCAGCTTATATAATGGTCTTAAATATTTTACCCTTTTTGAAAAGAAAATTTTTTACTTAGCTGTGCATGAAAGTGTAAAAATAGTACTGCCAAAACAATGCTCTTGGTAAGTGTATTTTATCCTGATACCTGGATTCAAAAGTGTGATGTATATGAATTAAAACTTGTGTCAAGATGACATGAACTGGCAAATTTATTATGTGACTTTAAAAAGGGAAGAATGAGTTTTGATCTGACTTCAACTGGATGAATGCATGTAAATTCAACCACTCTTTACAAGTAGAAACTGAAGCTTAAGGAAAAAATTAAGGTCAGTAGTATGTTTGCTTAGAACTATGGAATGTTGATCATTGCAGAGTGATTTTCTGTTTTATTAGGAACAAGAAAACCAAGAATTGTTAGCGAAATTCCAAATGCTCCATACGCAAGCGGAAGACTGGGAAATGAAGGCTCATCAAGCTGAAGGAGAAAGCAGCTCAATACGACTGGAACTCCTTTCAGTAGATACAGATCGGAGACATCTTCGAGAGAGAGTAGACCTTCTGGAAAAAGAGATTCAAGGGGTAATAACTTGTGCAATGAAAGTGGGATACTTTCAGGTGTTTTTCAAAAAAGTCAATGTGGTATTTTTAACATTTTAATAGAAAATAATTTCTATATGTGAATGTTTCAAATATGGACACTTGAGTTATTGAAACAGTAACTGGTTTTGTCTAGATGTGCTTTCCTCCTCCCTGCTTTCCCAAAGTTAGAATAATGGCATATGTTTTGATAGTTTTGGAACTCTTCTGTTGGGTTATTATTGCTATTATGATACTATCTCTGTGAGAAACTTTTGTATATTGCTTCAAAATGTTTGCATGTAGCTTTATGAGTACTTTCTAAGCTTATATCTTACATTTCTTTGAAGCTTTGAATGAGGTATTTGAAGCATTGGTGGCTGGAGTCAAGGTAAAAATCTGGCAGATATAGTCCAAATCCAGAATCAGAATTCCATAGTACTGAAACCTAGACCAATATCACAGAACATAATGAGGTTTATATTTTAGAAGCAGTAACTTCATGGAGGTCGGTGAAGTTCTACAATATAATGTTGTGTATCGACTACATTTTGTCTCATGCCAAAAAGAGTTAGAGACTCTGTTGTAAGCTGACTAAACAATGGGCTGTATTTTTGGGGTTTTAAGCTTTTTAATTCTCTGAAGCTGGAATACAGCCTCATTCCACTCTTTTATAGTACTTGTATCATTCTTCAAGATGGTGATTAAAAATTGCAGCGATGGTTTATTAGATGTCCTCAGCTGTGATTGAGGGAGAGGGAAGGAATGTAATATAAAGTTAGTTTTATAGGGAAAGTTAATTTTAAAGAGAAACTAAAGTATTAAGAAAGCCCAAGTTATTCAACAGAAGACTGTTCAGTTTAACACTGAAGGTGTATCCATATTTGTCTTTGTTTAGCATATCGTTGCACATCAAGTATATGAATCTCAGATCTCCTCCATTACGAAAAATATGTCCAAATTGGAAGAGGATCTTAAACGTGAAAATCAGGATAAGGTTGCTGTGTTAGCAGACCTGACTTCTGTGAGGGAACTCTGTGTGAAACTTGAGTCTGGCAAAGAACTTCTATCTCGACAGCTGACATCCAAAAGCATGGATTATGAAAGGGTAAGGAGAAAAGGCAAATTTAATTTGCTGCAATAAAATAACTTCCTTTGCTTTTAATGGTTTTTGGAGAAAGGAATCACTTCTGAGAGCAAGCCAAGTTAATTTACATCACTAGTTTCCCATTTTTATATAAATTTTACAGTATATAGATCTATATCTGTGGTTTTTGTACAAAAAGATGGAGTTTCTTTCATTCATTATCACTGCAAAATGTTGCAGCTGTAGTTTTTGCGATACCAGTGACAAATTATATGTATTTTTTTTGTCTTTTAATTTACTCAAATTTTCAACTTACAAAAGCAAATAGTACACTTTTTATTTAGATATTAAATACCTTTTTCCTAATGGCTTTCTTCAGTTAAATTGAAATTTAGATACAGCTGAAATTCATTAAATATTTTTAAATGGTTTAAACAGTTCTAAATATTCATATTTTTGGAACCTTTTTCTTTACAGCTGATTTTGTCTTTATTTAGTGACTTGGTCAGGCTTTCTGGTATTGTAATATTCAAGACCTCAAGAACAGTAGAATTTGTTTATATTCATAAAACTGATGAGGAAAACAAGTATTCCTACATTTTAGGCAAAATGTACAGCTTGAATAGTTTTGAACTAAGTATAGTTTAGAATAATTGTAGGTTTAACTTGTTTTGTGAGCTCAGTTTCCTGTTCTTTTTTATCAGACTTATGATCATTTCAGTTTTTATAACAACTCTTGACAAAATAGAATTCTCTGTGTTTGTAAACCAGTGTATTAATAATGTATAAAATTTGTGCCTTAGGTTCTAGGAGAATTAGAAGATATAAAATCAGAAGTAGAGTTGCTGAAAAAGCAATTATCCAGTGAGAGACTTACAGTTCAGAATCTTGAAACGTTACTGGCTACAAGTAGAGACAAAGAATTTCAGAACCAATTAACATCCCAAGAGAAAGATACCGAAATTCAGTTACTGAAAGACAAGCTAACACTTGCTGAGAGCAAACTGTAAGTTTTTAACAAGTGTATGCGTGTTATGTGGTTTACAAAAAAACTTTTTCTGTGTGACAATACTTATTCACAAAATCTGGATGTTCAGTATGGCTGAGCAGATTTTTGCAGCAATGTCTTTTGGCCTTTCATGGCGTCATTTACTTCAAGTTTCTTTACAGATCTTTCATATATTTTTCATTAATCAGCACTTTGGTGGACATCTGTTTAGTGCAAGCAGTAAACTTAAACAGGAGTTTCAAAGAAAACATACTCCAGATGAAATTTGAACACCATGTTTACGGCTCACAAAAAAATTACAAAGTATATTAAATCCATGGTAAATGTGAATTGCTTATCTACTGAAGATGCCTGTTATCCTTACTTTGATTAAAGTAAGAATCACTTACATAATAAATAGTGAAGTCATAGTGCTTAAAAAAAGCAGAAGTACTTTTGCTGCTGTTGATATTAACTGGTAAAGAAAAAGTCGTGTATCAAGTTCTTGTTCCTTTGAAATATAAACAGAACTGAACCTGACACCTACACTATATGTGGCGAGCAACATCTTATGCTGTGCATCTGCCTGAAGAAGAAATAACTTTTAAACACACTTGTAGAAGAAAGACTAATCTGCTTGAAGCAATGAAGTTAAGGGGGGGATATTTTGTGTATGTGAAATTCATGTACAGGAGAAGCAGAGGGGTTAAAAATTTTTCTTCATATTATGGAGCAGGGAATTTGACGTTTCCATGACACAGGTCATCTTAGAATCATTTAGGTTGGGAAAGACTCTTAAGATCACCAAGTCAAATTGTTAAACTAAAACTGCCAAGTATCATGACATGATAATTCTCCAAGGGAAACATGAGCCAGTGACTGTAGTGATAGCTTTGCATTAAAGAGCAAGAAAGAGGAGTAGCAGCTGAATGGAGATGGTAGTGAAGAGTAAAGTCCAAGTAGAATTTCAGACAAAGGAAAACAGATACACCCACTTAGTAAACACTAAGGTAGGGAGAGAAAGAAAACGTGTGGAACGTAATAGGACAGATAATGCTCCTTATGAGATATAGAATGTAGGAACCTTAAGCAGGTAAAAACTGTCTGTGACTTGGTGACACAGATGTACAAGAAAAATGCTTTTGATTGATTTACATAGAGGCTACAGCTTAGGGCTGGTGATGGTCCACCTCAAGTAGCAGCAGTCTCTATGGCTCTGTAGATGACAACGGTATTAATCACCCTTATGCAACTAATTGCTTCTGTTTTAGTATTGCTGATTTTGGCTTACTTTGGGGGAAAACTGTTAGTTGCATACAATGAACATAAACTAATGGAATGTCCTGATTATGAAGTTAAATGTGAAAGTTAATAAAAATACAAACCAGCACAAACCCTAAAAAAAACAGGAAAGAAGGAGGTTTTAATTTAAGTTCAATTTAGCTATTTTGTGTGCAAACATTGTAAAATTCTGTTTAACTAACCTCATAGTCATTTTTTCACTATTTTTCTTGTGCACACATTGTAGGGTTCATTTCTTGTTTGTTGTAAATGTCAGCACTGGCATTTTTAATAGTATGGGATACTGCAGGAAGAAGGAAAACGTCTTGGAGGAAGAGTGGCTGTTCTGTTGAATTGTTTTCCTCTGTTTATCTCAAAGGTTCTGCATGTTGCTAGGCAAATGTTCATGTGTGAGAACTAGTTGTATATACCTTGTGTTCTACTATTTGCTTTGTAGTAGTTGCAGTCTAAAGAACAGGAAGTTTAAATGCTCACAGCTGTGACTGAAGTATGTGACAATTAGCTTTGTGTCTTGTAAAATACAAAAATTCATTTGGCTTGGCAACAGCCTCTAACTTTAGGATTCTCAGAATTAAGTTTAACTTGTGAAATTCTCCAGTGCTGTAATTATGAGCTCTGTAGAGTGAGTAGTTGCATTACTTGGAGTGCTATTTGGGTGATAGTACAGTGAATGAGATCTTGAGGCTCTAGAGTGAATAAAGTGTCAACGAATATGAAATAGCTACACTACTTATTGAGCGCTATCTCTATCTACTGGGAAAAAGACAGATTTCCTGTGAAAATTCTGTATCATTGTGTAAACTTAAATGATGATTACTGTGCATAAGGGTTTCAAATTAAAATGTTTCTAAATTTTGAGTGATTTACTTCATGCTCTTAATTTTAATTGTCATTGACATGGAATAACTGAGAACTCACAAAGCGTTTGCTTTCTTTTCTTATTTTACAATAATGATACTGGGCCCTGAATTCTTACCTCCATCCTGAAAGCATATGCCTGTCTCTGAAGGACTTAGAATAAGATACCATCAAGATCTCTTGTCTTCTGCATCTGTTCTCAACATACTGGATCAAGATACCATTCTAGGAATTTTACTGATGAATAGGGAACGTGGGAAAAAATATTCTGCAGTTCTTTTTGGAACAAATCTCTTGAGTAGTTTGCATCTTCCTGGAGTCAAAGACCAGCGAGTGCCAGACAGGAAGTCTGTGACTGACCTAGAATTGGAACTTGTTTTTCAGAATTCCAGTCCAGTGCTTTAGCAATAAACTAGTACAACTTTGCTTCTCCAGAAGTGACTTTTGAGCACTCCACCTCATACTGGCTTTGAAGACTGTACGGAATGACACAGCTGTCTAGATTCTCATTTAGACAACTTATTTTACACTCAATGATTTTTTTTCTTCCTTTATAAATAATTAATAGTATTTTGCAATCAAGCATTGAGTTGGTCAAGCTGATGATTTACTAAGAAGTATATTCAATTATGTTAGTTAAGATTTCCAAGGTGGCTTTTCATTTTGATTCTTGCAGTTGAAACAGTTGGGCCCAAACACCAAGGTTATAGTTGACAAGCCTTGAGACTCTGGGTTGTGCTGGTCTGGTATTTGCAATAATACATTTTTTAAGTAGATTCGATTCGGTAGTTTTCATTGCTAGCCAGATAGTTCCAGGCTACTTGATATAAATTTTACTATTATGTTTGTATTTTTGTGGATTCTTACTGCTTTTCTCTTCCTTTTTTTTTTTTTTTTAATGTACACATAAAGACCATCTTACATTGCAAAAAAGGGTAGTAAATCAATAAATTAATGTTTTAATTGTTTTGTCTGGTTTTATAAAACATGTCCGTGTATACCTTTGTCTGAAAAAGAACACAATGTAGTTAGCATGTAGTGAGAGCTTCTCACTTCATTCTCACCTTACCTTCTTCTGGAAACATTGTGTTGCATTCACATGGTTCTTGCTTTCTTGCTTCTAATTTGTCTTTGATTTGGTCTGTTTGAAGGAACACATTTAGTATCTGGTTTTGTTTTATCTTGCTCTGAATTGTCTTAGCTCCTAGCTGATGGTGTTCAAAGAAAACTTTGTTGCTTCTCGTGATTTTTTTTTTTTAGAAGCAGCCATAATAGAGAGGTTTCCATACTTCGAAGTAAAGCTGCACAGCTGCAGACTGACTGTGATGTTCTAAAAAGGCAGCTGACAACTGAGCGATTTGAACGGTAAGATGCTGCTTCTTCAGTGAGTTGACTCTTCTCATTTCTTCCTTCTCACTTTTAAAACTTGCTTTTTTCAATAGTGAGAAAATTTTATGGAAGACTCTATTCCTCTTGCTGTGCAAAATATAATATGCTCATCTTGAAAACTGCTTAATTAAAAAAGAAAGAAAAATCTTATACAGTTTCTGAATTTCTTGTTAATTTTATGAGTTAACCACTGCCTCTAAAAATAAAAAAATTCATTCTCATGAAAGCAAGAATAAAATTGAGTGACTTTACAAGAAAACAAAACTTATTGCAAAGTATTATGAAAAATCACCAAGTAATGCAGTCCCTGAGTGCTGTGTAACTAAAATTGCTGTTTGTTGGCAGAGAGCGTGCAATTCAGGAAATGCGCCGACATGGTCTCTCGACATCATCGTTACGCGCTTCGCCTCCTCTCAGTTCAACATTCAGGTCTCCCTCACGTTCTCCTGAACGGAACGTTGTAAGGACAGCTGATCAGGTAGCAGCTGAAAAGTAAGTAATTTGATTTTAGCAGATTGTTTCTGTTTAAAAGTTAAGTTTAAATTGTTTCTAAATAAAACCTTTACGATTATTTGAATTTGTTATACTCTTCAGATATTTCTAAGTTCTGCTTTTGCTATCTCTCCTACTGTAAAATGTTGATTGAGAACAGTAGATGCAAAGTGCTCTCGAAAGACCATATAATAAAATGGAGTCTCATTCCTGTTTTTGTTAATGGTCTTGCACAAGCTGACAGCTGCTTGTGTTGCCTGCTTATTATTGCCATTACTTATACCCAAATATATTTTGCCAGTTTATTATTGTTAAGTTATATCCAAACAACAAATGGTTCGTCTTGAGAGAAATGCTGTGAAATTCTCTCAAGTACAGCAATAAGGGACAAACACTCCACAGAAGAGAGTCCAACTAAAATGCATTTGAACCTTATGCATTAGATGAAACTGTCTCCAAAACAAGTGCATAAAAATAATTAGTGCGTTGTTAGTGCTTGAATCTATGAATGTCTAAGATTGCGATAACTAGAGTCCATAAAAAAATCAAAATCAGCCTCTCACCTGTTGATTTTCGCTGACATTTTTGTTCTTTTAGAGATCATTGTTTTTTTAGATTATGTCAGTTTTATGTTACAGGCCCGGTTATTGGCCTTATATCCTGCCTGTCCTACATTGCATAATAAATTGCAGTGAAGAGCAGAAGGAGAGATAAACAGTGATTGTTGTAGGAAATACATGTGCTGTAACAGCTCATGAATCTGACAGATTTTAAAGTTTATTTTTATGGCTTGTTCATAAGTTTACTTTTGCTAACAAAAACACAGGTTTCTTGAGAACTGAGGTCAGCATGACCACATTGTCAGCGTTTTTTCTCCTCTGAGAGTTTTTGGGCAAAGGAAAACACGGAAACTAGCAAATGAGATGTTGTCAGTGGGGATGAAACAGCAGTTACGACTCTTGGTTTACTGGTGAGCCATTGGGCACACCCTGTTATGTTGCAAATCAACATTTTGACTGAGATGATGACAGATAATATGTTTTTGAGAAAGAGTTCTTTCCTTGCATTACAGTGAGAGCAATAAAAAGTCCAGTTGCTGTACTTGAAGAAAGCAGTGTAGTGCACTGTTTTTGTCCTAATATTTGCATACTTTAACAATGACAGCTCTGTACCATATCTTATCAGAAAATATCCCATTTTCATTAAGTATGTGTTTCTAAAGGAAATGGGTTTTAACAACTGAATTCACATGCAGTTGTTATGTATGTCTTGCCTTTTAAACCTATCATTATGGTAGAATGATCTCAGCAGCACTGTCACCATCTTTCATCCGACTTATTTATTTCTCCTTGGGAGCTCACCACAGTAAAGTGCGTTTTGTATTACTGTTCTGTAGTGTTACAGCTGTCTCTTTCTCCAATCTGATTCCATCCTCTCAAGAAATTTTTTCTTCTTCCTCATCTCCCTTCTACATTGTAACTCATTGAGCAATGAGTCAATGAACTGAATGTAGAGTTTTAGATAATATGCTAATAGTTGATATTCAGGAATAATAGAAGAGAATATGAGGAGGCTAAAGTTAATTATTACTATTTATCCTAATATTAATTAGTAAAATGAAATAGTTAACTTTATTTTGACATTTTTTCTTTCTCCACTAGAAATGTGAGCTTCAAGGAATAACCAATACTTAAGCAATTGAAGCCTTACCTTGTTATAAAGACTTTTTTTTTTTTTTTAAATTATGAAGACCATCTTGTATTCTACCTCTGTTTTCTTCAAATCAGTGATTACCTTTGAAATCTCTGAGAAAGGGTGAAGTAATCAACTTTGCAAAATTCTGCTTTACTAACTGGCGGGGATGACTTTTTTTGCTGGCGCTTTGACAGGTTTTCTATCAAGCCTAAGTTTTGTTACGACTTTGGAAACATAATAATTATAAGAAGGAAATGAGTACTTGATTTGACAATCTCTTGTTTTCATTTTACTATTGTATTTGTTTGCTTATCTCATATGATTGCAGAAGTTCATTCATCTAATTATGAGCTAACAGAATAACATCCGCAATTGTCTTACAAATGCTGAGCCAGTGTATGTTTTATACTCATGATGAATTCCTATATTTAAGCTTCTAACAAGTGTTTTCTGTTTGCAGATCATACTTCATGGTATTTAAAAGTATTGTTTATCTATTTTATGAATGTATTTTGTTTACCTTTTCTTAATAAAAAATATATATCAGTCTTTATTACTGTTTTTGTCAACTAACTTGTCTCCTTTTGTTTAATCTTTGTGTGAAATTGCACCTAAATAACCTCATATTAAGTAAAAAGTTAAGAGAAAAATTACATTTTAAAGATGTAATGAAATGCTGTAAATATTATAAATTTCTAAAATATTTTATATTCAAACTTTTAATCATATCTGGAGATATTTTTCAAATGACGGTTTTAAAAGTTCAGAGCAACACCTGGAATCCTTTGCACAGTTAAGCTCAAGCTGTTGGAGAGGTGACACAGGACTTTATGTTGTGACATACATATCAGGTAAATGAAGTGAGAACTAATCTTTAAAATATTTGGTGTACTTAGTAAAGGAGCATTCCAAACTTGGGCTTTGAAGTAAGATGCAATTAGTGATTACAGGATATACTCTTAACATCCATCTGTGCAAATAATTGTATATCATATTCTTCTTCTATTTGAGAACATGCAGTTTCTAATAATTACACACCATCAGCTTGACATGTTGTGTATTCATAGGACTTATACAGAGGACTAGAAATGGGAGTATGCATTGCTGCACATCCTTGTACTGGCCAACAGGTAGTGTTCTGCTTGCCTAATGTTCAATAAAAACCTGTGATTACCAGCTAACATTACAAGCATCTCTGTGTAAGTGTAAGCCACATACTAAATAACATGGAAAAAAATCCTTTTTTTGCTCTTAGATTTTGTCTATGTTGCACTAAGATTGTTACACTTAGTAATTATAAAGAATATTGCGTTAACTGGAAATATTGTGTCATATATATTAAATTCTACTACTTAAAGCCAGCTTAGAACAGCCATTCAGAAGTACTTGTAAATAGGTTTCTGAGCCATGGAAGGAACTATATATTCATAGTGAGTGCATCTCATACATTTTATTTTCTAGGTCTTTCATTTGCCAGTTACAGGAATGGGGAGGTTGTCGTCTCTAAATGTTACTTATGTACTAATACTGTTTGTAATTAAGTCAGTAGTTTCCACTGATGCTAATTGGCGTTAATTATTCGGGCTGAAGCAGTTCAGTAAGAAGGAGAAAACTCATGCTCTGCTCTTGATGTCTTCAATGGTTACTTTTAAATACCTTATTCTGTATATAAACCCTCTTAAACTGGAATCTGAGTGTTTAAAAAAGCAAGTGTTCCATTGTATTGAAAACAGTATATTTCATCTTACCAAAAAAAGTATATTTTGACATTACAATTAAAACCATAACACTTCAATTATTAGTAATTCCTACATGGATATGACTTATGAAGAATTAGCAGCTCGTTGAGCATAGCTGTTATAATAAAACTGGTATCATTGTGGTGACCAAAGCCCGTGCAGATTTCTAATATTAAAGTATTAAAACATTACCAATATTCAGTGTAGTATAGCTGTCATTTTGCCTTCTTGTTACTATTACTTTATACACATGTAAGCAACTAGAAGAAAACAAAAGTAAATTTTATACAACCTTGCTTTAACATAAAGTATTTCATTTCATGAAGTAGAAAACAAGCACAAATTTGTGGAATATTTAAATCCATGGATTACTATATATGTCATGTATGAAAGAAGCCTTCTGTGAGTCAGGATGTTAATGTGACTATCTGAACTCTGCTCCAAAAAGCTTCTGTGCAGTCCTCAGCTTCTGGAAGATCAGAAGCACATGGGAGCCTCATGACCTGTTGTAGTCTTCAGCTGGGGTGAGTTGAGAGTGTGGCAGACATGAAATTAAGGGAAAACTCTGCATACTCACGTTATCTGTCTTGTTATCTGCAGCTGGGGGGGAGGAAACATAACTTTAGAAAAATAATGAAGGTGAAGCAATAATCATTGGAGCTGTTTTTCTATGAAACAAAGAAAGTCTATTGTCAGAAGCAGGGACAACTAGAGATAATAAAAGAACAGGTTTTTTCAATGTATGAAACCTAAATTGTTCAATTAAACAAATGCTATTATTCCTAAATGACACCACAGGACTGCGGACGTGCTGTTTTTTTTAAATCATTCATTGAGACAGAACTTTACACTTTTTCTTTTCTAACAGCATAAGAAACCAGTGGTATGTGGTTTTGGTACCCTAGTCTTACAACTTTATGTATACAGACATTCCAGTTTCATTTCATCCTCTGACCCTTCATGGGTCACACAAAGATCATAATAGCTGCAGCAGTATTGATTCCTGGACCTAAAGTCTTACCATTCATCCTCCAGTGTAAATGGTAAGGGGGAGAGGAAGCCTTGACGCTGTGCAAGCACTGAGCAGCAATAGATGAAACACTGGAGTATTATCAGTGGCTGGTGTATTACTGCAGTGGTTCAGCCACAAAAGGCAAAGAAATCATCTGTCTTCTGTCAGGCTGCAGCGTTACCTCTGCCACAACACCCACCAACACACAGCAGAAGCAGCACGGGGCACTCTGGCAGATGCCCTGCACAGTGGCAGCTCGTTCCAGCATATGGACTGCAGACATGGCATGCCCAAGGTAACCCCAACACATGATGTGTTCTGTAAAGCTCCCAATACAACATGGACATTCTTGGCAAGTCCAGCAAAGATGATTAAGGGATTGGAGCATCTCTCACATGAGGAGTGTCTGAGCAAGCTGGGGTTATTCAGCCTTGAGAAAAGAAATCTTGAGGGAGGGAACATCTCCATATACATAAATAACTGTGGGTGAGAGTGGGAGTAAAAAGTGGGTGGGAGTAAAAAGACTGAGACAGTCTCTTCTCGGTTGTACCCAGGGGAGTTACAATACAAGGGGCACAAATCGAAATACAGGGAATTCCATTTAAGCATAAGAAATATTTTTGTCCCATGAGGGTGGTCAAACAGTGCAACAGGCTGCCCAGAGTAGTTGTGGAGTCTCCATCCACAGAGGTATTCAAAACCCACTGAGGGGCGGTCCTGGACAGCCTGCTGCAGATGACCCTTTGAGCAAGGGGTTGGACTAGGCAGTCTTCAGAGGAGCAACAATTCCGTGGCTGTGGGAAACTTTCCTACAGTTCCACACAGCAATGCGATCAGTGCTGATCCAGCTGTGGTGATATTGACCCTTATTATCTATATTATGATCTTTGACCTTTGAAAAATTACAAGTATAAAAATAATTGCCATTGTTTTGTCTCCATATTTGGATTTATCTACATTAGAGCTCAAGTGAGTTTTGGAATTTATTATGGTAGCTGCCTATCCCACCTGTGTCTGCTGCTAGCTCAACATCACCCAAGCAGAGCTGCCTCATCAGCATTGTCAGCGGTGTGTCCTTTACCATTTCAAGGTGATGGTGCAGGCATTAAACTAACTAAAATGGAAAAATAGCAATTGGAAGAAAGTGGGAAAAATGAGAATGTCAGTGGCTTCTTCTCAGTTTTAGTTCTCCTGAGCAGAGACAGCTGTATTTTCATGAACACAAACACAGAAATGAGTTTCAGTGTGATTAGTCAGCTGTGAGTCAGTCAAGGTCTGCAGGAGCAGATACTGCTTTTGAGGGAGATGCTCTTTGAGTTCTTTGAGCTTCTAAGTCCAAAGGAACACATTGACATCTGAGCTTGTTTTTATTTGAAAAGAGATGGGTGGGTTGCTGAACTGTAGCTGTGTCTGCAATCTTTATCAGTACCCATTTGCTCTGCATAAATGCATAAAGATGTTGAGTGGGAGGTAGGCACCCCCGGCTTGCTCCTGGCTTTTACATGGTGTTTTTGTGCCACCTAGTGGACCTGGATCTTTTCAAGCAATCATGGCACATCCTGGACAGGTTTGGATTTCACCATAGAAATTCTAGATTTCTAATATTTCAGTAATAAAATCTACTAAACCCAGAGTGAAAAAAACTGCTAATAAAGCTACGTGTGCCTGAAGCCCATTTATCACTTTGCCACTGAGGTTTGTGACTGCATTACATTACAGAAATTGTCAGTTCTCAAGGGAAAAAAAACTATCTCATTTTAACTTATTTTCTGCTCCAGACCAGTAAGAAGATAGACCTTTGCCGAGAAAGGTTCTTATGTAATTGAGCAATTTGATTGATCTGAAGGAACTGTCAAAGGCTGGATTCACCTCTTCCCTGGTGGCTACTTTTGAAGTTTTCTCTCTGTACCATCCAATTCTACCTCTTAAAAATGTGTAAGTGCTGCACTAGCAACAAAGCAAAACACAGCAAAACCCCTGAATCTTTTGGAGGAGTGTTACAAAATTCAGCTCTGGTAATTGGGGTGCTTTGTACCCATATATTTTGGATCTAAATATATATATATATATGCACTTGCTAATGTAAAGATAGCATTCAATATACTTAACAGCCACATAAATACCAGAGCTGGTGCATGAGCTTAAAATTCTGAGTTATCTGTGTCCTGTATCCTATAGCTTTAGTTGTGAGGGCACTGAAAAGGGAATGGACTGCACCTCCCAGGACCTGTATGACTAGTCGTCTCTAGAAGCTTGCAGGTGAAAAAGTGATTCCTAGCAATTGATACTTATTTCAGAGTCATAGACTAGTTTCTTACACACATATCAGTTTGAGTCAGAAATTCACTGCGCTACAAATCACTGAAGAATGGGAGAGTATCAGTAAATGCCTGCCTAAACTTATATTCTTCCTTTAAAACATCTGTTACTGGGCACAGTCAGGGACAAAAAAACTATGAGATCACTCTTTGGTCTGACCCAGCATGGGTGTCATTTTTCTGTAAGATCCAGTTCTTTTTAAGAATACCAAAAGGACCGCTTCTGACTGGGCCAAAAAAAATTGAAAAACAGGCAAAATCCAAAGCCGTAAGGCCTTATTCTCCCGGGAGCATCTGAATCTGGAGAAGTGGCTGGCAAAACACATCTTTCTCAGCAGTGAAGATCATGAATCACATAATCAATTTTGTTTCAAAAAGTGGAAGAGTCTGGATGGAACTAAATGCAGCATCTGCTTTTACCATGTTCTCTTTGGGAAGCTCAGGAAACAGGTGTCCGGTGTCCAGCACTGGTAAAATCTTGCTGTTGATACCTGAATTGGAAGAGTGAGGCCCCAGAAGAGCTGATACGGATACGAGAAAGAAGGGAGACTGATTTCTCTACTGCCGTGTTGGGGAGCAGCTGATTTTTGTTTCATTTCTTGTAGTTCCTCCTATTTTTTAGGAAAGGAAGGGGATAAGTGTTTGTGTAGCCATAGCATTAGCCAGACAGTGTATTCAGACTTCAGTCTTGCTGTGAGAAGAGAATAAATGGGGGTTCAGAGCCGGTGTGCAGGCGGAGTTGTGGATCTCCTCTCCTCTGGAGCTGCTCTCCTCTTCGGGCAGTGCAACGGTGCTGAGTCCCGGTGAATCCAGGTAAATCCAGCATTACCCCTCCCTTCCCAGCAAGAGGAGCCGAACGCTGCCGGTTCGAGGGCCGGGATGCGGGAGCGGCTGGGGCGCGGCGCTGCGGGGCGCCCGTGAGCGGCGGCGGCCGCGCTGCCATGGGGCGGCCGCCGCGGGGGCGGCATCCGACGGGCTGGGCGGCGGCACCGGCGCCCGCAGCAGCCACCGGCTCTTCCCTTCTGGCAGCAGGGAGAGGGAGCACAGGTAGGAAGGACCCTGCCGCCCCACCCCTTCTCCCCCGCGCAAGGGTCGCTGCGGTGCCAGTAGCGGGAGGGAGCCTCGCCGCAGCCCGGGGCTCCGCATCTCCCCGCGGGGCTTCGCATCCTCCCCGAGGCTCCGCGCCCCACTCGGGGCTCCGCATCCCGGCCTCGCCGCTCCGGCGTCGGCGGCTGCGCTTTGCCCCGGCCGCGCCTCGGGAGCGCTCGCCGTGCGGGGCCGCCCGCTGCTGTGCGGGGCCGTGCGGGGCTGTCCCTGCCGCTTTGTGCTGCCCAGTCTGCGCGACTTGTGCCCTCTCGCTCGGCAATGCAAGCGGCGAGCAGGCGAGGGGCAGGAGGCTGCGCCGGGAGGACGGCCAGAAACCCCCACCGTGAGTAGCTCCCTGCCGCTGTCGGGCTGCCTTTGTTCGGTGGAAGGTGTAAGGAGGCGTGCGGGTGATTTTCGGAAGGTGTCACTCCGTTACTGCCGCGGAATTCAATGGCTGGGCTGGTTGTCTCCAATTCCTTCTGCTTTCCCTTTGTTAGCGTTTTCCCAGGGAGTCCTGTATTGTTTCAGCTTCGCTGAAAAGCAGGAGCTGTCAGAGAGATGACTTTGTTCACGGCGATGCTTCTCCAGAGCAGCATCGCTTTGTTCGAGCTCCCGTAAGCCATTTGTCACACAAGTGCCGCCGCGCTGCTGTAACGAGCCGGCTGCGTTCCGCGGCTGGCAGGCAGCGGGGCCGCGTCCCTCTTCCTTACTCTTTCCCAGCAGCTGGAGCAGGTAAGCTGGATGTAATACCATTTCACATGGGAAATCGTTGTCTTGCGCCGTCTCGTCAGATAGAAAATGTCTCTTTCAGGTACAGAAATATGTGTAACACGCATTTTTTCTATTTCATGAAGACATTTTTAATGAATGACAGGGGGTTTTTTAAATTAAATTTGCTGGGAGTGCTGCGAGTAGGTTACAAATCTGGTTCTCTGCAGCTGTAGTGTGTAAAACATTACTATGCCTCTGCTCTGTCATTTTAAGTGTAAAAATGCCCAGTTAAAAAGACAGTTCAAGGGGTAAGTAGAGACCTGGAAACCACAACTCTGCATCCTGAAAATTTAATATGCCTGACAATAATGACACTGAAAATGATCTGCTGCTGGGGGGATGGGGCCACGGAGAAAGAGAAGAGTAATTTGCAACCACAGGCCTAATAATAGATATTCTGTCGATAATAGATACATAGATAATCTAATTTGTTATATTCTCAAACAGATTTTTTGTACATACCTTAAACAGTGTATAGCAACTGTATGAAAAGAGCTCTTTTCTTAAGACTCTGAGCTATATAAGCTGCCCAATACCAGTAACATGTAGCAGGTTCTATGTTTTAACAGATTAAAGATGAAAAATTAGTCAGAACTGACTTTTATTTGGTGTTTAGTAACGCACACTCAAGAAATGACCATCTGAAATAACTCTAATTGCACCTTGCATAGACAATAAGGTCTTCTAACTATACCAAAACATTAATCAGTGGGCATAAATATTATCATGAGTTTCTTTAACAAAGCCATTGATATATTTTAATATAGGGAGTAGTTAGCAGATCTGTACATAACTTACTAAAGTAAGGGGTTTGAGTCCAGGTCAGAAATTGATCTAATGGACAAATTCAACTCTTCCTTGACTGCTATCAGTTTATCAGGTAACAGGTTCTGTTTGCAGTTGAATATTTCGTTCCATCAATGAGCTTGAATTCAACACTATAAAGTGTATTGAAACTTTATGTGAAAGTGATTTGTATATTTATTTATGTTCTAGTTGGACGATAATTACAAGAACTACTTTGAAATATTTTTTAATAAATACGGTATGTAGTAAAGAGATTGCTGCTGGTTGGTATTGGGTCTTTCTTCTCCAATAAGAAAATGTGTCTCAGAGCATCCTGTTGTAACATCCATTTGGGCAACCCTACATTTTAGAGACAATTGCTTGACACTTATGAGCAATGATTATTTTTTTCCTATATGCCATATAACTGGGTTTTTAGAAGTGCACTGGCAGCAAACACAGTTGGTTTGAAGTATGAATGACTTGCTGGGTCCTGTGCTAAAATGTGAACTTTTTTCCTTCTTCCCCCCCAAGGTTTGTTCCTTATAGATTTTATTTTGGTCAGTTTTCTTGTGAGATTATGCATGTAGTAGCAGTTGTGAACTGGAAATGCATTTAGTAAAATATATTTTTTAACATACAGTTCCTGAATACTTAAACAAAATTTATTTACTATTAAAAAATATTGTTTGGCCGTAAAATTTCACTTTAAATGCAAGTACAAAAACACAGCCCTTTTTGGTTTCACACTTCTGATTACAGCAGTAACAATAACTTTTGTAGTTTTCTTCTGCTTTGGCTCTTAGTGACTCTGAATATTGTTTTGCCGGGTATCTCTGTCACTGAAAATGGATGTGTTTGTGTGAGTAATATAGTTTAGGGTTATTTCAATATTTGTACTGTAGATGTGTCAGGTAGGCTCTTTTTAAATAAGAAACACATGGCATAATAAATGTTGACTGAAATGTGATGATGAGTTTGTGAATATGAATGTGTTTCATTGTTGTTTTACAATGAAGTCTAACATAAACAGAATTTTTATATAGACAGCATAAGCTCGAATGACTATGTTTTGACTTTTTTTCCTCACAAACAAAGAGAGAATACTTTTTTATATATTCTGAATTATTCATGTTTGAAAATCGCTGACTCCAATTGTTAAAGGATTTTTTTTTTCTCCCTCCCACAAAATCAATGCACAGTCTTTATTCCATAAAGGCCTAAATAAGAGAGTTATAGCAAAAATGGATAAGCCTACTAATTTCACGTTAGAAAAGTACAGACCTAGGGCATTCTAGTTACATAATAGTGCCGTCAGCATGATGTAAATGGTGAGATGCTCTAAATGGTGAGATACTCTAAATGTTGAGATGCTCTAAACATCGGCATATTGTCCTTGATACAGTGAATTTGAAAAAGAATAAAGTTGTATAAAGTGCACATTAAAGTAAAATCAATTGGTTTAGAATAATGTGATAGAAGGTAACTTGAAGTTACATGCTTAACTTTAATTACATCAGCGCTTCCAGTGGAGAGGCCAAATTCTATTTTTTATCTATTATTTAAATTAATTATTGATGGATAAAATTGTGTTTATTTCCATGGAGACTCCATGATTTCTGTCTTTAGGAAACAGTGAGTTGTTGTGTAGATCTTACACTTATTGTTTCCCACCACTTCCTGAAGGGACTTTCACTCCTTTTGGTTCTCTGCATTGCATATCATAGGATTTCTCTCTTTAAGAGGTAAAATATTTTTTATAGAAGCGTACAGCATCTGCCATTGCTTTACATTCAGCATTTAGGCTTAAATTGGTGAAGCCTTACAAAGAAATAAAATTGACTTGTAACAAATGATTTTTAATGAATACTGGTCAAGAGCCGGTGTGTCGCATGGGCTAAATTCCAGTGATTTGGTAATTAAGTTTGGTGGGAAGAAAAATGTAAAGATCTTAATGCTTATTATCCCAGGTAAGTGGCTTATACTGCTGTTGTGCCACACACTGAGTGAAGATTATTCAGGTGCTACTATAAAAGTGTAAAGTACATCAATACATTTTTAAACATAGTTCAGTTTCTCCTTTGTTTATGCATGTCGTGTGCCAAATTACAGGAATACAAGTTTTATGCCTCTAACAAGGCTGTTTAAGAAAATACTGTCATATGCAGCTGATTTTCAGTTCATGGTACTGGGTGTTGTAGCTGAGTAAGGGTAGTTAATGACTTTTCTGCTAAGTCCCTTCATTTGTGATCACCCACACATACAGTCCAATCAGTTAAGTCAATTGCTTCACATCCCAAAGATGTTTTGAAATGGTTAATCTTATAGTCTTAATTACAACACGTGTGGAAGTTTTATTTTCTTCACCATTATTGCCTTAAGAAAAACAGTGTGAAAATTATCCAAATAAGTAAAAGCTTTCCTCTCAATTTAGTGTTTGGGAGTGCAAAATGCTGTGCACGCTGCTGACCTGCTTGACCATCTTCTTCATTACTCAGCATGTTTTGAAAATCAGCCTTCGGATTTGGGCAGCTTCATAAAGCAGCTCAGCCTAGTGATTTGTGGTGAGGCTTCTGTAGGAGGATGCTGCACATAAAAGATTATGTTTATTGTTAAGTTGAAATGTGGAGGGAGTGTGATGGAAAGAATTAAAGTGAAATGAACCATACAAGATTCTGACTTTCATGTTGCTCTTCAAAGAAAGTTGATTTTCTTCGAAGTAACATGCTGTCTTTCTCTGTAGCCTTTAAGAAAGCCACTTTTGAAACTCTTTAGCGCATGAAAATAAAAGCAAAAAAGTACAGTTATAGTGATCTGTGGAACAGTTTGGGTCAGAAGAGAAAAATAGTGACAGAAAGCCCTGTGAATCTGTGGTATCTGTGGGTGTCTTGGAGCACACGAGATAGTTGGGTTGAGTGGCATCATCTGCCAACAGAATTGAACTATCTTTCCTTTGTAGAACCTTTTTTCTGTTTCTCATAACTTTGGCAAATTTTAGCCAATAGTTCATCAATAGTTCATCATGTCTTTATGACTCAGGCTAATTTTTTTTAAATTAATTAATTGAGAATTAGACTAGTTGATTTGGCTTGTTAAAGAAAAAAAATGCTAAGATATTTCAGAAACATGGTATTGTCATTCTGGTTTTTAGCTGGGTTCTAGGTCCTGCTAAGGCAGTGTCCTTTTGTCAAAGATCTGCATTTTTAATGTCTTCATGAAAGGCTGCCCAAATTTTCTGTCTTATGTCTTCCAAATATTGTAGTTTTCATCCATTCACCTGTGAAAACTTTAGCAAATATTTATTCAATGTATTTTCAATGTGCAGTACTACAGTGCATTTTTAACAGTGACCTCAGTGGTGCTTGCTACCTAGATCTGCAGCAGCAGTCAGAGAGAGACTGGACTATACTGGAGACAGAATTAAAATTAAGTTGTTCAACAGGAGAAATATGTTGTAGTTATCAACTGTATAAGGAAGGGATTGAGTGGTAATTCTTTGGAAGAGCTGTGGTTTATGGTAGATTACTTAAGGAGTTGCTGCAGTAAAGACAAATGTTGTATTGTGATATATAGATAGGACGACACCATGGAAGGCATGAGAAGTCCTCCTTAGCTGTAACCCCATGCCTAAATGGGCTGCACACTTCAAGAAAGATGTATATGAATTGGAGAGTATACAGAGAAGGACAAAAATAATGAAAAGATTTAGAAAATATGGCCTATGAAGGAATGTTGAAATGTCTGAAGTCGTTTCAGCTCAAAGGAATGAAGAGTGTCAGGGTGAAGAAGACATGATAACTTTCTAATGTCACAAAGCTGTTGTGAGACAATGTTGTCCATGCCTGTGGTCAACCAGATGATATGTAATGGGTTCAATACTAATGAAGTTGAAGCAATAGAATAGATTACTGAATTTGGATTTTCAT
>JAWWLV010000144.1:45534008-45621108 GCA_035041135.1 Platyrinchus mystaceus | reverse complement strand
GCTTTGCCTGATGCCCCCCAGGACACAGTTGGCCCTCCTGGCTGCCAGGGCACTGCTGACTCACATTCAACTTGCCAGTGACCAGGACTCCCAGGTCCCTTTCCACGACACTGCTTTCCAGCATCTCATTCCCCAGTCTGTACGTATATCTGGGGTCACCCCATCCCCAGTGTAGAATCCGGTACTTTCCCTTGTTGAACTTCCTGTGGTTGGTGATCGCCCAGTCCTTCAATTTGTTTCTTCTCTGGCATGGTTTGCAATAGTCCCCAGGACTTCAGGGGAGCAGTGATGCTCTCTAGTATAAAGAGTATGTTTTCACAGGTATGGTGGGTCTAATGTTGCAGGACTAGTGAAACACCCAGTTTTGCTTTTTATTGCCCAAGACAACCATCTAATGTACGTAATGAATAAGACAAGGTCATGAAAAGAAAATTATGCAAGATGACAAACAAGTGGAGTCAGCTGCCCGTTGCAAATGAAGAGCTTTCAAAACATTGTAGACTTTGTAACTTGCATCATAAGCCATTACTGGTTTTATGACTTTTTTGTGCTTAAGTGATTTGCTATGCACATTACAGATTAGATGTGACAAACTACAAAATTTGGCATTGCATGTCTGACCCCGCTCTCAAAGGAAGGCTTGTTGTCAAGCAGCCTCAGTTTGCCATGCGTGCTTTCCATCCACAGCAATCATTTCAAGTTGGCTCTTTGCAAATGGAGTTAGCAAAATATAATGTCAGAAAACAGTTTTGTTATTGAAAGCAGCTATTGTGCTATGCTACAAAACAGAATAAATCAAGCCACTCAGGGGCATGAGACTGTGTTGTATGACAAATTAGAATCTAAATAAATGCATTCTGTCACCTCAAGGACAAAGGCTTGAGTATTACATCAAATACTCAGGCTTGAGTATTACATCAAACATGCCATATAAAAATGATTGTTTTGCTCTTGGTGGGCAATTAAGTTGCTCAGACCTTGTGTTAGCCTGAGATTTTTAAAAGGTGATCAGCCTTACTCAGCAATTTACCAATATTGTCAGTTTTCTGTCCAGATAGATATGAGATGATTTTCTCCAATTCTTTCTAAAATGGTACAAGCAGGTGCAGATTAATAGGCTCTAAGGACTGCTTTTCCTCAAAAAAAACTTTTGAAAAAGGAAGCGTGCTGTTTTGCAGTGAATACAGTATCTCAGACTTCAGTAGAAAATGCATGCTTATGTGATGGAGGATAGGGGAATGTTCTCATCTTTTTATAATTGTCACCATGTATGAATCTGAAGTAATTTACCATGAACCAGGTACTTCAAAGATACATGTTTCTGGACTTTTTGCAGCCTTGAGTTCAGCATGGTTAATTTACGTACTGGTAGTCAAATTTAAGATTAGCATGAGAACAGGAGTGGGAAAAGAAAATTGCTTTTGGGTCCTTGATTGCCAAGCTACCAGCCTTCAGTAGGGACACAATAAGGCAATACCCATATTGCAAATTAAATATCTGTCAAGTGTTGTTCTAGCAGTAATATGCTTCAGCACATGTGGAAGTTCCCAGCTTTTCAGAATTTGTTTCACAGAGCTATGTAATGTTATGATAGTGCTGTAACAGGGGCTGCAATCCCCCTTTTAGTTCCTTCTTTCATCATACCTGCATCAGAACAGAGTATTAAACAAGTGATGGGATGGACTAGACCCATGATCTGTTGCTGGTAGTCAAATTTTAAGACCAAATTCTAATCCAATCTTATCTAATCTTAAAACCAAAATATTGATGTTACACTGTTTATGTGCAGTGAAACAGACACAAAAAATCAAAGAAAATAACAAAAATGTATGAAAACAGCTTTACTTCTTTCAGGGAAAATCCTTCTAATAATTTTTTCTGTGTACTTACAAAAGGAGTTGGACAGAAATCTTCAGCAGCTTCAGAGAAACAAAGATTTAGTTGGGTTATTCTGTGCATTTAAGATTTTCTAGTGATTTTTAAACACAGGAAGCAGAAGAAATTAACTGAGCACAGGTATACACTTCTGGTTAATTCAGGAGCCTGTTCACTGATAGTTACTTGGAACATAAGTTCTAAACTTAAATTTTAAAAATTAGTTTTTTTCTTTTCTGTATACTATGACATGAGCTAATTCTATAATTTACTTTATAGATGTCAGAAGGTTTGTAGCAACTGCTAAAGAGAAGTTATGTGTGGAAGTAAAGAAGGAAATGTAGAGTTATTGGAGAAGATGAAAGAGAGAAAGATTCTGTGTGTGAATTTTTAATATCCCATATGTTTCAGCTCAGTTCCTGTATGTGAGTCTTTTTTAAAATGTCACTTTAACATTGCTTTCTTTTAAATATGTGTTTTAAAATTCAGCTGCCATAGTGAAGTTGTTAGTGCTTTATACACTGGAGTCCGTTCTCGGTGATTAATTTAGCCATGGGTGTGGTGCAGCACTCTCACTCATGAGTGGAAGCTTGTAGATGCAGCTCCAAGGGCTGTGCATGAAAAAAAAAGGACCTTCTACTCTCTTGTTTGACCATGGGAAACAAGGGCTTGCATCCTGCTTTGGCTGGGAAAGGGAAGCTGGAGCAGTAAAACTTGGAATTACTCTCCTAAATTGCCGAAACTTTTAAAAAGCAATTTGTGCATGGCAGTGCTGACCAAGCCCAGTTGGTTTTCTCTGTGGCCACCTATGCAGATTTCCAGCTGATGGGAATATAGGGCTGCAGGACATTTTTGTTTAGTGACATAGGGATGTTCCCTCTTCTTTTCACCAAGGTGATGAACCTCTTCTCCTGCCTGGGTGGGGAATTCACTGGGCTGCTACCCATGTACTCTCTGATGTGCACCACTCTGTTGTCAAGGACTGGATAGTCCACAAGTTGGAAAGGCTGCTTCTGCTGCCAGGAGCATAGACAGCACAGACATGGGCAGGAGGAATGGTACAGGTGACTGAGATGCATCTGGCAGAGCTCGGTAATAGAGTACAGTCCTACTTTGCACAGAGTGCAGAATATTCCTAATTAGAAGGAAATGTTTGTTTTCTTTGTAGATTGGGAAAATCTGATGTGTTTTGTTATTGCTGTCGAGTCTAGCTGAACATCATAATTGAAAAAACTGTGTCAAGGCCACAGTGAGTTGTCTGTCTACACTAGTGCTACAGCTGATGCTCCTGCTTCTGGGCATGGGGAGTCAGCACCAGTGGATGCTTTTAGGGGGAGAACTAGATCATAAAAGAATATAAAGACCAGATTTATTCGAATTTTATCTTCTAAAATGTTACATTTTGTGGATTCTTATACTGGTCTGCTAATAAATTTCCCCATTTATATTACAGATTACTTAGTGTTTTTTGTTTTAGGCAACATGTAAACAAGTGTTCAGAGCAGTAAAGCGGATAATGTAACAAAAAGGTTGTAAAACAAGTAAATCTGGATAAAGGAAAAAAAATCAATGGGGGTGTGTGTGGGGGGAGTCCCTTTTGCTACAAATATATACTGGCTCATATGACAGAGTTCTCTTCAGATGAAGCACTATTCATGTTATGAATAGCCTATTCAAGTAAATATGGCTTACTGACATGAGCATAGAGAATTGCTATGGCTGTCAGCATCTGTTCTTTTATTCTCAGAACAATTTTTCCATCTAACATTAGAGGCCAAAAGGATTTTTAACAGTGGTGTAGCATTACATTGTAATTTTCCTACTACAGTCAGTCTGGCAATGAAACTTTTTTCAATAAGAAAGTGAAACAAGTAAGGTTGTTTTTATGAATCCAATGCCACAAAGCTTTTCCTCCACAACACTGTTAGCAGAGAAAGCATTAATTTTGTAGAATGACACACAGATTTTATGTAAATAGGGGGCAGTTCCTTCAAAACAGATGTTTAATACTTAATGAAACTATTTTCATTTATCACCCAGACAAATGATATTTTATTCTAAATAATTGCCTTACTGTGATTGCCTTTTAAAATGCAGAAGTCTATGAGCAACATTTAAAAGAAAAAGCCCTCTTTGTATGTGCTTTTTAAACAAGTGCATACATCGTTTGTGCTTTGTTTCTAGCACAGCCTCTGCCAGCATCTGTGTGAGCTTCACCAAGAAAGCATCGCTGGGGTGTTTGGAAGCTGATTCTGGCCACCTCTGCTCCTCTATAAAGACTTGCAGTCTCTGATTGTAACACTCCATGCAGGAGGCAGATTTTGCAGTTGAAGCTAGCACAGCCCTGAATAGTAAATGTGCAGTATCTATTTTTACTGCTTTTCTAGGATGACCAACAGCAAGGAGGTGAATTTCCTGCAGAATATATCCAGTGCTATTGGCTGAGGTGAGTTTTCAGATTGAGAGGCACTTTTCCTCCCACGCCAGTGGTAGGAGGCTGAGATCTGTTCTTTGTGTCCAGCCAGGAAGTGCAGGTGAGATGCAAAAAGGCTGAAATGGCAGCAAGTGGATTTGCTCCATCCCAGGTAGCACTTAAGCTGCTGCAAGGAATCTGTGCTGGTGCACTGATCATTGGCATGAGCCTCCTGCCCTCCTTTTGGTCTGGTGTGGATTACACCTGCCTCCAGCTTTGTCTCCAAATCATAGATATTTCTGGTGTCTGTCGCCAAGGCATCCTAGCAACTGTGACAAAAATAAAGGTGGGTGACTGCAAAGCTTTTGCTAGAAAGTGGAAGAATTCAGAGAGGTTATAAAGCCTTGTTCACTGTAAAGTTCTCTGTCAGCTGAAATTCCTGAAGTTCCAGCAAGCCACGGGTACAGAGCTGCCAGCTGTCCCAGCAGAGAGGAAGGATGCTGAAATAACCATGCACAACATGATGAGACAGGTAAATTTATATTGTTTTATTAACCAAACCCCATTTCCACAGCAGAATATTTAGTGGCATCAGTGGCAGGTCAAAAAAACCTCGCAACAATTCAAATGTTTCATTAATTTATTATTATTGTTGTTATTTAAACGTGTATTTTAGTAGATTAAGTAGATTTTCAGCCTTTCATAGCAGTTGCCTCATGCACTTTCCTTTAGTCTCAGCTTACTCGGTGCTGACTGGGTTAAAGTGATGGCACTTTAGCCAGAAGAAGCATTTGATCAGTCCGCCTCTAACTGCTGTTGTACTGCATGAACTTTCTGTTTTGAAGAATGGTAATCCTTCGTATTACACAATCCTCTTTAAAAAAAAATAATCCTGGTGTTATATAAGTGATAAGTAATGCGTCCTTAATATATTATCGTGGGTGGGAATGTTTCATCATGAATACTTTTATCTGCATAAGTGAAAATGAGGGGGAATAACAAAAAATAAGACTCGTCTATTGTCATTAGGCAGCTAGCGGTTCAATTAGAACATGAAAGTCCTTTTCCAGACAGGTTTCATATACTTTTAGATCCTCTTGTTAAATATTGGTGCATATATCTGTGCCTGCCTTTCTTTAAGCAGCGAGTTGTTCTCAGAGTTCACATGTACACCGTGGAAGAGTTTCCAATGAAGTGTTCAGTAACTTTAATAATTAAGAGGCAATGTCTGCACTTAGATTATGTCTATTTCCAAATCTAGACCTGTTCTTGAAACAGCTTCTTGTTTTTTCTTAAGCTTGAGAATGCTAGGATGTAGTAACTCCAGGTAATACCATCTGTGCATATAGAAGATTTTTGAATGCATGATAAAACAACCACAATAAATCCTTAAAGGAGTATTTTGGTTTTTTCTGATTTTGTTAATTCAAGTGTCAGAATTATGCTCTTCCATCACAGTAAGCAACTGAAAATATATAAAAGCTTTAAAACCTGTTTAAAGAATACAAACATGCAGCAGAAGTATTTTTTCTTGCTCTGTGCTAATAATTCTTCTTGCCTCTTCTTTGCCTTTGATTATTGCACTGTGTCCTTGTACATGCAAACGGTCCCGAGTAGAAAACCCTTTATTTTAAAAAGTGCTGTGTTGTATTCTTGTCTTTTGGATTAGAAAAAGCAGATTATTTTGTTCACTGTCTTTGTAAGAATTATGAAGTCGTTATCATCTTTATACCAAGTCATATCTGATTTCGTACCCAAATGTGAAATGTATTTACAAGAGTGATGGGTCCTCACCAAGGTACTAAATATATACAGGATGTGATGTTACCTGATGGTGCCACCCTGTTAGTTTCAATTACCTGCAACATCATTTCTGTGTACACTGTGTAGGATACAGAATAGATCTGGAAGCTCACAGGTTAAGTGATTCTGAGGTGCTGTTACACTGGATGCATGAAAATCTGTTTATACTTTGAAATGTTTTAGAGTTGCAGTGCTGTTTCCTTTTCTGAAAGCAGAAACTTAACAGTAATGATTACAGGAAGATCAGTCAACTGTCCAGAAATCTATTCAGCTGGAAGAAGTTATCCTTTCTTTGTAAAAAATGCAGAATATAAATAAAACAACCTGTTGGATCATAATCCAAGGTTTTAATCTGAAGGTCATTTGCATGCTCACAAACAGTTAACATTGCTTTGTCTTTCCCTCAAATGTCTGCCTTCAGTTAAAGAATGGTGACTGTAAGGGGAGATGCAGTTCATGCAGCCAAGCAAGGTGTGCAGTCGAGTTTAGTGTCTTTTATAATATAATTATCAGTGTTGAGAAACTAAGGAGGCCCTAAAAAAGCCTATCTGCAAATCCTGCTTGGTGACAGTCTTTGGATGGTTTCATATCCCTCCTTGCAGGATCCAAGTTATGCACTTCTCTGTAAAGTTCTGCCTGGGATGCCATTCTTCCCATGTTTCTCTGTTTTGCTTTCCCATCCCAGAGCTGTAGGTAACCCCACCTGCTGCTGGCTCTCTTTGCTAGTAGAGAGAGACTGGTCGAGCCTGCCATTTCTCCCACTATGGAGGACCAAGCGAACACAGCAGCTGTAACCCACTAGGTCCTACACAAGTCTGAAAACACAGATCTGGGTGACTGAGATGCTTACAGCCAACTGGTTGCAAGAGTGTGGTCTGGAGATCAGAGAGCTTCAGTGGGTTTTATTTGGAGTTGGCGATTCCAACACGTACTGACAGCCCAGTCCTGGGAGAGTCTGTGCTCTGGTGATGACAAGATCTTAGAGGTTCTAAGATTTCTGTACTGTGTGGTCTTCCAGTCTCTTTGTAGGTCAGATGAACAGGCTCTGATTTCAGAAGTTTGTCTGTCTGTTTGGAACGCTTTGTGAAAGGAAAAAGTCTTAAGATCTCAGTAACTTGAAAGTGCAGAGGCAAAAAGCAATGCTTGCCTTAATGGCTTCTCTGACAGAAAAGGGGAAATCCTTTGTGGAGCAGAATGAACTGGTGTGGTTTCATTTACTTGCTGTGTGTCAGGGGCCAGTAAACCCACTCTGAATTTTTCCTGAGATCTGACATTCCATGCAAATGCTTCAATGAATTTGTCTGGCTCTTGTTGAGTTCGCTTTGATCAAATTTTATTATTCTATCAATGCCTTGCCTCCCATCTACTAGACTAGTCTTATTTTAATACATAAAATAGGTTTATTTATTATAGCTTGAATATCCGTCATTTCTAGACAGGTTTTGGAAACAGCACAAGCTCTCTACACTCTCTGCCGTAGCAAAGTTGTGCCTGATGGGGGGCTCTGTCACTGCAAGAACTGACAGTATCCCACACCTTGGTATCATAATGTTAAACTTAGCGTGACTGTCTTTTGCTGGTGGCTATCTGTCATACTTAATATATGAAGGTCTCCGCTCTCCTGGCAGCCATTCAGCTTTCTGGAATACAGGCATTTACCCTTGGCTTTGGATGAAGTGAGCTGTCACATGTTCATCCTTATTGATTTTGATCTGCAGCTGGGCATTGCTAAGAGACAGCCTACAGAATGTACCACAAGCATCTGCAGGTGCCCTTTCCAAATCACTGTATTTCCAGGCCACACTGCTCTGTTTTGCTTCACAGTTTGTCAGCTTGGTGCACTGGCTCATGTTCTGGGACACTGTGGGAGCAGCATGTTGAGAGTTTAGCTCTTCGCAAAAATCTAAGAGGATCATCCGAGCTTGTCTTATAAATTGAAGCAGATTTTCCATCCAGGTCTGTTCTGTGTTCAGGTACCTTCTCAATCCTCTGTTGCTCTTGCACAAAGCATGTATTATGTTTGGAATACCAATTAAAAAGAGCAAGCCAGAGAGCATTTTTTTTTGTACTTCACCTTCAGTGTAAAAGGCCTTCCATGTGATCTTCAGGAGCTGAACTCCGTGTTGCCAGCGCCATGGGAAGGGACAACCAGTTCCTTTCCTCTGTGGTTCAGACCTGCTGCAACTGCTGTAGTATTTGCCCCAAGGGATTAAGTTTTTTCCCCTCTAGTTCCTGTATAGCTACTGGTTAGTTAGATAATTCTCAGTACTTTTGATCTAACAGCAACTTTCTGGATGTCATTAACAGTCAGAGCTGCAGAGATAGTCATTATTTTTGGCTGTGCTTCCCCCTAGCTCAGGGCTCCTTATTTCTCCATTGCTTCTCCTATGGTGGGTTGACCCTGGTTGGACACCGGATGCCATGTGCTCGCCAAAAGCTGCTCTATTACTCTGCAACTGGACAGGGGAGAGAAAGTATAATGAAAGGCTCGTGGGTTGAGGTAAGGTCAGGGAGGCATCACTCAGCAGTTACTGTCACAGGCAAAACAGACTTGACTTTATGAAAATTCATTTAATTTATTACCAATCAAATCAGAGTAGGATAGTGAGAAAATAAAAACTAAATGTTAAAACACATTCTCCTCACCCCTCCATTCTTCTGGGGCTTAGCTTCTCTCCTGAATCTGTACCTCCTCCTCTCCGGAGGCACAGGGGGACACAGAATGGTGGCTAAGGTTAGTTCTTCACTCACTGACACTGCTGCTGCTTCACTCCTTATCTCAAATTTCTCATGCCCCACATTGGGTGCCAATGTGGTGGGTGGACCTTGGCTGGATGCCAGGTGCCCACCAAGCTGCTCTGTCAGTTGCCTCCTCAGTAGGACAAGGCAAGGGAGAAAATAAAATGGAAAAAATCTCATGGGGAGTTTAACCAAAGCAAAGGCAATATGTGCAAGAAAAGGAAAACAAAAGATTTATTCTCTACTTCCCATCAACAAAAGATGTCCAGCCACTTCACAGGAAGCAGGGCTTCAATATACATAGTAGTTGCTCCAAAAGACAAACTTTTTTGTAAATAACAAATACCCCCTCCTTTCTCCTAGCTTTTACATCAGATCAGATATCACGTGGTGTGGAATATTCATTTAGTCATTTAGAGTCAGCTGTCTACCATTATGGCTGGGGAGTCCAGGAGAGATCACACCAATGTTATATTATGCCAGCCATACGCTGGGTAAGTCGTTGATGGGGCTAGGTAGGCACTGAGCTGACCAAAACACTGGGCAGAGACCAATCTCATCTTGAGGAGAAGTAGTTACTACTTTTGTTAGTCTGGATGGGAAATGCTTGAACTTTCGTAGCATCATCTTCTGAAAGCTGTTACTTTTAATTAAATTGCTTCAGTTAAGCTGTCAGACAGCCCTGGGAGTTAAGTAATTAAATTGCATTTAGCTGTTCAGGTAAACTTAAGTAAACTGGATATTCTTTGATGTAGCTTTTTGATCAGGGGACTTTTAGAACTGAGAGGCTGGAGTCAAAAGGCTGGATTCTCACTTCTTTGGGGAAGATTTCTGTTAGTGGAGGATTGCATCAGAGACCTATCATACCTTTGAGCATCTGAGGCAGGGGATGTCCCTCTATCTGCTGCACTGCCATTCTGAGAGGGTAAGAGAGACCATTAAGGACTTGCTTTGCAAAGTTCCAAAAGTCATTAGTTTTTAGGATGTTCCTAAGATTGACTCTTAAAATAAAAGCCGGTGTAGGTTTTGAAAAATACAGCAGGTAAATTGAAAGAGTCCAAAAAGACATGACTGGACACAGACTTAACTTCTGCTCAGGCTCTGTGTGCAGGATATTAGGATATCAGCGTTGAAGTCAATGAGGTTCTGGCTCCACTATGGCAGGTAGAATGGTTTGTTAAATTTTGACTTAAAAACAGCGATTAGTTTTGTCTTTCACTCATAAACAACAGTGGAAGTTTTATGTTTTTTGGAAAGAAAAAGATAAAATGTGGGGGAAAAATACCCAGTTCACACTCTCTGAGTGCAGCCATGCAGGTAATAGATTTGGCATTGAACACAGCTGGGAGGTGAAAATGAGAGACTGGAGCCAGATACATTTACCTCTTTATTACTCACACAAAACTGATGAAGTTTTGGTCTTGTACTTTCAGAAGCACTGATAAAACTTATGAAAGCTTGGAGCAGGCAAATATTACCAACTCAAATAACTAAATAAGATTTTTAACTGGAATTTGTAATAAACATGAGTGCATCTGGCTTCTAGCCAATAAATATGAAATAATTATTGCATTAAAGATAAAAGGTATATCTTTTTATGCTGCGGGTTACCTCTCCAATTACATCTGCTTAATGTAATGTCATAGACAACAAATTAGTATTTGCACATGAAAACATTTGAGATGCAGGAAGCATTTATTTAATATTTTCCCCTCCAGTAAAGGCTTTTCCAAGCTTTTAGGATCTCACTATGTTTTAATTTAAACCACTTGTAGAATTCTTCCTACATCTGTTTCTCAGGTAATTTTAAAAACTTTTACAAACTCTGCTAGAAATACACGATGTGTTTTTATAGGAAGTTCTTCTGGCCTGCCTGGGAGGCAGAGGGGAGGACACTGGTGCTCCCACTAGGTGGGGCAGCATCCTATAGTGTTTTTAAGAACCAGCACTCTCATTTTTAATCTGTGAGAAAGGAGTTTTCCAAAAGCCTGTGGGAACCTGTTGAGAGCCAATCCAGCTGGAGCAGGCTAGCCGAGAGATGATGCCTGTTATGGCTCCCCTTGGATTATTATCCCTGGAGTCAAAACAAGAGCTCGTTCTTGGAAAATGTTAACTTCTGCCTTGTGGTTGATGGAGTCAGTGCCTGCAGAGCTGGGAGCACAGGAGCATACCCTGTGGTATGGTCCAGCTTCCTGCCTGCACTCTTATCAGCTGTCTGCTGGGGGTACGGTGGGAAATGAGTTTGTGAGGTCAGCAGGGAGTGTGGGACTGCCACTCAGAGACAACGTTTAAATGGTGTGGTAATCCAAGCTATGTTTGCTTTGGATATTTAGCGCTGAAATGCTTAAAAATATTTAGCTTGAAAATAGTTACAAATAAGTGACCCTTGCTTCTGTTTGTACATAGGATTTTCCTTATAGTTCTGGAACTGCTGTTGGAACAGTAGCTAGCTTTGACCGGGTCTGTTAGCACATGAAAAGAAGCGATGGGTTGTGTTCCTCTGCTGTTGAAGTAAATATTAGGTGGGGATGCTGTTGATGCAGGGTACTGTTCTGAATTTGCATGGCATCGCACTCCCTGGTAGATATTTATCATAATGAAGCAGAAACGTGGTTCTGGTTTTTGGGTTCCCTCCAGTCCTAAAAGACCCAATATAATGAATGTGGACAGCCTATTAACACTAGAATGTGTTGCAGAAAGATTCAGAGCTATAGGGTGTGTGTGATTGTTTCTTTTTGTGCATTTCTCCTTTTCTGCATGGTTTTTTTTTTCCTTAAGACATCTCCATTGGCTATCAACAAATGTGTATCGAGGGGTTTGTTGCCTTTTTATCTGTGAGAAATATGATGATTCAGTGATGAAAAGGCTTATGAAGAGGATGCTGCAATTGGTTTTGAAGGTTGTCTGAACCTGCCTTGTCACAATGCTAGCCCAGTTTCTCATCCTTAAGTTGAACTTTAATATTTTTTCAATGTAAGACTGGTATTCTTCTAAGATTTTCTATTTTAAAGCAAACCACCCATAATTCAGAGTACTCTGTCAGCTCTTCTGGGAATAAATCTGGCTTTTTTTTTTTTTTAAGCCAGTAACAATGTTTTTTCTTTTGCCTTTTTAAGCTGTAATTTAATGTTTCATTTAAGAGCCATTTCTTCATTGTTATTCTAGTGCATTATCTACTGTTCCTGAATGTTATATACTAGCTTATGAAGGGCAAGAGACATAAAAATACTGAATTATTTTAAAAAATCTCCTAGTTAAAAACTGAATTATATAAATGGTTCTGTATGTAGTGATGATTCAGCATGTAATGATAGGACAAAGCTTTAAACTGAAATAGGGTTGTTTTTGATTGGATATGAGAGAGAAATTCTTTAGTGTGAGGGTGGTGAGACACTGGAACAGGTTGCCTGGAGAAGCTGTGACTGCCTCATCCCTGTTCAAGAAGAGGTTGGATAGGGCTTTGAGTAACCTGCTCTAGAGGAAGCTGTCTCTGCCCAAGGCAGGGGAGTTGGAACTAGATGATCCTTAAATGTCACTTCCAACCATTCTGTGATTCGATGATTCTGTGTCCTGGTTCTGGCCAGGACAGGGTAAATTTTTTGCAATAGCCGTGAGGGGGCATGGCTAGGGCATAGAGGTTGTTCTATACCTCCTTGTGGCCAGAACCAGGATATTTGGTTTACACTGGTGGCTCAAAAACATTACTTTTTTAAGAGTACAAATTTATTGATCTTGTTAACATAATGCTTCAAACAGTCCACTGTCTACATGAAAAAAGTCAAATGAAACAGTATATGGCATCTCCTGGCACAACAGCCCTGATTACTTCCACTGCTGTTTCAGGCATAATAACTCTCTACTAGATCCCTTTGCTTCATCATGGTAAAAAAAATAATTGGAACGAAATTGTCTTCAATCTTGTTTTGCCATTTTAATTTACAAATAATATGAAGGCTAATAGAGGAAAATGGGTTTGAAGGTGACAGTATTTCAAGATTGCTTAAATCTCCTCTTCCTTTAAAATTGTTCTTGTCTCTTTAGGGTCTGAACTTTTTTGGATGGGAGGATGATGAGCTATTGACTTTCAATAAACCATAAATTATTTCACAAATTACTTTTACAAGTGCAATACAGTCCCAAATAATTAACATTTAAAATATTAATGATCTTTGGGTATGAAAAATTGTATCAGTAGATGGAAAAAAATCTAGGAAATGAGATTAAAGTGAAAACCACGAAATGGATAGAATACTGTGCAATACTGTAAAAAAGGAAAATCAAGCACTAATTTAAATACATCTTAATTTTTCTGCTACTATGTCATTTCAGGGTAGACTTATCTGTATCTATGTGGCTGAACCATTACTAAAGATCTCTCCTGTTTTAAAATTCTAGGAGCATAATATTTGTTCTGGGAATAATCATAACATGCCTCAGCAGCTCCTCCTTTCTTCTCTCCCTCAAATTGCTTGTATGTGGTCTAAATAAAACTCTGGTTCCACTAAAGGTACTTTTTAAATTTTTTTTTTCAAAGAGGGGAAGAGATATTCTTTGTATTTTCCTCTGACAGGCAATATCTAGACATCAAAGAGAACAGAGCATTTGAGCCTTTTTAAATTATTCAAGACTGCCATATATTTTACATGAGAAGATATTCTTGTATATCTTGATTAAACATAGGAAACTGGTCTAATATAGTTTGCATTCATTTGTAGAACTCCAGATCCTAAGAAAGGAGTGTGAAATACATATATGTGTATATATATATGCATATATATATGTACATTTATATCAGTTATAAATGAATGTAAATTCTATTTATATGAGGCAATAACTGAACAGGGACTGGAAACCCTTAGTTTCCATCATTACAGGCTGAATTTTCTGGTGTCATAATCATCAGCTAAGTTATGTGTGCAGGGTCAGAAGCTGGACTTGGTGATCCTGACGGGTCCCTTCCAACTCAGCATATTTATGATTCTATGATTCTCTGTGAAGGCAACTGTCTGCAAAGAAGTATGACACTTCTCAAATTCAAAACTAGCAGGAAAAAAACCTGTTGGCTATTTTAATTAAAAATAAATTTACAGAAATATCTCTGTTTAACTTGGCTTCAACTTTTTCCCTCAAGAAAGACAATTTGACACAGCCTTTATCTGTCTTGTTGAGGAAAATTCACTTGGTTTTAATCTTTAGCAGTAAAGTAAAAATTACAATAAATGTTTAATCCTAGTGCATAAGCCCCTTGAATTAAAAGATATAAAATGTGATAACAAAATTAATAAAATTAACAGCTTCATGTGTTTGCTGATGACACATGGACGTTCCACATTCTTTACTTGCTAGGAAACAGTAGGCAGATTCATTAAGAGATACTTCACCAATGCCTACAGACTCATGATACTATGTTAAATACATGTTTGGAATTTTTGACCTATAACAGGAACTAGAAATCTTCATTAAAAAAAATACTGTAAGGAAAAGCCAGATTACTCCTCCAAACTCAGCTCTTTTTTAATTTTTTTTATCCTCAAGGGAAATTATTATTCAGTAGTTCTTTAAAGCATACAGACCTGATATTTATTTTTCTCTTCTCTGAAAAACTCACAGATGTATTTTTTTAGAAATTGTCAATGGCAAAAAGGTATGCTGGTAAAAATAAGCTCTTTCATGTTGTACTTCTGCAACAGATGTGGAATCCTGTGGCTACAAGTTTTAGCCTCTCCACCTCCTCCAGAGCATGGCTCTAGTATCATTATCTGGTAGGCTTACTAAAATCTGACTGTTATTACCACTCATCATGGGTACACTCTAATTCCTATCTTCAGAATAAAACAGAATGAAATAGGTGGCATCCCGCTGCCAAGAAAAAATAAGGGTTTCATTATGAATCATTCTCAAATCACCAAGTTAAACTTAGCGTCTTTGGATTTCATCAGTGTCAGAAATTTAATCCTACTGGTAGAGTGGAAAATAGAATTGATTTGCATCTAAAAATATTCAGAGTAACCTTATTTACAAAGCAATCCCACTTGTGTAAATATACTTCTAAATATGTGCACAGGCTTGCTTATACACATCTAAGCAGCTGCTACCTTATTTCTAGTGTAACAGTAACATAAGTAATCTTGAAATAGCCTATGTATTTGGCCAATAAACCACAACTGACCATGGAAAGCACAGGTTTCTGTCTTTATCTGTTTATTGTGACTCCCCAAAAAGAATTTTGTGCTAGCTTGGTTGCCTGACTTGTCCCATCATTGTGAAGCATAGGATAAAGTCTCTGGAAATGGTGGCACTGCATGTGAAGACATTGAACATTTAATCTTTTTGCTATCTGAGTTAGAGAATTTTTTCTGTAAATAAAGCCAAATTAAATTACCTGAAACAACTGCAAGCAGTACTCTTTAGCAGAGTATTTCTTGTGAAAATATCATTGCCTTACTCTAAAATATATAATTTGCTTTCATAAACTGTGATCCTTCTGTGAGATGTGCATCTTTGTGTGCACATTTTAGAAGAACTGTATTACCAGCAGTATGGTATACTAGTTGTCCAGTTCAGGAAACTTGAAATCCATGCTGACAGTCAATGAGAGATTATGTTACACTGGGAAAAGATTTTCCTCAGTATTTTGTCAATCCTTTGGACTTGACAAAAATGAAAAATGTGTATTCCTTCCCCTGTACCTTGAGGGGAATAATCTTCCATCTCATGCTATTCAAACACTAGCAAGAAAATGTGCTGCTTGCCAGTGTTTGTTTCTGTCCACCTTGAGTATTTCTTCATAAATTGATTTTATTGTTCCTGTGGAAAGAAAAAAAATCTCACCCAACCAACAGAGTTGTAGCCAGTACAAAACCTGTGCATAGTCCAGACATGCAAAATGTTCTCACTGGGGTACGCTGGATGAAATCCTGGCTTTATATAAATTTGTGGGCATTGTGCCACTTACTTCAGTTGGACCAGGCTTTTTCTCAGCATGTGCCATTTAAAGAATAATGAAAAATTTGGAGCAATTTTGGTGGGCCAGATGGTTGTATTTCAAACTCCGATGGTACAAAAGTAATTCATTTAACTTTTTGGCACAAGGGCTGCATCTTTTCAAACTGGATAATGTTTGGAGTTAAAGCTTGAACTATTACAATAAAATGAGAAAACTCGACTAATGTAACATAATGATATTAAATTGGAAATTATTTACCACCACACCCCAAAAACAATGACCATACATAGTGCCAGTCAAGTTTTCATCCTCAGTACCATGTAACTTGCAGTTGATGGAAAAACCAAGTCAGAAAACTGTTTTATGGCATACCTTATTTAGTATTTCCAAAAGATGTGCAAAATGATGCCAGTTGCTTGACTGCATTTAGAAAGTCATATTTTGTACTGAAACAACACTTAAGGACTTAAGGTCAGTATTGAGTAATGCTCAGTGCACAACTAAGCACTCTTTAAAGCACGTGACAGCTTTTAATTAGATTATCTTTTCAGCATTTATTTTTAATGTCATTGCTGCAGGAGGACTGGTATCTAATCTAATATAATGTACAAGGGTTGTTGATTTCAAGTGTCATCATCTTATGAAAGTAGGACACATGTCCAACACTTGTTTTAGATTCCTTTCCAAGTACCAGAAATATAACCTTAGGAAATTACTATGGGGCCATCATTGAATCTCTCTTCCCCACAGGAAAAAAAATAAAGTAATTAATTAAACATAATTAAACTTAATTAAATTTAATATTAAAATGGCTTATGTAGTGCTGGAGCACAGAGTGAGTTATAAAGTTGATTTCCAGATGCCCAGGGAAAGAAAGCCCATTTCCACCTTGATAGAGATGCGCTGCAGAGAGCACTGGGGTGCCAGAGATCAGTTTCTCTTCAGAGATTTGCTTCAATAAAATACTTAAAAGGAAGACTTGGTAGTTTCTTTGCAAAACTCCACAGGCCTATGTAGAAGTCTTCCTATTAGGTTAGACTTCGTACCTTTAATATTGTTTTGTTAAAAATAATGTAAACATGTACTTTCTTTGTGTTCTGCTCAGTGTGTAAAAGTCATATAGTATCTGAGCCGATAGTAATGTACATCATTTAATTGGGGCATGCTTAATAAGAAAATCTCCTGAATTGGGCTATCTTCCAGAGAAGCTGTTTAGGCTGAAATGGAATGGAAATGACTGCTGCTTAAAAGGAACATTATGAACAAAACAAAAAAAATCATCTAAATGGGGGGTGCGTTTGGGTAGGGACATTGTATAGCAATAATTAACTGGGTATTTAAATAGATATGAAATAGTAAGTCTCTTTTTCTTAAATACGGAAATAGACAAATAAAGATTAAGCCTTCCTGTAACTCTGTCCTTACAATTTCTGGGATTATATAAAAGGCATCATAAACCAATTATGGCCAGCAACTAAATGAAGCCTAAACATTCCCTGTTTCCCCTTTGCATTGCTGGCCAGCATTCATTTGCTCACAAGGCTACACCTGCAGATGATTCCAGCAAGTGACAATCACTGCATCTCTAAATGTGATGCTTTGATCCTGGTTCTTGTATCTTAGAACGGCTTAGAGCTTTCATCCAGTTCTGCTCTGGTGGAAGCTTAGCAAGTCATTTCAGTGGCAAAAAACATAATATAATACATAGATGAGTGAACAAGTATCATTTCAACTCGTGTTGGCCTTCTGTTCAGTTCTGACACTTTCGATTCAAATCTGACACTTTCAATCTACATAACTCTGTCTCCTGAGATGCATTTTATAAATGCATCTTATAAATGCATATATCTTGGTGACAGGTTCCTTTCCAGTTTCTTGAGGTAGTTGTTCCAATATGTGCTATACTCTCTCTGTTGAACGCTGAGCCTCTTTTGTGTGTTATAATTTCCCCAAAGCACTGATTACTCTGAGCAGCAACATATATCTGCATCTCTTATCTGGTAATTCTGTGGGCCACATCCTTGTATTAGGACATGGGATTTTGCTGTCTTTCTTATCCTTAGTATACGAACATTCTCATCAAATGTTCTATGTACTTCCAAGAACTAGAGAAGGGGCTCTCTATGTCTGCCGGCATGACAGACTTCTTTAGGCAGGCAAACAAAGCATGATCTGTGCCATAGCAGACTTGAGAAATGCAGCACAGAGGTTCAGTGAAAGAGAGGCTGGGCAGCAGGAAGTTATGTATGCATTGATATTGCCCAGGATGTGGTCCAGCTCTGCCATGCTGAAGAATGCCATCTGGATCCATGATGCACTCTGAGGTCTGGCTGCAGGAATGGTGAGATTAGAGACTACATGACTTTCCTTGAAGGAAAGATTGATTTGTTGTATGAAATTTTAGCTTGATTTTTGACAGTAATATTTTTCTTCAAATAAGAAACCCCAGATTTTCTTGATTTATAGAAGGAAAATTTCTAAAGAACTTAGAAATTAAATTTTGACACTACTAGGTGCCCATACAAATCTTGCAGCAGGTTTTGGGAGAGAATTCATGGACTGCATCTGTGCACAAAGTAGAGAGAAGCAGGCTTGAAGATTTACTGCCCTTTTGCTCTTCTGCTGTTCATTAGCCAAATTAGCTTCTTCTTGTACTTCCAGGAACCTAAGGCTCTTGGAGGGAGTGGGAAACAACGAGGAGGAGGACAGGGACTGCCATGTATGACTGCTTTCAGAGCTGTGGCTTTTTCCAAGTCCTCCCCTTTGGAGCTGGTTCCACTGGATAGCATCATGGTGTGAAGGCAGGATAGAAAGATCTGTGCAGGAGCATGTATTTTCCATGGGCTGCCTTGAGAACCAGATTTTTACTTATATTTCAATGTGATAAATTAACCTTCCCTTTAAATGATATTTAGTCAGGGTATCTTTCTAAGTGTGTCATGGACTTGGGAAATTAAGGGCCTGGAAAAAGATGCTCTGACCCTTCACCCAGAGAAAAGGAAAACAGTGGCAACATCTACTCCTAAGCAGAAGCAAGGGTTGGCCTTCATGCCCCAGTATCTGCAAATAGTGGAGAACTGACCAAGGCTGAGAATTCTAAAAATAAGCATTTTAAAATTAAATTGCCTGTGTTGTTCAAAGGTGGAATTTGGTGCAGTTGTGTTTTGCATTATTTTTAATGATAAGCTAACAGTATTTAAGCTCCTTGCCCCTTAGTAGGTAAGATGCTGCTCAGAGTGTTGACTCTACAGACAGATTTATCCTGTGCATGATGGCACAGTAGTTCAGGGTGCTGCGCTGATCACAGAAAATTACGTGAGTCTGGAGAGATGGCAGCTCATTAGAGGGAGCAGGCAGGGCCTCTACTCTTCCTTCGCAGCTGTAGTTAACTTCCTTTTGTGGTAGCTGTTTCAGGGAAAAGGGAAAAACATTGTCAATATTCGAGTTAATGCCAGGAGTCTCAGAATCTAATACGATAATATAGAAAGTCTTGTAAGAAATCTAAGCTGCAGATATTTTACCAATTCTACTCTCTTAAAATTTGCCAATTTAATACCAAACAAATTTTATCCCCTTCCAAAAAAATAGGAAAGATGAAGAGGACATGCAATGAGTTTAGCTTTGTAACAACAGCTGACATTCTGGTTTATTTGCTTATGCTTTAACTGATATTTCTATTTCCAAGTCTTCTTTTCTAATCATAAGAAATATTTAGAGCTGCTTCACTATGGATGTGAAAAACTCTGTTCTAGTCTTCTCCTGAGCAGTTCTTTCAAATGAACTGGAGATGGCAATCCCCTAAAACAGTGCACAGTTCATATTCTTCTGGGTTGAAGTGCAGTCAGAAGGACTGAGCTCTATGAAGTGAGAAGCAAAAGCTGGTTTGCGCCCATCAACAAATTTCTAGAAAGAAAACTGTTAGTTAAAGATTATTAATGCCATACTAGTCATTAAAATTAGGGTCTGGTTTCCTTTGGATGATCTGAAATCTCTAAATATATCTGTTGGGTTTTTATTTTTTAGGACAGTATAGCTGTCAGAGAGTTGGATTTTCCTGCTCCAAACGAATGTGGGTGTATGTGAATATGTAAGGCAATTAATTACCCAGAGTGGTTGACGTTTCTTTTCTTTACAATGCTGAAATAGAAGTCAATTATCACTTTAAAATAGCTTGCCTTTCTAGCCCTCAAACAAATAGAAAAGAATATAGAATTTGCATGTGATGACTGTACTCTGTGAAATTCTTTCTCCTGCATGCATTTTCTCCCTTTCATGTTATTAGAGCAAATAACAGAATGTTACAGGGAATGATATACTGGCTTGATATAGAGCCCCAGGAGATGGGAAGAGCCTCCTTTTGCCTGAGCCAGTTCTGCAGGAGAAGCTAAGAATCCTGTTGCTTAGCCTTGGTGGTAATAGAAGAACAGAAAAACTGTCTGAATAAGTTACTTTGAGGCTCAAAATAGGTGACAGAACAAGGTTAAGCCTTAAACATCCTACAATGCATTAAGTATGTGCAAAATATTAATTGCTTTAGAATTAAGCAGTGAATGGTAAAAGAATAAAGGCAGGGTGGTCAACTGAGGAAGGATTTCTCTTGCTGCTCAGGAAGATGCTTGGCTGACACATACAGAGAAGTTTCAGCCTTTTGCCTATCTGTAGGATTGGCATTGTGAGCCACTACTTTGCCAGTCTTAGAATATTTGTCAAGAAAATAGTATGTGTTTATTCAATATAGTTGGGATTACCAGTGGTTCATTTACAGTACTGCTCAAATTCCAGCTCTGGCTGAAGAATGTTTATACTTTTATTTTCTCATTGGTTTGTTGTTTTTTTTGTTCAGTTTTTATATGTTTTCAATGCACAACTTGCATGGTGCTGCGTAAGAATAATTTGGCATTTTGCCTTCCTTAGCCTTTGAGTTGCAGGCCACTCCTGTGATGGGCAATTCTGTCATGCATTGCTTTCATGAACTCATCACACTTCAGCTTCAAAACTGGTCACCAGTTTTTTGCTTCCATATATTATGTGTTTTTTTCCCAGATTCTTACAGTTTTGTGTCAGGGGGGGAGGGGAGGGCTGGAGGGAAGGAAGTTTTGTGCTTTTGGTTTTTTCATTATGACCAGTGGATACATATTGGTTCTCATTCAAGCTGCCCATTATCTTAAATTAACTTTTCTCTTATGGCATTTACCTCTCTGATGTGTTTCTAGAACCTCCCTGCCATTCCCTGTTTGCTCTATTTTCACTACACTACAGAATCTGGGGTTTCTGTGCTGTTGTCCCACTGTGAGTTGCAGAACAGACACATATACAAAGATTTTGGCTGGCATGGAGCTATCCTGCTCCAGCAGTTCTGTGCCTCAGCTGACAAGCCTTCCTCAAAGCATATGGTCATGCTAATATATCTCCTTTTAGGATGTGAGAGGGTGGCTCCATGTAGGAGACACAGCAGCAGCATAAGGATGTGTTCTCCTAAAAATAATTAGGCTGCTAATATGAGGATTAGATTTGCTTCCTTTCTTGCTGCATCACCTTTTAAACGCTTAAATACATCATGGTTAGCAATCCTTTGCTGCAATTTAAAGATTAGTGGTGTGGCAGGTTGGAGTTTCATAACTGACTCTGGACTGCCCCTAACCTGGATGTGTTGAGCAGTGGTTAGAGCTGGGAGCACACAGCAGTTAAAGTGGAACCAAAATTTGCAGATAAATCCTGTATGTTCTCACTGCTCATGACAACGTATGTAAGCAGAACATCTTTAGCTACCACAAGATCACTCCGTTCTCTTCCAAAGCAGTGGCTTGTGCTGCTTGTGTGCTACCGCCCACTCAGCAAGGAATCTGTTCCTCTGGCATTTGGTTTTTATTTCTTTCTCTTTTAAAATATAGTGTCTGTCACTTGTGAAGGTGTTCTGTCAATGGCTGTTTCAACACAGATTAACAAAAGAAATTATCTCAACCAAAAGGACCTGCTTAAGAGGGAGGTGAAGTTTGATCCAAGGGTTTCATTCATCCTCAGTTTCTGAGGTCCCTCAAACCTCCCTGAGCTTGGGGTGTTCAGTCTCTGCCCATAGTAGATGTAGCTGAATAGCTAAAAATTTCCTGAATTTCATTCATATGGGCAGCAGAAATACGCCAAATATGCTAACCTCATGATATTTAGAATCCCAATATTAAATGGAAATGCATAATAATTTTAAATGTTCATTGTACCAGATATAGGTTCAGCTTTGTTTGCTCAGTGACTTTACACATACCACAGGTAATGTGCAAAGTCTATTTGCTCAAGAGAGCAAATGAGAACAGAATTGGATGCATGAAAAACAAATAGACCTGTATAACTACCTCTCTGCTTGAAAAATTGCACAGGGTTTTTATCTGAATTTATATGTAGAGTTACCTTATTGCTATTTGCCCAACTGTGGTATACTAAGCCCTCAGACCTCGAAAGGCTTGGGTGGCCCAAAAAAGGCTGACTTGTTTTTTTTCTCAGCAGCACAGTATATTGCTTTATGTAGAAAAACACAGATCTGTCACATCAGAGTTACATAGCGTTATACAAAGACTTACTATTGAAATAATTTTTAAAGAATTTTAGAAAGTGACAGAGCTACAACAGGGTATTCTAAGGTACTGTCACTGAATGCTAAATAATGTGTCCTTGTGTCCAGCAGGCTGTGATAAGGCATGTAATCAGGACAGTTAGGGACATTTCATTTTTTAAATTATTTGTGCAAGGGGAAAATGTTAATATTGTCAAAAAACAACTGTTTCATTGAAAAATCTGAAGTGCTGACAGACATAAAAAAGCCTTGTGGTTCATTGGCTTGTGAGCAAAGAAGATCAGTATTGCTAAACATGCTTTACATTCTTTTACTTGCTGTCATCAACTTTCTTTGGCCACAGATACTATCAGAAGGCTATTGCTCAGGGACCACTGTTTTGGGCCACTGTTCTATCTTAAGGAAGGACATATTTAATAAGTGTCTCAAGGTAAAGATAGGTACATAAGTACAGACATTTGCTAGGTGTTGGTATAGAAACAGAACAGTGTATAAAAAACAATATGGCAACTAAAATGTAATGTTCTCCTTACTGTTGGCAGAAGGTGGTATGCTAGTTTTCAAAGGCTGTAAAGTTTCTTTAGGTATCTTTTGGGCAAGCATTAAGTACCTGTTCAATATCCTGAAAAGACCTTTCCATTTTGAAGTCTTATTTTCCCAGTGTTCAAATTGTCAGTTTGCTGGTTGTTAACCATCAGGGTAGTTAAGAGTCCTCTTTGAGAGTAACAGATCTTTGCATTTATTTTCCTAACAACCAACAGTATGTAGGTGGTTGGAAAATACTGGATGGAACTATTGGGAAATATGGTTTTTGTCCCGCTCTCTCTCTCTCCAGCATTAGTATTACAAAGAAGCAAGGCTTTGTCTGAATGGTTTTACAGCCTAGAGAAGTAGATGTTATTCTTTTTTTCTTTGAAGTGGCAAACTTTGTAGCATAGATGTAATCCAAAATACAGCAATTTGATGAAAAATACTATTTTATCTGTTATGTACTGAAATGGAACCATTAATCGTATCTGCTATGGTTTAATTTGCATTATGTGCTGGTAGAATTGCAGCTTACTGATTCATATAAAGGGTTTGATTTCACCTGGGAGGAGGTCCTGAATTTTTGGTGACAGTTAATATGGCAGAAGAAAATATAGATGCCTCTAGAAATGGTTTATTGTTTAAATGTCTAGGCTTTCTTGAACAAAATAATCTATTTATAGCACTGAAGGCATCTAAGGTGATATCCTAGTACCTTTTTAATTTTTAACGTTAAAGGGTCAAGTTTGTTGGTCTAATTCTGTCTTGATAACGTATCCTTCAGACACCACAGAGTGTCTGGAGTATTAAGAGAGGAGAAATAACAGGTTGTGGTCTATACCCATCAGAAATCCAGCAACTTCACTACAAGGCAGCTCAGCATCTGGTGAAGACCAGTAATAATATATGAGTTGTAATTAGGTTTGAACAATTATTTATGACATTTTAGATATTATTTAGATGTTTTAGATGTTCAGATAAGCTCATCTGAAACAAATTTCCAGAACTTTTCTGACTGCAAGAAAGTTTTGGGGCAGTACTGAAATTCCCACAATGCTTAGCGGGATATTGAGAACTAAAATACTTTTATCATCATGCTTTGCTTTTTGTGCTGCCTTTACTGCTGTCCTACCTTCCTACCTCTGTCACGATACATGCCCTGATCCTCTCAGGTCCTGCCATATCCTGCTGTTGTGGTTGGGCACCTCACACTAGCAGTGTTACACCAGAGCGACGGACCTCTCCTCCAGAGGAGGCACTCAGAAGGGCAGAAGGTTAGTCCCTGTTCTCACAGCTTCACAGGTGATCTTGTCACCTATTAAACAGCCTTTTGCAGCAGTTGCCAATGTCACAGCACAAGATTTGGGGAAAATTCTTGGCCATGACCCTCTTAGGCAAATCATGTGAGTGCCTTGCAATGTCACAAAGTCTAGTTAGCCCTCTGCTAGGCTCCGTGGAAGCTGAAAGCAGCTGGATGCTCCCTACATCTGACACAGCACACAAGTCAGCTCAGCACAAAGGTGCTTCTGTGTCACATTTCCTGCAGTGTTATCTCAGATGTGATGGAATAAAGACCTCGTTCTTGTCTGAGCTGTGCAAGATCACGTCAGGAATGAAGACACAAAGTTTATTTCAGTTGCAGGAAGAACTGACTTTATCATCAGGAGTAAGCTTTAGAGGAACCTACAAATACTATCCTAACCATTTACCTGCTATCTTTTCCACTTCGGTAATTCCAATTACAGGACACAGTAATTTAACAAGTATTTGACATGCAATTTAGAAACAGTTTTAAATGTACCAGCCACTGAGGGCTCTCCTTATCTGATCTAGCTCAACCCAAATCCTTTCTGGGAGCAGCACAACCCACACTGCACTGCAGTGAGAAAGGCAGGCTGGAAGCTATTGTGAGAGCAGATGGTTCAGTGGGCCGCAGCTGATTTGTAGGCATACGGCTCATGTGAGCATGAAGTATATATGGCACACAGGAGCTATTCTTCTTTGAATACCCTTACATATTGCCTTTAAGTGCTGCAGTTCCTATTATGTTTCCAGTAATGAAGATGAACGTGCCTGTGCTAAATCCTTCCCATTGTGAGTGCATTTGGGGATTTCTGCCTGAAAAGCTGTTTCCAGGTACCCCTATCATGATAGCCAAAATTAATTCAAGATGAGGTGGCAGAAGTATCTTGCTACTGGCCTAAATAAGGAACATTGATAATATCTCCTGCCTGCCAAGGTGAGATTGTAACCGCTGGAGATGAAGGCAGTGGAAACTCTTGGGAAATGTTTTGTATGAAAAATGTAATTACTCTTTCTTAGAACTGAAACTAAGTCAAACTTAAAACACAAAAATAGCTGAGAAATAGGTATTTTAGCAATGGTGTTTTGGAAAATACTTGGCTCAGAAAGCAGAGAACAGTTCATCTACTATGGGCAGATGCAGAAACTTTTACTTTTAGTGTCTTCTTCTATCCCCCTGACCTTCCCTCCCCACCAGTTTGCAGGAGTCTGACAGAATGAAATAGAGATCTAAGTTGGAGTGGTTTTGGTTGTTTTTTTTTTTTAAAAACACATGCAAAATAAAAACCTGTTCTAACATTAGCTCTTCTCCAACTCAGAATAAAGAAGGATCACTGCAGAACTTGGTTATTATAGCCAAACTGTGTCTGAGCATTGTGTGCAAGTCGTAAAACAGGTTCTGTGTACTCCTGAAAGTCTGGCTGTTTCTGTCCTGACAGGTTTGCAGTTAATTTTGCACAAACTGTCACGACAAGAAAGTTTTGTACAACTTTTCTTGCCCTCATTGACCTGTTTTGTCCTGAGGATTGTTGTGAACTGTTTCAGAAGAGGTTGACTTCTCACTTTTGGGGAATTAAATCTAGGTAACAGGAAGGAAAACCTACATGCTCTAGAGTCAGGATTTCAAAAGTAGTAAGAGGCATGATGTGACATCGTGGCTCTTTCTTACTGCCCTCCAAAAAAAAAACCTACAAAGAGCCTCATTTTCTTTCTGTGTCTGCAGATCACAATTTGTGCACATTCAGTTAGGATTTACTAGATCGTGCTTGTGATATTCTTCAGAGAGAACATTAACAGTTGCCTCCTCAAACTTCTCATGATGTGTGAGTGGATCTGTGCACCAGATACACTGGAGCAAAGAGGCCTCAGCAGAGCTTTCTTCCAATATTGCTTTATATTCTGGCATTCCAATGTGCTTCCTATATCTTCCAGATCTTTTTCAGACTGTAGTTAATATGCAAAATATTTTAATGGTGTTTTGCTACCAAGGCCATAGTTAAAATGTTATTCTCTCGTTAACTGTTCAAGAATAATGATTTTTGTGAGGACAGCTCTGAGGGCAAGCAAACATTCAGAACAAGTGGATCTGGAAAATTTAATAATTCTCTTCAGAGTGTATTCTGTGTAATGAGTTATACGTGAGTGCCATGCTGAATAATAAGGTAAAAATGAACACTCTTAAAACAAAAACTCTTGATGTTAGAGCCCAACTTTAGTCAGGTCGCTAGAGGATTTGCGTAGTGTAGCTCTGGACAGTACTGTTCCTCCACAGAGATTTTCCCTGCCTAGATGTAAGGCTCCTTTCTGTCCTTTTCAGAGATCAAATCCAACTCCTCACCTGCACATCCTTGTGTTCCCTAAACTGTGTCCATGGAACAGCACATTTCTTTGCCTCACTTGTCTGCTAAGAAATAACAGTGCAAGTCTCCAATTAAATAAGGGTTGTTTGATTTGCCTTGTTTATGCTATGGTTACTGATTTGGAGGCAAGGCAGGAAAGCATTTTAAAAATGTTGAATATTCTTAGTTTTCTCTCTGGGCTCTATCCTGTCCCATGGCTTGTTGCCACCACTGTGCTGAAGGCTGTCTACCTTTGTGATCATACTCCAGTGAAAGGGAGGCATTAAATCTGCCAGCGTTGAAGTGAGCAGCTTCTGAGGGAGAACGGACCCACTCACTCAAGAAAAGAAGATTGAACAATTACCATTTGCCAAAATAGGTAATAATTAGATAATTGGCCTACATTGTAACAACTTAGGTTTAGGAGTTGCAACTGTTTGCTCAAGTATTACTACCCTTGTTCAGAATTATTTCATTGCACTTTGAAAGGCACTTATAATTTGCATTTTAGTGAGATAAAATAATAAAAATATCTAACAAGACTTGCCTTAGTCAAGAAGACCTGTTTCCTTGTAGCTTGCTGACATTTAACACTTGTTCAGAGTTTCATAGGTTTACAATTCTAAATCATACTTGCCCATAGAATCCAATAGCTGCCTCAAAACTAAAATTCTGTGCAAAGCTACTGGAATTTGGCAAGAAGGGATATATCACAGCCTGTTAATGTAGAATAGAGGTGATAACACCTCCTTTGTAGTTTCATAGAGGTGATAACACCTCCTTTGTAGTTTCACACTTTCCCTTTGTTTTTGTGGTGAACTTTCCAGAATTATGTGGCTAATTCTGGCAAGGAGACAAAGCTCTTCTGGCACAAGGAATTTGAGCTAAAATAGTCTGGCTGCAACTGAATTATTTGGAAACATGCAGGTTGCATTTGGAGAGTACTTGACTGCTTCCTTAATGCATTTGGTTGGTGTAATCCCTTGGGATAAGTCTCCAGGGGCAGGGAAGCTTTCTAAAGCATTTCTTCAAAGTTCTGTCTCCATTAATAACTTCATGCCAAGAGACCATTCAACCAGGAGGTTGCAATTTATAAATTAAAGGCACCTAAGGGAACACTTTCTCATTCAGTTAAAAGGTCCCACTGTGTACCTTGCTTATATGAACTTTTTGAATGATTTCTCTCTTATAACAATTTCAGAAAGAACATGAAGGATTGGTTTTTAGGCTTTTTTTTTTTTTTGACCAACAAAAGTCTAAAACTAAGCACTCATGCTATTAAGGCATAAACATAGCTTTCACAGGTTAACTCCAAATCAGACTTGTAGAGGGAAGTGTGATGATTACATTCAGACCAAGCAAGCCAAGTATGCCTTTCCTGTCCATGACTAGCACACTAAAGCAAGTCCACTGCTTCCATTCAAACTAAACCATGGAAATATTATTGCAATGTAGCACAATGTAATGTGAAGTAATTTAACTCCAAGGAAAATTAATGCAGTAAATTAGGTAGGATGAATACAATTCTGTAATTTCTAGTTTTGGTATGACACAGGCTGTAGCATTTGTCAATAGGAATGTAGAAAGCCTTTTATGTAAACTAAGAATTTAACTTTTTTTCCTGCTATGTCAAACAGTATTATTTGGTTTAGTGTACAGTAAGCTGTGGCCAAATTCTTAGGCTTTTACTTTTAAGTGGAAAACAGCCACACTGACAGGGAAAACCATATTTTTGTTATTTGTGGTCATAGCTTTTCTTTAAACTACCTCTGTTGCTATCAGAACTCAGGATTTCTCCAATTTTTTTTCAGATTTTTATTTTGTTTTGTTCCAAACTAGTGAACTTTGCTCCCTCTCAAGCTGTCTTTTGATAACATTTTGAGTATTTTCCAGCATTCACTCTTTCCAGTGTAGGGAATATATTTTTTTTTAATATCAAGGGCAGATGGACCTAGCAAAGATTTGAAGTTGCATTTGCCTTAGGCATGCATGCTAGACTGGCTATTTAGGCTCATTGAACCTAAAACAAAGATGGAGCAAGCTGGAAACATTCACTTCATGCTTTTATGTAAAAATTTTTGGGGAATTCTATTCTGAGATCCTGGCAGCAGTATTCTGGGACCAAAATTTCTGGTAGTATTTTGGTACTTCTTGGAAACTGAAATAGAGCATGCAAAATCTTGTGAAAGCTTCTTCGACATTTTATTTAAAAATAGATGCTGAAAAGAACATTCCCAATTATAGCCAAATGATTCATCTGCTTGCAGTGAGTACTGGCACTGCTACTCTATCTGCTCACCTGCTCTTGTTTCCATAGCAGATCCCCATATTTCCTGCTGTTGGTATATGCATGCAGCTTCTGTAGCTGGCATTCAGGTCTCTTTAGTTTTGCCTCCCTGCTCATTTGTTCGAACAACCCCTTCTTCCCAGGCTCCTCTCATACATAGGCATCGAATAAACATTTCAAAACTCTCAAGATTTTTTTAAGCTTGCTGCTTCATTGCACAAAAGGCATTCTGATGCAACAATTAAATGAACGTTTGCTCAAAAAGCATCCTGCTTTATGTTACAGAGCTCTGCAAAATGTGACCCAGCTCAGTGAAAGTGGAATCTGTAACTGAGCTGGTGTTCCCTGAGTTTTACCAGGAGAACCTGCTTCTCCTGAGAAGCTGCAGTCTCGGTTTGTTGTGTTGCTGGAAGTGCCAGGTAGGGCACACGTGTCCATGGAAATATCACAGCAGTTGTTCTCATCTTCCTTCCTCTCCCTTCAGGACATGCTACTTGAATGGGTTCTCTTTAAAATTTCTGCCTGTTTTTGGGCTCTCAGTGCTTTCTCATGGTGAGAAAGTGAGTGGATTTAAGTGTCTTTGCTATTGGTAGTTGACATATTTACCTTCTGCCATCTCATTGGCAGAGATGCCCTTCTAAGGTTGTGTGCAAAAGTATGAGAAACACAGCACTGATTTCTAGGCTTGTCACAACTTCTTACTTCTGGGATAGCAGCAGTTCCAAAAACATGCTGGATGCTTCTCAAACTTAGAAAAAGACATAATGCTTATCCAAAAGAACATGCAAACCATATAATTATAGCAATGATAGCCTAGAAAATTAAAAAAAAAAAAAAAGAAAGGCTTCTTAATCCATATTTCTTTTCATGTGGAGAGAGAAAACATGAAGGTTTCCAGGTGAATAAAATTGTCTGCAGGGGGAAGCACTTATTCAGTGTCCCAAAATGCAGAAGGCAAACACATACTGCTGTTGCTTAGCTGTACTTTCACAGCTACGTTTCTTTCACTCTTCATACATTTTCTGTCTGTCACACTGGAGGTGGAAATGGCACAGCCAGCCATACCTGAAAAGGGATATCTGAACTGCTTTAAAATGCCGCTGACTTGATAGAATGTATGGTGTGCACAACAAACATGATCCAGAGGACTTCTTTCTGATAATTTACTATTAGAAAAAGCGTCCAATAAGAATCCATTAAATGTTATGATATAGATCCTATTAATAAATTCCTATTAAAGAACTCACTTTGCAATTAGTTGCTTTTTAGTGGGGCTTTTACATCTAATATATATTTCTTTTTGTAAGAAAACCTTCTGCAAAAAATGCATTTTTCAATTTGAAAATAAACACAGTAAAGATATTCATCTCTTGCTTCACTTTGCTGGGAGATGGAGCTATTTAAGTGAAGAAACAGTATGACACTGAATTATAAGTAGCACACATTCATCTCTTCTAGGAACTGGAGTTGTAGCCCACTACAGTTTCCATAAGAAAAAACTATATAAAATTCAGCATGCATTTCCTTGAGATTAAAAAAAACCTTGCAGGAAGGCCTTACAGTTTGGGGAGGAGGGAGAAGAAACATCTAAAACTATTTCTTGTTCATTTTGTTGTTTAATTCAACAAAACAACAACTGCTAAACCGGCATTTTTCAAAAATGTTCCAAGATATGTCCCCTGAATAGATGACATAGGAAAAAAGGACAGAATTTCTAAAAGAGCTGTCATTTCTTTCAAGTCAACATTTGATATTTAAGTAGATATTAATTAGTTTTATTCTGTGTAAAGGGTCCTTTACCCTATTAGCTGTTTTATTTAATTCTGCTGACTAATATTGGGGACTTTGTATTTATTTTCAGGTAAGACCATGTCGTGAAAGGCAAATAAAAAATACTTTGAAGTTTGAAACTTTATTTAATATGTTACAAAAACTTGAAGACTCGTTGTGTGTGTATGCCTGAGGAGTGAATATATATATTTTTGCACACATATATATATTTTACAATGGGTATTTTTTATCACCACTAGTAAAAGGCTTGGGAGCTTTGGTGCTGTTAAGGGGCAGTTCTCCCTGTCAAGCGGATAGGTATTAATGTGCTTTCTGGAAAAGTTATATACTTTGTTCATGGAAGTGTCTTGGAATTGAAAGAAAAATTGTTCCACAGTACTTGGTGTGGGTCATTTCAAGTGGAGAGTAAACTAGAGAGTCATGATTTAAGTGATTTTTTTTTTTTTACTTCCTTTGAGCCTTTTGATTTTATTAGTTTTACAGAACTATTTTCTTACAAACACCCTGCAATTTCTGTCTTTCACTACCTGCAGTGCTTTATTAAATGAACACAACAAACATTGAAAGTCCTAAAAAAGAAATTATATATCATTGTATTTGATAGAAGACCGTCAAACTTTCATACAGCAAATTATTTCTTTTATTATCATCCCTTCCTGTATTTTGAGATTAGTACACCTCATATTTTCTATCCTTAGGATAATTATAAACAATTAGGTAAACTTGTTGGTCCCCACCACTCTGTTTTCTCCCTTCTTTTTATATGTGAGGAAAAAAATTTAGAAGGCTACAATCTCTTCAGGCATGGAACTATTGGTTTACAACTAAGTAATATTAATCTTGTATGGACAATGTGGCTTTTTGCATTCAGATTTCTTGCAGGGAAAGAGTGCCAAGTCCCTGTGCAATCTCACCTCTTAATTTCCAGAGAGGAGAAAGCACAAACCTTTCTGTGCCATTTTATTACAGCTCGGTCGGGGAGAAGGGGACGTTCACTCATGAAGGTTCAAGACAGCATTGCAGGTTGAACCAGAATGAACACTTTATTAAAATGGTTTCCCCCCTATATAGGAGAAGCAAGGCAATCCTCTGGAAAACGGGTGTGAGTACAACAAATATAGACAGGAAAGGAGGGGATTTGCCCATATTAGGCAATCAGAGGAGGGGTTACAACCATATAGGGATGAAGAGGGAAGGGTTACAACCATATAGGGAATTAACCAATGAACAGTCAGGGATGAAAAAGGAGCAAACAGTTTAACAGGGATTTTTATAAGAAACATGGAGTGTAATAAGCAAACTCTGTTTTAACAGAAATCTAGAACTCTATTAGTAAAGTCCATTGTATCTAGTCTTCAGTTGGCTGTTTCAAGGCTTCAATCCATCTTCTATATGGTTCTTCTTCTCCTTGCCCATCTTCCACACCATTTCCTACTATACAAGCAACGATACATCAGTATGAGAGAGGCAGATGTGAACTTCATGTGACAATCACCAAAACAGCTGTCAGGACAAAGATACTGGTCCGCCAGTAACCATCCACCATGGTTTCAGAGACAAATTGTCATACTAGAACAGACTGAAAAACTATCTGGAAGAAGTTGGAAAAATACAATGCTTGAGTTGCTTGTACAGCTAGTTAGAAAACAAGTTATTGCATGTACAGCAAAGGCAGCTTAGGCCAGTTGTCAGCTAAAATCACTGCATGCAGCTGGCATGACACTCAGCTGAGTTCTCTTGTCGTGTTAGCAGGATGAAGATGCCAGTGAAATGCTCTGTAATTTGTCTCTACAGAATAGAAAAAAAAATAGTGTGTCAGTCACAAAGCTGCTAGCCTCAAAGAAACATCCAGTGAAGTATGGGTTCATTTAGCTAAATTTACCAGAGACAACATCTCTTCTTCTCTGACAGAGGACAAACCTCTTTCTTTTTTTTTTCTACACAGCAAGTTTTTAATTTGTTTGTTTTCCCTCAGTGGTGATGTTTGTATGTCAAACAACCTCCTTGGAAGGTCTTGCAGTCATCATCCTGTCTCATTTAAATTCTCTTTAAAGGACTGCTGTTGTCATGATGCCATTAAGACACCTCTAATTATTGGGAAAATTTGGAATAACTGAATTTTTTGTTCTATGGACTGTGAAAGTCTCTGTCAAATGCCACAACCTGGAACTCACAGGACTTGGATCTGGGTACTTTGGATCTGTGGTCACTCATTACATCATGTGGTAGCAGCTTCACCCCTATACAAAAGCATTTTTCTTGTCTGACTTTGTGTTAGCAGCTGCCCTTTATCCTTCCTTTTGTTGGCAGCCTTTGCCTCCTGTGACTTCCATGCTACTACCATGCCAGTGGGCCAGGGAGTGAGTTTGGCTGGAGCAGCTACAGTCATAGGCACTGAAAGGTTAAGGAGCTGGGCTGAGAAGGTAGAGCCCCAAAAATCTGGACTGTTCCTGCTGCACTGCATACGGGGGTAGTTTCTGTCACCCTGTGAGGCTGGAAGAGCTGGGTGGTTACTAAAGCAGAGTTTCTGTTTGCACATTTGGTCCCCATCTTCCCAGGGTGTTGCTGCATGCCACAACTTGGACCTTGGTGGTCCTGTGTTAACAGCTTTGCATCTTTACCAGCCTAGACACAATGACTGTTTTCGTGTTCTTAAAGTTAACAAAATATATTTTACATCCGTTAAATGTTTCACTTCAGGAAAGCCTTGGATGAGACAAAAAGATTAGGCAGGGTTCCCCCTCTTAATTATTGAACTGTGACCTCATTTGTCCTCAGAAGCTTCTGCTTTTTTGTCACCCATGACCTGTGGTGGTTGAGATAAAAACACAAAGCCTGTCAAAAGGAATCTGCTATGGCATCAGGATGGATGTTCTTGTGTTTACTGCTCGCTGGTGCGTGGCACTGCTGACTAGAAAACTTTCTACCTATGCAGCGTGTTGGTTTTATGCTTCTCTAGTTACCCAAGGATGAGGTCACTGGCTTCATTAATGATTTATGTTTATCTAATGCCTTTCTTCAGAGAGCTTCCAAGGCAGCTGGCAAATTTATGTCTGCATGAGTGAGTACCTGAAACAAACTGTTACTGATTTCTCTACAGACTGGTACAAGAAACTCCCTTTCCTCTCCTCTCCATTCTTGGATATGCACTAGAGTTAGGCATCATTATTCCATGAGGCTTGTGCTGTCTGTGCATTTTGTGATGTGGTATTCCTCAAATAGGAGTTTCTCAGGCTTTTTGTCCCCTTTTTTCTTTTTCTTTGAAGGTCTTTTGACAGAGGTTTTTTGTTTCTTTTTAACTTTTACTCTTGTAGAGCAGAATCCTACTCCATAAACAATTTTAGAGCCTCATTTATGTCAGCCTGTAGCACAGAATTCGGTTTAAATCAAGTAAAAGAAATGGCAACTGGTCACATAATATTGCAGATAATTTTTCTAGCTGTGTCCAGAAACAGTGTGGTTATATAGTCAGGAATGACATATAACCATAGAACAGTGTTTTTAATTGCACTTTTAGTGAACAGAAAGTAACCAGAGGATTTTGCCATCATAAAATAATCTTGCAATGGTTGATGACCTGCCTTATCATTTTTTTTTCCTGGGTGTTAGAGGGTATACTTGGCACAATAAACAGAGAAGCAAAAACATATATTTTGTTAGTGAAATGAAGAAATGACAGTATTTCACATTTTGATCTTTCAGAGTGTATTAGAAACATTTCTAATTGAATATGTTTGTGGTACTTGAGAAAGACCATTATATTATTTTTTAAAATAAAAAAAAGTGTTCTTAAGGCACACATATAAAGTATGTGGAAAAGAAACCAAAGCACAGAGAGAGGCTGGATTTATTCCTTGGCATTTTACACTTAAAATCTGCCAGTGTAAGTATAACTAAACTGCAGTAACATGTACTAAACTGCAATGTAAGTTTAGTAAGTATAACTAAACTGCAAATAACGTGTACTTTGATTCACACTTGGGCAAGCTCCCTCTGGCTAGGGCAGGTTGAGGTTAGCCAAGCATGACTGGAGAGCTGGATTGGACAGTCTGATGGAGACTAACTCCATCAGTGTTCATCAGTAGAGAGAATACCATGGAGGTATTCTCTCTAACACCTTACAACACAGGGAGAACTACAGTTTTAGTTTTATTTAGTTGCTGTTCAACATAAGTGAAGGTAAAACTGCAGCATGCTCTGGCTATGCTGCAGGATGGTAGTGCATTAGTGCATTGCAAAAATACACCCATCTTCCCACTACAATGCCATCAAGCTCCCCTGAGCCCAAGTGGGTTTTCCCTTTTCCATGCCTCATCAGCAGTAATATTATGCAGGTCAAATAATCTCATTTACCCATCTGTATGTCTCCCCGTGTCTTTTGATGCAGCTTTGCCGCTGACCTGTGCAAATATAATTAACCTTCATTGCCTCTGGCTGTGCTGGAGGGAAGAGAGGGGAGTGCAGAGGTGAACAGGGGACACAGCTGCAGGGCAGGGGGTGGTTGGCCCTGCAAAATCTACATTTTTCATATTAAGACCTGGCAGGTTTTTCTGAGGAAAATATTCCTACCTTGTAGTTCAGGAGATCAAAGCTTCCTTCTTACTCAGTCTTTTGCATGCGGTTTTTTTTAAATTTTATCTATATAACCTTGACTGGAGAGATGACTTTTTAATGGTGTCAGCATAACCCAGGGAAATTACAAAGTCAACAGCAATTGTTTTGCAGGTCTGTTAATCCAGTTTTATCTTATTTACTCATGCTGTTGTTTGGCTTGTGATAACTAGGGTTGTATTTAAAAAAAAAAAGTTTTCAATTGTTTGTTTCCTAATTATGGAAATTACTTTCCTATTTTTTTCCCTTCCATTTTTATAGAATCACAGACTGGCTGAGGTTAGGAGGCACCTCGGGAGGCCATCTGGTCCAACCCACCTGCTAAAGCAGTCACCTTGATCTTCTTGTCCAGGACTCTGTCCATTCGGGTTCTGAATACCTCCAAAGGATGTAGACTCTTATATTGGGTCTGGCTGAGTTGGAGTTCATTTCCCCACAGTAGCCCTCACAGTGCTCTGCTTTGCATTGGCAGCTAGAAGGGTGTTGATAACACATCCATGTTTTGGCTATTGCTGAGCACAGCATTAATACTGTAACATTCCTTCCTCAAGTGAGGGCAAGATCCTGGGACGGGGCGCAATTAGGCCAGCTGACCCAAACTAACCGAAGGGATATTACATATCATATGCCATCATGCCGTCAGCTCAGATATAAAAGCTAAGGCAAGGAGCAGGAAGGGGAGCATTCATTATCTGTGACAGCTGCCTGCTGAGGAACCATTCCATGTGCTGAGGCCCTGCTTCTCAGGAGTGACAGACCATCTCTGCTCATGGGAAGCAGAGAATAAACCATGTCACCTTTCACTTCACTTTTGCGCGCACAAGCTTTTGCTTTGCTTTTGCTTTAATAAACTGCCTCATCCCAACCCATGGGTTGTTTCCATCTTACTCTCTCCCCTGTCTGGCTGGGAAGGGGAGCAGCTGGGTGGGCACCTGGCGTCCAGCCAAGGTCGACCCACCACAACTCCACAACCTCTCTGGGCAACCTGTGTTAGTGCTTGGTCACCGTCACAGTTAAAAATGTTTCCTGATGCTCAGAGGGAACCTCATGAGTTTCAGTTTTGACCTATTACCCCTTGTGCTGTCACTGGATTATCACTGGGAAGAGTGTGGCCTTCTTTGCACCCTTCACATCTTTCTACCTTATTGCATGCCCTTGCATACAACAAAATTTTTTTTCTTCTTAATTTTCTAACTTGGGTTTATACCTCAGAAGAGGATTCCTTGCAAGGCATGGCTGAAAATAACAGTGTAAGGAGATCTGGGAGAAGTATTCCCTCCTATCTCTGCCACTCCTACCTCTGTTGAAAACTGGGAGCTGAAAATTTTTACTGCTTGTTTTTCCGTGAAGCACCAAGCAGCTTTATGAATTGACGTTTTGTGATATCCTAGAGTTTTGGGGCAGAATGCATATCAGTGTTAATAGGTGTGCTAATTTACCAAAGCTTTCCTTATCCCAGGATTCCTGTGCTACTTTATGAGATATTATTTATTAAGGATGATTTTTACTTTTTCTGTTATTTACAATTCTTTTAATTGCTAGTTCTAAATGTTTACCTTCTTCATTACGGAATGTAATTTTGGCTGATTTGCTCACTTCATTTGGACGGATGGATGGATAGATGTACACTTATTAGTGTGATGGTAGCCCATTTTGAAATGAAATTCACTCCAATATGCATTCTGGTAAAGAAATGTGTCTAGGAAAGGGCAGGCCAGGTCATATCTGATAGCATAGTTTTTTTTCCTCCTAATGAGTGAGGGGATTTGTTCCCCTTGAACAGTCCAAGCCTCTGACTTTGGGAAGGAAGTAATGTTAGATAAACTTAATCTGCTATTCTGTGTGAGTGTGTGTGTATACACATGTGGATGTTTGGGGATTATGCTCCTTGCAGGGGCTAGAGAGTCAAGCTCAAGTTTGGCACCATGATAAAATATCTGATCTGATATGATCTCTGGAGATTATTTTCTTAGCTTTGAGCAATTGTGGATACTTTATGATGCATTATCAGAGACAGTAATCCAAAGTAATGGATTTGGATAATGTACAACACAGAAAAAGCTCAGTATCTGGTACAGAGAAAGAAAAGTTTTAGTGGCCACCAAAGAAGTGTATCAGTGTTCTTTTGGTTTTGGATTTAATTTAAAACTAAACCTTGGTATCAAAACATACTATAACTCACTAGCAAAACAACTTGTACTAACTTTTTTCCTAAGACTGACTGTGCCAAAAATGTTTTGCTGAATAGTACTACTTTTCCTGCTTCATAGGACCACCTCTCCTATGAAGACAGGCTGAGAGAGTTGGATCTGTTAAGCCTGGAGAAGAGAAGGCTCCAGGGCGACCTTAGAGCAGCCTTCCAGTACCTAAAGAGGGCCTACAAGAGAGCTGGAGAGGGACTTTTTACAAGGATATGTAGTAATAGGACAAGGGGGAATGGCTTTAAGATGAAAGAGGATAGGTTTTGATTAGATATTAGGAAGAAATTCTTCACTATGAATGTGGTAAGGCATTGAAACAGGTTGCCTAGAGAAGCTGTGGATGCTCCATCCCTGGAAGTCTTCAAGGCCAGGTTGGATGGAGCTCTGAGCAACCTGGTCTAGTGAAAGGTATCCCTGCCCATGGCAGGGGGGTTGGAACTAGATGATCTTTAAGGTCCCTTCCAATGCAAACCGCTCTGTGATTTTATGACTCATAGCTAACCACTTGTTGCAAACTTTTATCTGTAAGTAGTCTGGAAAAGATGTAGTTTTTGATTGATATTCCACTTATTTTTATATGTGTACCAAATGCATTATAGGTGTTATCAAAATTAATTTGAGGATCACATTTTAAAATGTGTTAACTCTGTTTCTAGAGTGATCTACAAGGTTCTAAAGAAACCATTTGAGTCATAGAGGGTTTACCTTCTTGCTCATGATACAAAACACTGAGTCACACCCTTATATTTACATTTCAGACCTATATTTTAACTGACAGATATCCCTACACTCTTTTGCTTTTTTTCAGGAGTTGTTGATGTTGGCTTTCTCTCTCTGATGATAATTTATTTTTTCTTTAAATCAGGAGTTTTCTCTACATAAAAGAAAAAGTATTCTGTGAGTAATGTTGCTTATATTTACCTGCTTATATTTATATTGCTGAACACAATATTTCCTTTTGTAGTGTTAAGCAGCTATCCTGAGAAGTTGAAACGTGTTCAGAAGAACAGGGACTTAAAAAACAGGAAGAGAAGATATAGCAGGGTCCTTTAGTAGACAAATATTTGACCGTTTGTCACACTTAATTGCCTACTAGTTCTGTGTTGTGTGACGAAATAACAACCATGTGGACTATGTACAAGAATAACTATTGTCTGAGATGCTGAAAATAGACCAGTTGATCAGTTTACCACTTGTAAGTCTAGCATTATGGCAGGTATTTTCAGGGACCTACTTCATAGTGGCCTATCTCTGTTCTAAAGTTTTATACTATTACTATGAGATAAAAGGTAGATGTGAAAAAATAAAATGCAGACTAGAAAGGTCCGTGTCCAAAAAAATTTTTAAAGACTGAAGCAACTTTTTATTTCCTAATTTCTATTCTAGTCAGAATTTCATGGGCTTGGCATCATTGCTTCTGTCAGTTACTTATTACTGTGGGATACAGTAATTTTCCCTGAGTGTGTGCAGAATATGCGTCTACTTAGTTTCTGTGCTGAAAATACGTGTTTCTGATACTGTAGTGCATTTGATGGCTGTGTTGGAAGGGTACAATATAGAATAACTTCCTGACATGATCTTTCAGGATCCTAATATTCCACGCTGGCCTGTCTGGAAGAATTTCCTTTTCATTGAAATATTTCCCTATCCATCTATCTCCATGTCTTCCCTGAGAAGAAAAAGAGTGTTAGTAAATAGAAGGAAGACCTTTTCTGTTTATTTATTATTGCCAGGGCATATCTCCTTGATGCATCTTGAGCTTAGTGGTTAACAGTGTCTGTGCTTTAGGTTTCCTTTTCTTGCACCTTGAACAATGAAGGTCTGTACTACACTCAGGAGCTCAAAGTGCTTTGAATTCTGGTTTTCAAGAATAATAAAATAATTCAGAAGTTGGCCCATTGCTGCCATGCTTCAAAACCTTACTCAGAAGAATGAAAACCAACTCTCTAATGGGCTGGTAGATATGCTGCATACCTTGGTGCAGACAAGACGACAGACCTGAAGTCTCTCAGTTACTGCAGGCTCTCTGTTGCAGATGCACTGGACTCCTGGTGTCTGCAGTGCCATGGCCATTAGCATAAGGCACTCAGGTACAGAAGGGCAGGGAAATGTGACATTAGCACACTGAGAGATATTCTCTGCTCTGCCAGTTAACAGCATGATGTCTGCAGGGCAGGAAATCAGAGAGTCTGTGTTGGGGAGGGATTTTGGTTGCATGCAGGATTTACAGCCATGAATTAACAGAGATCTTTGCACTGCCAATTGATTACAACTGATATGGCGGAAAATTTTGCTGGTGAGAAAGCTAATACATTCCTGCCTGTTGTGCTAGAACCTGATATCGACCCGATATCCTGATGCAGGCCACTTTCCATGCTCAGACTATTGCACACACTATTGTCAATGCTGCATCTTATGCCCAGAAACAAGAGGGTAGTGCTGAGTCTACATGTGCAAATTAGATTTGAGATTGATGAGAATATATGAGATTTCTAACATTTGGAGTTCCCAGTTAGACACAAGTACCAGTTGTTTGAGACTATCACATTTTGTCCTATAAATTAGGAGTACTTTTTTTTTTTTTTGGAATTGGCCTGACAAGCTCCGGATTTTTTCATCTCTCACTCACACCTTCAAGAAATCCTGAATGTTATGAGTGATGCAGTCAACTGAGTGTTAATTTCTCAGCTTAAAAAGACTGCCTTGTTCAGGTGCCTTTTCCAGGAAAACATGGATCTGGATCATCTGTTCTATCAGCCTGAGAGTGCCCACCAACACTTAGCCCATGAACTTCAGCAGAAGCTGGGTATTGGGGCTAATGACCCCATTATTTAATGCCTGCAAGCTGTTCTGTTTGATTACCAAGAGTCAAACATGCACTTATCTTTGTCTTGTCAAATGGAGCATGATTTAGCCAATACACTATTTGCATTGTTCCAACAAAATACTCTTATTTGTAGCTAAGGATATAAGGATGAATGAATATAGCAAATACTATTTAATAACTGATAAGAGCGTGGGAATAGGATAGTTGCTACAAAATTCCTGTCTGATACTCACTTCTAATTAAATGCAAAATGAAGCACAGGAAGCTCTAAAATAAGTAAAAAACTTTTGAGGAATATTTTGAATTGTGCAAGGCCAAAATTCCAAAATGACAGCCAAATTTTTCAAGGTAAAACTTAAAACTAGTAAAATCAGAAGAAAAATAGTGTGTTAAAAAAGTAGTTGCTTTGTTTAATTTTGCAAGTTGTTTTCATCTGTTTAAATTTTTTCTATTTTGCAGTGTATTCAAACAGATTACTATAACTTCAGGCTTTTTAAGTAGATTTTTTTTTTTATTAAACAAAGGCATTTAATTCTTTTTGCCAGGAAAATAGTTAAAACTCACTTTTGTGCATTCTAATAGAAGGAAAATCAAAGATGCAATAAGATCACTTTTTAATTTTTAGAATTTATTAGCTTTTTATTTTGAGAAATTAGAGTCAAATACTACATTTCTATTTCAGGCAAACTACAGTAAAGCCAGTGATTTACTTTTCTTCAGATATAATTGATTTAGAACTGCAGGATGTGAGTGTTTGGAAGGAAAAATAAGAAAGTGCTGCTATTTCTCTAGTTAGAATGAGGAAAGAAAGACCATTTTGTATGAAAGTCTCAGAGGGAAGTCCAAAGGCAACGAAAATTTCTCAGGTTGCAATATATTTTTTTTAATTTTTTTTTTTTTTAGACTGCAAGCATCTCAAACCATTTACAAGAGATGTGGCAGACAGGAATTGCTCAGCTTATAAGCACCCTTCAAAGAGTGAAAACAAAAAACCCTACTCCTAGGCTAGCCCAGAAAAGTTGAACTAAAATTCTTTCTTTTCCACTTATACCTAGGCAGTCCTGGAGAAGAATGTTAACCACTGGTCCCTAGCAGCGTATCTTGACTTCTGATCTCTTATATTAAAGAAAAACACCCATTTCAGAGAGTGCAAGACTGTGTGAAAGCAGAGAACACCACACCCCATCTTAAAAAAAAAAGGTAAGGAAAGGTTTTTCTTCTAACCCTTTAACACTGTGTTTTCTTCATTTAACAATTCACTAAATTGGAGGCAGAAGTGAAAATTTAGATAATAATTGAACACTAAAATATTTATTTACCCTGCATGTTCTAACTTAGAAAAAGGGATCCTTTTTTTATTGAAGAAAGAATGTAGTTCTTTTGTTTCTGAGCTTAAAATTATTTTCTTTGTAGCTTTTGTGTGTATTTTGGGAAAAAAGAAAACAAATACTATGCAAAACAGCAAATATTATCTTTCATTTCAAGCACTGAAGTTATTCTTAGCCATGCAAAGATTTATATAGTCTCTGGTATACCATACAACTCTCATTTTGCCAAGACATATACACAGCATGTTTGTAGAATGTTGCCTCTGGGAGTTAGTGCTAAGTAGTAGTCTACCATTTGTGCCTTTATCAGAACAAATCTGCGCTATTTTCCTTTCTGCCAGGTTTTGGATTGACTGGTTATTTGTAAAATATTTACAACTTTGCTTCCTTAGACATTTCAGTTCTAAAAGTTATTGAAAGAATCTGAAAACAGTTAAAATATACTGTACTGTGCATGTGTGCTCTCAAAGTGGAATGACAGCTGCAGAGGTTTTTTTCTGTTCAGATTCTCTTTCCCCCTTCCCCCCTTTTTTTTTTTCTTGTTCTGGGAAGAACGTTGGAATTCCAAACAATAGGTAATAACTTCTTTCTGTAGCAGCCATTCTGTAATGTGGTTTTAGGGCAAATGTGTTCATCAATGATGTCATTTGCAAACACCCTACTCTACACCACATTTCTTTAAGTCTGGGTTCGGTGTCTATCTAATGTAGAAACACTGTCTTTGCTTTTGCACAAAGCAATATGATTCTGTTATTTGAAGTTATTTTTGTGGTTTTGGAGAATCTGTCCTGTCTAACCCATAACACCCTGTATATTTACAAAGACTACTGGTTACCTTAAAGTCCTGCCTTGCTTGTGACTGTCTTGCCAAAATGTACATTTGGCTGGTGTGTTATGTGGCAAGAGAATAAATGACCAGCAGATATCATTAATAACTCTTCTGAAATGATCGGCTCAAATACATTGGCTTACTTGTAAGAAGCAAAGGTTCTGTTTTCTTGAGATGGTCATAGCAATTTTGACATTTTTCTGCCATAAAACCCTACTACACCTCACCTGAAGGTACACAGGTGTTTGTGAAATACCTCTTTGTGAGGTGATGTCTGTTAATGTATTACAGGTAGGATATGTTCTTATTTTTTCAAAGCAGAAAATAAGAAATGTGCCACCACCAATAGAAAATGCTCTGTGAATGCAGGATGCTTCCTACATGTTCTCTAATCTCATATTTCCATGCCATTTGTGTGTGAGGATTGCAGATTCTGAACTATCTTCTGTTTCCTTTGAACAGACTTAGTTTTTGCAAGCAATATGGCACATTTTATACTTTGCCAAGTAAAATACAATACCCATTGGCTTAAAATACAAATATTCAAGCAGTAGTCTAGGACAGTGGTCAGGTGTGATCATCCCCAGACTGACTAATACAAATTTCATAAATAAAATATGCAAGATGTATATTTCTGTATGGCTATAGAATTTGCATATAATGTTTCTTCCAAGAGAATTAAAGCTAGGTTGCTTTTCTGACAGTGTACCCAGTGTTCTTTCATAACCCACCCACATATCCTGTTGTTAGAATATTCTGCTTTTTACTGCAGAAATAAGTCCAAAACTTTTTTAGAAAATAATTTGCACTATGAATAGATATTTTGCTTAATCCATAAGATTCTTCTTGTTGTAAATCCTTTGTAAATGTAGTGTTAGTCTGGTTTTGGACAAGGTTATTGAAGTCTAATATTTTGGGGGTTTTTTATAGTTCATTCTACCATTTCACATTTTTTAGGTTAAAATGCTTGTGGCTTCAGGATCATATCTATTGGTGACCCTACGCTGCTTCCCCCAAGACTTCAGTTTCCTTTAAAGCACGCTTTTTGCTTTCATTCTTAAAAAAACTGGAAGAACCCTCTGTTATTTTATGTTGTATTGAAGTTTTCTTTTTATTTCATTTATATCATCCAAATCTGGTTTCCCCCCTTTATTCTGTAATTTCTTATTCTCCTGATTTTGCTTCTTCTGTTCTTTATGCTTATCCAATTCAGATTTCTTTCTAGCAATAACTGATGACTATGGATACATTTGATTGTGTTCTATCAAGTCACCGTATAGGAAGTACAAACAGCAAGGATTTTCTCAAATAATCACTGTTCAGTAACTAGCTATGCAAATAGTCTATTTCCTATTTTAATGAAGAAGATGGACAGAGACCTTGGTTTAGTCAACATTATGTTGTAGCATTTGTTCATGATTAAGTTTCTCGATTTTTAGACTACTCTTGCAATGAATTTTAGTGACAATTAGAATAAGCCTCAATGTGAAAAGGCCCTTTATTTTTGAACCCTCTACATAGTAATGTGAATTAATTGGAAGTCTTCTCAAATTTAATATCACAGAAACAGCCAGGAAGTCTTTCACTGTAAACAGGCTCTGACCTCATGCTCTTCGGCAACTCAGCCTTAGCTTGCTGTTGTGCAGCACAATGTCATGTCCCCTTTCTAGTCCAGTGAGGGAGTGACCCCACACCCCAGGGAAAACTGCTTATTCAGTCCATGGTGTGTTCACTTGGTCCCTTTGGCTATGCAGGGCTGGGACCTGGGGTAGGTAGTAGAGCTCCGCTGCATAGCTCCACCCTTGCACCATATGGAAAACTCCACTAAAAAACTCACCTGTCCTTACCACAGCCATGTCTGTCCTCTGTGTGGCCCTCCCCAGTATCGTACTTAGAAAGAACCAACGTCTTTGTCTCCTCCATGACTGAAGTAGAACAAACAGAAAGATGACCAGAGTCGCAGCAATCTGAAATTATGTTTTCAGTTCAATGGAAAGTATTTTCTGATATGCAATTAATTAGTTAGTTCAGAATATCACACTGTCTGCAGAACATTGTGGCAGGAGTTGAAAACTGGGGTGGTTACATCCATCTGCTGATTGTTGTGGGGCAATAATCACTGTAAAAATGGTAAAGGTTTTGATGATCTGAAAACTAAACTTTAAATACCAAACACTTGCTTCATGTAACATTTGGGGAATCTCCTGGTTGTGTGTATTTCTTTCTGTGGCCATCATATAGGGTATTGGAATTTACCAGCTTAGAGTCTAGGCACTTAGTCCTTCTCTTGCTAAGAGTTGCCTAATACTTACCAGGTGGGCAACCTGTAAGTTTTGGAAGTTGAGAGGTTTGGCTTTTTTTAACTATTATTGACAGGCAAGTGGGAGGGCAGTAGATAGGTCTCTTATAATGTGGAAGCTACACCTGACAATCTTGGGATCTTTCAGGGAGCCTGGAGAGAGTGAAGCAAAAGGTACAAGCTCCTTCTACAGAAATTTCCTTTGAAAGGTAATACTGTCATGCTGAAGAACAGGATTATAGTTGATCGTCTCTGAAATAATGGCATGACAACTATAAATAAAACAACAACAGAAAAAAACACATTGTCATGTCACATTTTTCATGTTCCTTATGCCTCCCAATATATAATAGATAGAACTAGTTACCTTTTGCATCTGCTGTTTCCCCAGGAAGCTGCCCAGTATGGAAAACTGTGTCTTGATAATTTTGCAAGAAAGATTTTTGGAGCTGCTTATATCTCAAAACAGGGTCCAAACCATGAAACTTGACTGGTTCTTGAATTTTTTTCAACGTGTTCAGAATTTCTTTTGTCAAGTCAATATTTTCACAAGGCTAGGGGCCATGTTTCCAAAATTTAGATTGGTTTCTGTTTTAATTTTTATTTTTGTGTTCCTGCTGATGACAGGAGCTTATACAATTGATCCAGGTTTAGTAATTCTGTAGGCTACATTCTTTTAATTTCTTCCATGATGAATTCTGTGAAAATATCAATGAAGTGTACTGTAGGCAAAATTATCTGAGGGCAGAAAGTGACTTATGCTTCTTCTAGTACTTTTATAACTAGGTGAATTAAAATATTCCTTATGGTTAATTTTTTATGGCTGCTCCTACATTACAGTTTTGAAGTTCAAATTTGAATCTTAAGAGTATTTAGGAATTCAGGTTTGTAGGATTGGAACAGGAAAAATTGACACAAATCCTGATTTGACTTTGCTAAAGCAATATTTGTGTTTGTGATGTCCTGCCTTAGGCATCTAGCAGTGGCTAAATAATTTTAGAAGCCCTATTTCAGGAAAAGACAATAAAATGCTTAATTTTAATATGATTTAGTGCTTCCTTGAGCTGAAATCTCACTATAACCCTGTCCTTCAGTGGCTGACTAGGTTGGAGAGAAGTAAAGCTCTTCAGGAAATTCTAAAAAGACAAGACATCCAAGTAGATATCAGAGCTAATTATGATATGAAATGGCATGTTAAAATCAGTTATGCCAATGGACTGACTAGCTGGTGTGTATTCAAAGACTTAAAATCCCCTGTGACCTTCCTCAGCTTCACCTGAATGAATCTCTCAACTGAAATGCAGCTCAGAGACTTAGTCAGCTTTTAAAAAGCTTCTTGGAGATCTGTAATGTCGTGAACTGGCAGTAGGCAGAAGTGTCTTCAAGACAAGGTCCTTCTTCAGCTCCATCATTTTTGTCAGTAAGTAAAAAGGGAAGCTGAACTCTCCTGCCATTGTTAGAAAACGTTTCCCACCACAGGATCCTACCTAGGTGACTAATTTTTGTTGATAAAACTCAGAATAAAACAATGTCATATGGTGCTGGTTTGTGTTTTACTTTGTTTCTATATTGCATGTGTTATTCTCTAAAAGTGAGGCTGCTTCCCAAAAATAAAGAATGGTTCTGGAGATGAAGCAAGGTACAAAAGATATATAACCCATAGGCAAATTCTCTAGAAAAGCTCTCTAAGCACTTTTAAGCTGTAATTCTAATCTGAACTATATGTTTTATAGATGGACAAATGCTGTAATTTTTAATGGCTGTCATATTTTTAGATCTGGAAGATAAAATGCACCATTATAATGCTCCTATGTAACAAAGACAGTAAAAGTGCCGATTGAGCCCTTTTATTTTATTGAGCCCATAAATGTAGGTGTTTATTCCTTGGTGAAACTTAGAATATGGAAAACATACAACTAGATAATGTAGTCAGAAGAAAAAAATATCCTGTAAAAAGATTTCCTTCTGGTTCTGCAGCATGCAGATAGCTAATACAGTGCTTCTACTCTAATACTGTTTAACACTATAAACTCTCTAATGTAGTGTGTATGTATGACACTATTAGTTTATTGTGTTAAATAGAAGTGCTGAAAATATTATTTAAAGTATTTATTAAATAAATATACTATATTATTAGTTTTTTCCATTTTAATGTGGTGTAATTACTGTTGTACCTTTACAATAGTGCTACTGCATAGTTCCAAATCAGCCTAAAATGTAATACATTTTAGTGCATTAATGATGATTTGAAGATAAAGAAAGTTTAGCCTCATGTTTTGATTTCAAAATCTCAGTGGTTATATAAATGTGTTGTGCTATACTTCTTGTTTCAGTAACATTTGAAAAAAAAAAATAAACAAACCCGAAAAATCCCCACCCACCAAAAACCATGGCTGCAGCTGAAAGTGATACTAATCAAAATGTTCACTCCGAGGTACTGGTTACTGACGATTCAGGTACTGTAAAAATAAACCGTGTTTCCGGTTCTAAATTAAAGAGACAGAACACATTTTCAGTTTATTTACAGAGGAAACTTCCTCCCTCATAAATTACTGCAAGGAATCTGCTTATGTCTGTGTCTGAAAAATGTAAATTTGACTGGGCTGGTCTTACTAGTTGCTTCTTACTGCCGATGGGTCACCCAGTGTCTTTCTTACATGGCCTGGAGCATATTTGATTGCTTGGTCCAATATCCAAGTATTTGTATAGGAATTCTAGGTTACAGGATTTTACATCAGGAATTGATTTAGTGTTTTCATCCTTACTTCCCTTTCATTTTTTCTTCCCCCCCCCCATTATTTCAAGCTCTAGAAATGTTCAGGTTAATTCTAGTATTTGGTGAATAAGAGAGTCCTAGAAACTGTCTCTAAAAAGCAATACAGAAGTATTCAGTTTGTCTTGTCTTTCCTCTTTTAAGTGTAAGACTGTTAATTATGTGATATTTCCGAGTACTTTGTTAAGGTGAATGTTTTTGCACTTCTTGTATGTGTCCAGTTGTTTAATATACTCTATTGAGGAACTTTCCCTGATGCTGAATCTAAACTTTCTCTGGCAACAGTTTGTCTTACAAAACACTTGGAGACTCCTAAACAATCCTGCTCCTTTCATTCTTCTACTGCCTCACAGCAAAAATCAAAGTTTAGTACCAAAAGATGAAACCATCTTTAAGGATTTAAAATATAATCTTTTCTATTCCCAAACTTGCAGGATTTCCTCTGTTAAGGTATAAAAAGAAAGCTGCAATAACAAAATCTCCAGTGATAGAAACATGGGAAGGAATTATGGAAAACAAGATCATAAAGAACAAAATTCTTTTAGATTCCAGTTCTGGAAGCTGCTTGAGGATAAATTAAACTGAATCCTTTGGTTGGGGTTTTGATGTCTTAGTTGTAGACATTATTAGTGTAAACAATACCAGCAATATATTTTACTTCTGCTAAAGTGATTAAATAGGCTGCCATCATGGAAACTAGCAGTGTTCCAAGGGAACTAGCTCAGCAACTTTAGAATTAACAGACCAGAAAATAAATTTTAAAAGATTGTCACATGAAAAGGAAAGACTCCTCATCACCTATAGCTTAATAACTTGTAATTCATAGTAAATACGTAAAGGAAATTTATATAGCCTTTGTGATGTCTATATGAAGTTGTAAATGGACAAGCCTACAATTCAGTCCATTGAGAGAAAGAATACATATGAATGAAGACATACTGAACTTTCTTGCAGAAATCTTAATTCCAAAAAGTATAAAACATTTCCTAAGACTGAAATGCCTCTTAATCTGCAAAGAAATCTGACTTATCTTGAGCACTAGTTACAGAAGCAGAAGTTCATAGTGTTTTCTCTGTCTTTAAAGATTTTTAATCTATATCAACCAACTAAAAGCTAGATGAACAAGATCATTCAAGATCAGTCCATCAATGACGTTTATCAAATTAGTGCAACAGAACAGACCCAGGCTATTCACCTTTCTTAGGAGTCCTTGACTGTTGGCAGCAGCAGGATGACAGTAGAAAGTGGAGAAAGACTTTCTGTTTGTATTAAAATAGATGGCTGAGCTAATTATGGAATGGAAATGGTGATTTTTAGATGCCTGCACTAAATGCCAGATTCTCCTTATGTTTTTAAGAAGTGTGGAGGAAGTATGCAATGGTAACTCTTAAAGGTTAAAATACTGCTGAAAGTTGTCCCAATAAAAGTCATCATAGAAGCTTATGAACTGCCAGTTTTCTCCCTAATTTCTTTACCTTGACTTCAGAAATCCCAAAACCCACTAGGCATTGATTTTAATCTTTATTTAGGATTCACACGTAGCTAATCTTGTTTAAATTCCCTCTACCTCCTTATTTTCCTCCCCCCTCTTTTCCTTCTGTCAGCCCTTCATTTTTCATCAGTTTGCCTTAAAGGCCTGGGGTGGATGAGTCAGTGATTCCAATCTGTATTTGCTTAGATACCAACTCCCTTTTAGCAATATCATGCTTTAGCTCAGTAGGCAGTCATGCTTTTTGAACAATTTTGACATCTAGAATTTTCTTTTATTAGATATTGACTGCTGCACTCCTCTCTCTTTGAAAAAAAATCATGCTCTCTGGGTTTGCTTTTAAAAAAAACCAAACAACAAAAAACAACACAAAAGCCACAGCTCTTGCCTGCACAGATATCACCAATCTGATGAAGAGTCAGAGTGGTTTAATCATTTTCCTTTCTTATCTACTTGTCAGTTGTTCATTCATCTTTGGTCACTTGAACATCTATCTGTTTGCCTTCCTGCCTCCCATGGGTCCTCCCCACTCCCAGGGAACACTAACACTGGCATTGCCAGACCTCATGGCTCTGAATTTTGGTTTGTTTGACTTGACAGTTTGGAGGGAAGCTAATCCTATGTCTTTCCCTTGCTAAGTAAGGAACAAACTGCAGGTACCTTGAATAAGACAGGCTGAAAAGCCAAAATACCTGGTGAGAAGGAGATCTTTCATGCTGCCACCACAGCAGCATCTGAGTGCTTCTAAAGCACCAGAAATTCCATAATTGCTTGATGCTCTGGAGCTGCAACCACATGTCCAGATTAAGGGTCCCTCACTTAGAGGATGTGAGGAGGAAGGGAACATTTTCCACCCTGCTTAAGTCTGTCTTCATCTGTAAAGCCAGAAAGCTGGAAGGGGAACACATGATGGTGTTGTTCTCTGTTAATTTTCTTTCCAACTAGCCAAAGTATTGAAAATGCTTCTGTCTCTTTAAAATGGTGTGGTATTTTGTGCTGTGACTATTACTGAACGTGAAGTTATTTGAGTGAACAGAATAACTTCATGTGTGTTGAGGTGTGAGGTGACCTCATTATTCCTAAATCTGTTCCTGTTTTGTAGCACTACTTATTCAGCTCTGCTCTTTCAGCTGCTCAAGTGTTTTTATTTCTGCTCTGGTTGTGTAACAGATTTTTTTTTTTTAAATTTCAGAATCATAGCAACATAAGTTGGTTAGTTGAGCCAACCTGGCAGAAATTTAGCTGCTCATAGATAAGACAATAATAGAGTAAGATTAAACAGGGTTTGTGGCTTAATAGAATAAGAAGTGATACTTGCCAGATTTTACTTAGATGCAAGGATATTGATTAATGCAAGAGATGCTTCATTCCAGTTGAGACTTCTGTTAGAGACATTTAAAAAATTATCATTTTGCCATTGCTTGCACAAAGTCAGGACTTCAGAGAGGTGTTGTGTTGAACACTCTGGCAAATTGGCGTTACCTGTCTGCCTTCAGAAGAGAATGTCCTGAGGAGCACTGGCACTCTGCAATCAGTGCTTGCTCCAGGGCAGATCTCCAGGGAGACGCTGCTTCCTTCAGCACTTTCTGGTTTTGCTGTCACTGAGAACTGTGCCGTTGGAACTCTTATCTGGAAATGAGGCACCTGTCCACTCACAAAGAAAAGAAAAAAGTATTTCTCAAAGTTCACTCAGTGGTCTCCAGGCAGGTGGTTGTACTGAGTAGAATTTCTTTGAAGAAGCAGATTAGAGGTGGATGACTGCATATCCCATTGCAAATGCCATATACTGACAATTTTTTATATGCTAACTTGAAAGTTTTTCCATTTAGACCTCAAGCATTTAAAGGACACACAAGAGACAAGATTGCAACTCCGTTGCTTGAGAGCTCTGTATCTCCTCCTGAGTTGCTCCTGTGGGACATGCTTGTCTAAGTAATGGATCCCATCTTTTGTATCCTTAACCACCCATCAGAAACTTCCTGGCCCCAGTGGTGTTTGCCTGGTTCATTTTCTGCTGCTCTCTCTTGGTTTCTTGTACTAGCTTCAATATTCTCCGCTGACTGCGTGTAGCTCTGGAGCACTTGAGTGAGTTGGTGATCTGTGGGGTTTTTAATGAGCAGGTAAGTTTTCTGACTAAGCATGTTTCCTAAGTTAAAGGTCTAGTGCCTATGCCAAATCTATACTTGCATAAATAACCTCCATATCTACAATTATATATAACAAGTTTTTAGCAGTTCCACTGCCTCCATTTCCTGTTGAATTGAAAATAGGTCCAGATAAAATTGAGGCCAGAGGGGCAAAAATTTTAGTTTTGCATCAGTGGATGGCATTACTGCCAGTTCAGGGATGTGAATTACGTAATTAATATCTGCATACGATAATATAAAAGCAAAACACACCATGTGTGTTTTAGGGGCTTTACATGAACTGGAGTTGTTTGGGGAATAACTAGGACCTTTTAAATGCCTACTGCATTACACTTTTCATGTATCAAGACCTATTTTCATGTAAGTCAGTTGAAGAAAAACACTTTATTTTTGTCTTCAAACTTTGCACTGAGTTTAATTTTGTCACTTCACCTTTCAATCTTCTTTCATTTAATGTTTTGACATGTAACAAAAGTTTGTGTTTCAGTTTTCATCCCTGCTTAAACAGAGAAAGGCTGTGACACTGGTGGCAGGCAGTTCAGGTGTGACTGAGATAAAGCTGATATTAGGAAGTTATAGGGAGAGTGGTTTCTGCCTCTTCATTGCCAGATTTCCACCACTTATCTTCATGTCTGTTGTCTGAGTGATGCTGCTTCTCAGCTGTTGTTACAAAATGTCTTTTGATAACCTTGTGTGATGATTAAACAGTACTAATTGTCCCCACCTAGGAGGCTGTTTCATGGTCATTCAGGCATCTCCAACTTTGATGGTAGATTATGTTATCCCTCTAAGAGGTACCTCTTGACACCTATGCTTTTCAATATTGTAGTGTCCATCTGCTCATTTTCAAGGTGGATCTTAGTCATGGGGTTTGGAGTGCAAAGACTGCAAAGGACTTGAATAGCTGCAGAATGTGCTCAGGGAAGTGACCACAGCTGTGATCCACAGAGTTTCTGCTCAGATACCTGTGCAGTCTTTCTGATGATCCTGAGCCCTTCTGTAATTCATGGTCTGAATTAACCCTGGCTTGCTGGTTATTTGGAGGGATGCTAGATCTAGTGTAGCACTGTGGGAGGAAGGCTTGAGGGGGCTGGGTGAGGTGATTTATTGACTGCAGAGAATCTTCGTTTGTCATCTGCTGGAGTGGAGTAAGCAGACCTCATAGATGGGTCAAAAAGCCGTGCATTTTGTCAAACCAAAGTAGTTTCATCCTTCTAGTATTTTTTTTTAGCTCTTTTTAATTAAAATGAAATTGGGTGAAAGGGATTCTCTTGGTTCTGGAGAATGTTTCATTAGTGAAATAAAATGTATCCCTAAAGAAAGAAGTTGCTAAAGTTATTATTACACATAAATCATGATACATCTACAAAAAAAAAAAATCAGCATGAAATACCTCAGAGGAGAAAGCAACAGGGGAATAATACTCTCAAGCTTTTTATTTTATCTTCTCTCATTTACAGTTCAATCCCATTTGTCTGTGTTTTATGGAAATTATTCTGTATGTCTGTATTTCCAGTGCGTAGGAAGAAGGGGTCACTAAGCAGCCTAAGATTCTTCCATGTTTCTCCAAATTCACTTTTTTAATTGACTTGACAGAGGGAGATTTGAGAAATCAGATATTAGTAAATGCACTATGTACAACAGATTAATCAAAATTTTCCTCTGTTAAAGGCTTTATGTTCTGACTTCTAAAGTCTCTGCAATTGATATGCAAATACCAAGGACCTCTGTTGAAACTGGATAAAACCCATAAACTTTTGTTTCACATTGAGAAAGTACAATCGTTCTCTAGACCTTGAATTTCATGAGAAGCACTTTTTGGTCTTTACACCATCAGGATGTGAAAGCCTAAGCATAGCCACTTTTTGCTGGTCTTTGGGTAAAACTCATAATACATGATTTTGAACAAACACAATGCAAGAATTGAAAAGACATCATTAAAACATTAATCTCCAGTTGTGGATTTTACTTCATGATAAGCTACCTGGCTCCCAAGAGAATTGGGAACCAAATTACAGATCAGAGAGCCTAGCTTTACAGGGTATATTTTCCCTTAAATCCTGTTGCAAATATCTGTTTGTGGAAGACTGTCACCTCTGCGAATGGAGCTACTGGAGCCATGGGAAGTTTTATCCAGAGCACAAAAAAGTACTGTAGTAGGCTTTGGCTCAGCTGGTGTTGAATGAGAACTGCATAATGAAGCCTTTCTGGGGTTTTATATTCAAAACTTTATTGCTTTCTAAGAGGATTTTGCATCATTGTTGCTTCTTTTTTGGTGAATAATGAAGTCTGCTTAATGCTTGTCTCAACTTCATGGTAGTATAGGATGCTTCAGAAAATACTAATATCTGGCACAAATTTTCTTGGAAAATGCAGCCTCCTGATTTCATGGCAGTTATTGACATTAAATTGTTCTTGTAAAAGTAAAAACATGGATAATACTGTAATTTCAGGAATTTTCTTACTTTTTTAAAACCACTGCTGTTATTTGTAACACCTATAAAGGGTTGCCCAGTATCCCTGGTACACCTTATCTCCCTTGTGGGACAAGTAAGCTATTTTTGGCTTTGTAGCTGGGAAAGACTGAGCAAAAAGCAATTATATAAACTAATGTACCAAATGTAAGATCGCCTGGGAGGTCTTAGCTATCAATCTGAAATCACCTTGACTCTTGCTAGTTAAAACTTCCCTTACCATTTTCCACAGGGAGAGTGCTAAGAGCAGAGAGCTGAAATACATGCCCAGCCTTATTGGTAAGGCTGTTCCTACAAGCTTCTTATCATGTTGCAATATGTCCTTCAGAGTCCTCTTAAAAACAGCAACAACAACAAAAAAAAGCCAAACAAGCCCTTCTCTTTGGTGATTTCATGGCTTTTGTTTCTTCCTCAGAGAAGATCAAGTCTGGAGTTTCTCTGACTTCGTCTGAAATTGTAGGCATGATCAATTTGTTTAAGAAACCTTGTAAGTACTTGGCTGATGGAGCACATGATGTCCTGTCGTTCGAAAGCTCACTGTTAAGTTTTTGTGGCTTAGTCTGGAATACTTTCAGCGGGGAGCTGGCTGAGGGGAAAATGTGCTGTGCTTCTTGTTTTTAAGCAGGAGCTGCTGCTAATGTGTGTGCTGCTTTTGTCCATTTTTATGGCAGTCAGAATAAACAGCGTATGTGTGAAGCTCAGTCAAATCCTAACCAAAGAGATTATTCTGGTTTATGTTTTTGCGGGTAATTCCCTGTAGCATTACTAGGAGCTACCTGTTCCACTGTGGGAAACTTGATTCCCCCCATTTGTGTTATGTCAGATGCTGCGCTTTGCCATACTATTTGAAATGGCCCTTTTACCTGCTGAAAGTTTAGAATTTATGGATTTAAATTTTGAAGTAAATAGAAAAGTACATGCTTACTTAGGATCATCTGGATTATTTTTCAAAATTGTCAAAAAGTTTGCCATTTTAAAGCTTTCTATGGTAATTCTAATCTTGACAGGTTTTCCTATGACAATTCTTAATTATCTTTCAGTTGCACTGATACTAAGTCATATGATTTCACTTATATTTATTACATTGGGTTTGCAGAGATTCTTCAACAAATTTAGAATTTATTTGACTTAAATGATGTGAATGGACTGAAGCAGTGTTAAGTTTGTACTTATGTGTAAATAGCAAGCATGCTGTCAAGCAGTGGTGTTGGATTCATGTGGTGGTGTCCTGTTCACCTCTTTGTTGGTGAAGTTTGGGGTGGAGGGAGATGGGGTAGGAGAGCCTGGCCAAAGCATTTATAGTAAGACCTATTTTTGACGTGAGATGATGGTTAACATCGTAACATGACTGAAGTTTTAGTCTGTTTTCAGATTTCCACATTATATACCTAGTGTCTCTGTTTCCATTGGATTGCATGATTTTCCACATGAACTTACGGTACTGAAAAGGTATTAAGAGGGGAAAAGGCTCTGACTTGATTCACCAAGTGCCCTTCAGAACATGAAGTCCCCCTGTCACCCTGTCACTGACAGTCAGGTCAAATGCTCTCCCAGGGAAAGGAAGGAGAGAGGAAGGAATGTAAAAAAGCCTTTAATTCTCAACAAGTTATTTAATCAGCTCTAATTATGGATTTAAATGATGCAAGAAGACTTACTTTGCATTTACTGTTGAGGAATTCATGTGGGAAGGAGACACAAGTGTTTGAAATACCTGACTAGCTCTCTGTTGTCATCTGTTAATAATTCACATGGCCCTTTCATTTGTATTTTGTTGAGAAAAAGAGAGTAGGCTTGACATATAAAGAAGCTCTTAACTTCCTTTGTGAAGCAGTGGGAGTACAGCGTGTCCATTCAGTACAAAGAAAAGAATTTACTTGTGTGAAGTTTTCAGACTTTTTTGGTTTTCTTTTTGTATGCTTCACCAGTGGCACTGTGGGAAGGAAACTCTGTTTCTCATGTGACTTTTACACTTGTGTTAGCTATCATTAGTTAAGCCATAACTGAGCTGAAAATTCCAGGCCCAGACTTTCCCAGAATTTGGTTCCTGCTCTTGTAGAAAACCATTTGTTCTACAATTACCACCAAATAAAAGGGTGCATCACTCTCTTGCCTTATACTGGCTTTTATGGTCAATCACTGTATGGTACTATGGTAAAGATTTAAAAGTCCCCAGCAGACAGTTGTAGGGAATGAGTGATTCATTGTCATGTGAGACTTCTCTGAAGCTGCTGTTCTAGGAAATCTTTGCCTATGACTACTTTTCTTGTGGTCCCTTCGGTTTCAAACCCTTTCTATCCTAGTATGTGCAGTGGTTTCTGAACTCTCTCCCCCTCAGCAAACTTTCTCTGGGTAAAGAGCAAATTTTGAAAATATTATGCTATTAAAATCTTACTTGGGATGTTTGTTTCTGATTCCATAAGAAGGATATGATTTACAAAGAGATAAATATGACTGACTTACTTTTATTCTACATAAGTGTTAGCAGAACTCTAAAAGATAAGAACATGAATATGGATGATTTATATATCCATGAGCACTCTACATGGGATAGCAATGCTTTCTATACATAGAACATGCAGTTATAATTGCTCATGGGCGGAGACAGACACTAATTGTCTAATCCAGTCATTTGTTGCGAAGGCATTCATTATTTTTGTCCTTTAAGATTTCTTTCAGAAAAGTTGGGAAAAAAACTTGACCCCATGGGTCAAGACTGAATTTCAAATTACTCTTCTGCTTCTTGAGCAGACTGGCTGCTGTTGGAAATGCAACACTCAGCTATATGGAATTCTTATCTGTACCAACTTTGCCATGCCTGCTTTCATTTTTCCTAATTATTAAACAACTTGCACTTAATGAGTTGCAATTAATTAGTACCTTTTGCTCTCTTACACATACAAAATTATACTCCAGTAAAATGCTTCATGAACTAACTAGACATCTCAACCCAGTTGACTTCTGTCCTCTTGTTTACTGGTTTCTTATTAGATAGTGAGATTAAAATCTTGTCTTCTTACTCCAAAGATGCAATCTCTTCATGTTCTGCTTCTCTCATGACAGACAAAATTTAATTCTTATACTGGAATGCTGTTTCCCTAAATGAGGTGTCCTCTTTAACCTACAGAGCAGAGTGCCTGTCCCATTTCACAACACAGCCTAAAGCAGGGATGATCAGCTGCTCTGTGGCTACACTTGCCCCAGCTAACAACTGGAGCGCTGGAGGATAATAAGAGGCTGACTCTGGAGAGGGTGCTTGGGGTATCCTGAAGAACAGGTACAAACAAACCTTACCAGTCTGATGGCATGGTCCAGGAGGGCAGGGCAGAGAAACACAGTTGTTTACAGTGAGGTCAGGTCCTCAGAACTTACTAGTTGTGGCTTGGAGCCCATTCGAGCAGAGGAGAGCAAAGTCCTGCAGCCGCTCTGCCCTTGCCCATTAGAACCTCAGGGGGCTTCCAACCACCTTGCTTTTCCCTGCTGTGTATCTTAGAACAAAAACTATTTTCAGTAAAACCAAAGAAAAATAAACCCCTCTCCCTCTTCAGTTTGGGCTGGTTCTGCTAGAGGCCAAGTAATGCTGGTGATGGCTCTGCCTATATTCCCTGGTGTGGAGGACTTTGGAGCTGCTGCTTGGGATCCTGCCATGCTGTGTTTCCACCGTGGCTGCACAAGGGTGATGCTCTCTTTCAGAGAGTTTGTTTCTTGGGGGCTTTGAGGTCTTTTCTATGGATAGTTTTTCTAGCAGATGTTTTAAGTAAACAAACATTTGATCTTAAAAGGAAGTAACACAGATTGCTACATCTTCTGATCCTTCCTTAGTTGTAAGGTCTTGCACGCGTTTAAGAGCCATCCTTTCTGCCCTCTTCCTTGGCTCCGGTTAATTTCACATGCTTTGGTAAAGAGGCTTTTGGCCTCCTCCACAGTGATGTGCAGTGCACGTGGTGTCCGTGCAGCAGTGGGATGCCATAGAGGGGATGCTTGCAGCTAGGTCTCAGTTCCACCCATGTGCACGTCGCCAAGGCACCTCGAGGACGAACAGTTACAGATAGATAATCTGTTTCAGCTCCTATCCAGTGTCTCCTTCCACTTTGTGCTGAAAAAATGGGAAAAACACTTCCCTCTGCTTTTGGAAGAACTTAGTTAAAATATTATTGTATTTTTAAAAGCCTTTGCTACGAAGTAGTGAACTCTCACTGCTCTCTTATTTTCCCTAGTTTGATTATGCGGTTATTCAGATACTATCCGGATTGTATTACCATTACTGAAGCTTTAGTATACCATGTGGGTGATGGGTGATGTCCTTACAGGAATCTCTTTACCAAAACCAAGTACACGTATTAGAACACATTTCAGTCACATGCCTGACTGTTGTGTCCAAACTGGCACCTTCCAGGTAAGTAGCAACTTCCCTCCCATTAATGAATATGGATATATATAATACCAGGTAGCTGTATGCATTCTGTCCAGGTGGGTTTTTTTTCCAGATTCATCAGTGATCTGCTCATCTTCATTTAGCATCAGTAAACCAGTGAATTCTCAGGTGGTACAGTAGATTAGTTGTCATCAGATAATTTTCAGTTTACAATCCGAAACACTTAAACTCAACATCTGTTGATACGTGTTGAGTTTAAACTCAACATTAACTGTGACTGAAGCAGATCAAATTGCATTTGTTCAGAGTAATGTTTTTGCAAACACATTATGAATAATCTATATCCTATGATATAGATAGAGACATACGTGATAAATGAAGCCAAACTGAAAAAAAAAAAAAAAGGATATTTGGAGACTCCTCTATTTTGTTCTGATATTGTGTGGTTGTTCATTTTAGGGTTTGGCTCCAAACAATCCATGGCAGGAAAGCAGGAAAAAGAAAAGGAGGGAATGTGGTTTCTCTTGTAATTGAGACATACCCTTTGACAGAAAAATCCTGGAGAAGATGCTGTTCTGCATCGCCGCAATGCTGTTTATTTCTGCTGCACAACTGGCATCTTTCTTCCATGTAATATGTAAGACTTAGTCTTAAAAAGTGAAGAAGTGGGGATAAAGGGGTGGCAGAAGCCTAAGCTTAACTTGTACACTGTGCAAAGTTACCCTCATATAACTGAGAGTGCTGTCATTTCGTATACCTAAATTAAATGGTTCTTTCCTCTGACTGTCCTGGGTGGGTGTTAGTGCACATATGGCTTTTGGACTTTAGCTCAGCTGTTAAAAGAAGTATCAAGATTAGCCCAGTCATTTAAAGCATCAGGATTTTTCTGACAATGCAGAAGAAAACCTGGTCTGAGGATCTGGGGGTCAGATAGAGGGTCAACATGGAGCATTGGAATGATTATTCTCTTCACCTAGGACTTTTAGCTGTTAGTTTTTGCCTTCTCTGTGCCCACAGGGCAAAGCAACAGCTATGTTGGTTTTCATACTCATATTTGACAAATCTTTCAGAAACTTTCACGTGAGGAAAGTTTCAAGAAGTACAAACTGGATTTGCTTTCAAATGCTTTGCAGTATTTCAGCATCAGAATGTGTCAATGAGAGAGATGTGGGCATCTCTTGAGACCACTGGTCACATAATGGAAACTGATTATTTTTGTTAACTTTTATTTCAGCTTGTTTATTGTATTTGTACTGTTACTGTTCTTTCAAGCTTGCATGTGCTGCTGTAACCCAAGGTGTTGCTTCAGAGAGATGGAAAAATACTGCTTCAGCTGAATGCTTGTAGTCTAGGTAGGAATACATTTAAAACAAACAAATAAGGCTAAAACTCGATGAATGCTTTACCTCTCTCCTCTGCTCCCAGCCCATTCCCAAATCTGCTCTCTGCAATTTCTTTTACAACAAGTGCTCTTGAATCTTGATTTTACAGGTGGAGGTGAGTTTATGCAAGGTGTCAAGAAGCCTGTGGTGTCAGAGAAGCAGCTAAGGAAGGGAGCTAAATACAGTTTGGTCAGCATGGACTTCCCCTGACTCTCACTGTGAGCTTCCCTTGACTGGACAGGCATGGCACCAATTCCTGTACCAGGCTGCTTGCAGGGATCCAAAATATGCCTCAGCACCCAGAAAACCAAGTGTTCAGAGCTGCTGAAATGGACTTCCACTTCCATCCTTACTTGACAAACAGACCCTGGCACTAGGGGGTACCAGGAGAGGAATTTCTGTTCCTTGCTCTTGCTGTTGTACTGGAGCAGCTGGAGGGTACCTGATCTGCCAGAAGGCACCCTGTACAAGCGACGTTTTCTGGAATGATGTTGCAACATGAGACATAACACTTGGCTGGTCCCTTGGGTGTCAGGGCTGCTGTAGCTCCTCAGAGTACAACACACACAGTCTCTGCTCCCAGTGTCCTTCCAAGGATTACAAACTGCATACTTGAATATTTTTCGCTTTAGGGTCCATCTTGATGTTGTATCCTGCAATCTACAATGCATTAATTTCCTTTGGTGATAGTTACATTTAACCATCCTCACTAGCACAAAAGATCTTGTGCTTTGCCTGGCCACCTGAGTCCCCTCCGTTCTGTTTCATTCTGGGACATAGTACACGGTAAATAAATTCCAATGTGGGCAGGTAGAGAAATGTTGTAGAGAAAGTAGCATCTCCTTTCTCAGCAAAGTTTAATCATGCCCAGCTTGTGTGGCTAAATTTCATGCATTTCCCCAGTTTATTGGCGATAATGCTTAGTAATCTCTGCTCAGTGAGACGCTGTGTGATGAGCGTGATCAGTCACATCCTGGCCTGGCAAATCCTTGCCTGGAAGCGAAACAGCATGAAAATAGGGAATAGATTTTTTTTCCTTTTTGTTCCCACTGCCTAAAGGAAAGATGTTTTAAAAGGAAATGTCTGGTTTTCCTAGTTCAGGGATAGAAAGAGCTGTTCTTTTGTGAAAAGGCCATTTTATATTTTAATTATTTTAGATATTTTTGAAATGTTTAAGTTTATAAATGCTTGAGTGTCATCTCTTTATGGCTGCTTCTCTTCTCTTTTTTAATTTTGCTTCTTCATGAGTAATTAATTTTATTCTAGCATCATAAAATAGAACAGATAGAGGGAGATTTCACCTAGCATCACTGTAGTAGCTTGGGTTTTTTTCTATTTTGATATTACAAAACTTATAAAGAGCCCTTTCTTTATATTTCTATTTGTAGTAGAAATCTTAATTGGCTGGCATTTAAAATAGCACTGCTTCTACTTATTAGTGTTATATGTTTGTATACTCAGTGTTAGCCAAGTAAATGTGATGGTAAAATACATCTATTTGAATATTCTATGAAGTGAATATTGTTAGTTCTCAAAGATCAGAAGAAAAATATTCCAAATTTTTTATCTCTTAGGTACCTCTAAGGAGGTCTAAACTGTAAAATTTTGTAAGATTTGACTGAGTTTTCCAGTCACTTGAAGCCATTCTTGGACACTCACCAGTCACAACAACTAAAAAAGCCGTTTTTATCTGCTGGTTTTCTCCAATTATTGGCTGTTACTCTTCTGAGCAGGATACTGCCTTGAAAGTGTTGCTTACATTACTAGTTTCAGTGCTTGCAGCTGCTGTATGTCGCAGTATCTATGTCCTTACTGGTTTCAGGTGGTGTTAGGCAGCAAAAGCAGAAATAATACATCTGATTTTGCACCATGACATGAAATTTTTATCCAATAATATTTCTTTTATGTGACATTCAAGAGAGAGTTTTTTCTGTGTCAAAATGACTCAGCAATGTATTAGTTTGTTGTTTCCACTATAAAAGAAGGAAAAAATCCAAATCCCAATATAAAATATATTGGATGAACCTGCTTGCTTACAGCCTTGATTTATTAGCACCTGGGGATTTATTAGTAAGTTGCTTCTTCACCCCCTTTCTTGGATAGTAACCCCTGCCAGTCCCAGGAGCCCCTTCCATAGGATGACATTTCATTTTTGTGGCAGCACCACTCTGCTGGTTTATAATTATCCTGTGATCAGCTGGTGTGGCCAGACGTCTGTCTTCTTGCACATTTCTGGCTGATCTGGGCCAAGTTATTAGAAGAATGTTTGAGCAATATGCCCTAAACAAATGAGTTTGTACACAGTACTGCAGCATTGCCTCTCATTTCTGTTATCCCAGTCCTCCAGCCATCCAGTCCTTCTGGCATGGCATTCTGACTGTCCTTTGAGGTCAGGATACCTCTCAGGTTTGTCTTATCTATAGAATTCAGCAGCACGCTGTTAGCACTTCTGCCTTATCACTGAGGAGGTTTGGTCTATGAGTTTCACTCTTCCTTCATGAAAGTTAACATTTTCTATGGTAAGCCAGTAGTTTCTGTGAGGATGAAATGCTCCTTCTCTCACTGATGGAAAACTGGAAATGATATGGATCCAAAAGTGTTGACCAGTGCAATACAGGACTTATCCTAGGGCTGCACGGGCAGGAAAAACTTCATGCAAGAATGATCTTAGAAACAGTGATTTGAGTGTAGGATCCTGGTCTGTCAGCAGCTTGTACCAGCCTTGAGGAGGTATAAATGACCTCCAGCAGCTGGGGAGGGGCAGTGGGGAGCTGTTTGTCCAGCGCAGGTTTTACTCCTTGGACTTTGGACTGCTCTGTGGCAGGGCCTCAGGGAAGTCGCTTTGCCTTTGAGAGGTTTATCTTTTCATATGCAGTGTGGCCAGGATAGGTTTTAAATGCTTTCAAGCAGGAATTGTCCCATGTAAGAAATTATTCTGCTAAGGGAATCCCATGTTTTACAGGGTTTTTTTCTCTGAGAAGGAAATAATAAGCCAACATCCTTTTATTGCATTTACCTCAGGTGTTTAATGCAGCTCTGGAAACCTCAGATAAAACCCAGCATACCAAAAGGGTCTCCCATCAATAATAACTTGAGTTAATAATTCTTGCCCTAGTAATTTTCTCCCTTCTGTTACATAATGGATGGATGTTTTGTTGGTGAATCAGAAGCTATTGTGGTCCATTCCTTTAGAAACGTCCCACATACATCACTGAGCCAGGAGCTATAATAAGCTGGCTTTATCTTATTTCATATGTTCTGCTATGCAGCCCAGCACCTCAGTAACATCTATCCCATTCACTTAACCCCTCTGCAAATGCCTTTTTATGTATGAACTCCGCTACCTGTTGTCACTGTGCTCAGGATGTGTATCCCAAGTTGTTTTAAACTCCCTGGCTACTCACTGTGTAACCTGTAATTGGGGCTTTCCCTTGGAAAAGTTTATACTGGTCTTCTCATACTGTCTTCCCTGCTGAGAGTCCCTGCTATCCCTGGCCTACCTCACACATTCCCAAAGTGACCTACCTGCTCTAAGTTTGGTTTTTTGGAGGGCAGTGTCTTTTGCATCCCAAAGGTGCTGCCCAAAGATAGATTAAGGCAGCAACATGTCAATGTTAAAACAAACCATTGGGTAAATAAGGTTTTCTGACTTCAAGGACCACTCATTGTGACACTTCATAAAAATAGAAGGCACAGAAATACAAAGATTGATTGGGAAGACTTTAATTTATAGATGGGCAAAAGAGGAAAACAGGAACTCAGCAATGAAGGGAGGTAAGACTCTCACCAGAGTAAATGAGACTGTGAGAACTAAAGAATTAGTCTCATAGGAGAGAGGACCAGTATTTACTCAGCTCTGGTTCTTCTATTGTCATCTAAAATGTCATCTAAACATTTTTAAACTGTTCTTTACTCCTCTCCATTTGTATTTGTTTCTTGCTTGTAAAGACCACTGAGGCAAATCTCATGCAGTGGAGGTTAAATCCTTTAAATTGCCTTTAAGTGAATGACGTAAGTTTTTACTTTCCCTGTTACTTCCTTGTATCAAGAGAAGTGTTGAAATAGATGTTTCCCTGCTCTGGATGGTAAAGTGTATTAGATGGTTTTTGAACATTAATAGACTCTATTACAATGATTCATACATGTCTCCAAACAGCTGACTATCACAGCTACATATGGTTTCTGGGGAAGATACAGTCTTTGGGAGGAAGAAAAATCAAAAATGGGCTTTTATTTATGGAGTTGTTTTTGTTTCTGCAGGTGGCAAGGGAAAATAGATGTTTCTGGAAAATAAGATTTGGTTTTGCTGTGTTATGGATACTTTAGGTAGTATTACTAGTTTATATCAGGTAATCCAAGAATACCTCATCCTCTCTATGGGACAAGGTTTGCAAGAAATAGTATCTCTGTAAGATCACTTGATACTCTTGGAAAAACAAGCAAGCATTGGCATGCTATTTTTCCTTTTCTTTGCCTAGGTGTTTCATTAGACTACTGTGGCCACTCCAATTTGACACCTTTAATCCCTCTCAATATTGTTTTCATTTAATGTTTCTCAAGTATTGATTTGATGTCAGGTCATATTATCTTGTCTCATTTCTGTCAGCATGGGACTATTGCATACTGTCTGCTTTATGAGTTTTATATACTATCACTAAATGTCTCACAGAGTTGAACTCATTGCTGAGAAGTTACATTATTGAATCTGAATGTCAGTTTTTTTCATGTCAATCTTTATTCCCCGTGTGTTCTCTTAAATGTTTCTTTGGGCTCTTAGGTGTTTGTTCCTGCCTTGTATATCTGGACCGCATTCATCTATCAACCCCAGCTTTCTTTTTAGCTACATATGGAAAAGAGGGCAATGGACTGAAGGCAGGTCATGAAAGCAGAAAATCTCCAGAAACCAATTTTCCTTGTGAAATCTGATGAGCTACAATAGGTACGGGAGCTCACAGCTATTTTAAAACATGAGAACATGGTGGAGCAGAAGCCACTCCATGATCCCAAACAATTTGTTTCCCTTTCCTGGTGTGGTGGAAACACCTCTCCAGGGAGTGCTGCAAATTTATATCAGTAACAAGCATCTCTGGGGACTCACAGAAATGATTGTACTGAGTCGTGGACTGGGTGGGAAAGCTGGAGGCAAGTGTCAATCCTGGTTTGCACAGAGATGCTCTATGCCCTGTGAGAACAGATTAGGCAAGGGGGAGGGAAGTTTGGCTTTTTGATGGGGACCTGAAAAGCAACCAAGTTTGTGCAGATGAGTGGCCAATCCAGAGCTCAGCAGGGCAATGCTTATTGTAGTGGATACATTTAATGTTATTTTAAAAAGAGCATCAATAAGAAATACCATCAGCTTGAAATCAAGGTGGATTATTTTACTGGCATTGTGTTTCATAACAGCCTTTTTCTGTTGTAGAGATGTAGTTAGAGATGTCAGTCAACTTACCCTCTTAATATCTTTTAGTTCCCTTTTTTGTCTTGCCTGCTGTATTGAGCCTGCAGACCAGTAATCCACCTGCCCTCTGTTTGCCACACAGTTCTTAATGATGCATGCACACGGATTTTCATTCTCTAAATTCTTTATAGAAATTTCTATTCAATTTAATTCATATTTTCATTAATCTAGCTTATTACACCATATTTTGTAGCCATGGAATTCACTAACAAGGAACACATTCTTTTGGAGACAGGTTCCTGTGCAATATCTCAGTCTAGGAGAAGTGTTATAGACAGATGCCGCATCACATATAATGAGCAATAAAGCCTGTGAAATCTCTGAAAATCCCATTTCAAATGTGGGGCTTGAAAAATCCTGGCCACAATAACTTCAACTTCAAATTGACACTATGAATTCTGTTTCTATTTGGTTTTCCCCTCAACACTCATCTTCCTACTCACCAGCTGAAGCATGTGCTTGGTCAGCTCTGCTTGAAGAGGTCTCTCTTTGCAGGTTTCCTCACCCACACCACTGTGAGTGCCCCCAGCACCTCAGCAAATAGGCAAAACAAGGAACCAACACCTTTTAAAAATTTAGGTGTCTTTTCTATGATTACGTGAGTCTTTCTGTTTCTCATGTGAAGCTTGCTTTCCTTGAAAATTATTTTTTAGATGTTTCCAGTGACATTAGCATCTTCTCTGTCCCATCCACTGGCATAACCTCTGCATTGCTCCTGTTTTCTGGGGTACACTGCCCACTCTCTTTCTAGTCATTTAAATTTCTTCCCTCTATAATCATGGTAGTTAAATCTTTGTCTGACCTGTGCTTGTGTTGAGGACTCTGTGCTTGTTTTGATGGGATGAATTAAGGAGGAATTAAGCCTAGGAATCCCAATGGATTTGGGTGACATTTGAACAGTTTAACAGCAAGATCTCTTATGGGGAATTTTCAGCTGGCACATTGATAAGACGTTGCCAGCTGGAGTCCAAAGGCTGTGACTGATTTACTGGCAGTAACGCCCATTGCACCCGCCTTCATCTCTCTTGGAGAGCATGAAAGAGAGTGTGAGAGGAGAAGCTGCTCCCCTCTGTCACTGGGAGTGGAGGGACCATGTGCTGCCTTCATGATGCTGATGCTCTCTGCTTTAACTGGCTCTATGTTAGGCACCGTGTGTCTTTGTGCATCTGACAAATTATATGACAGGTTAAAGATTATTCTAATCTGCTCTGCTACTCTTCTGATAGCTGAGACAGGAGTGCCTACCATATGTGCTGTGTTATTCCAGCTAGTATATCCAAACTTGTTTATCTGTCGCCTTCACACCTTATGTTATTCTGTGATTCAAAACTGATTTACTGTTAACTGTTTATTTGATTTAACTGTGATTTGAACAAGATAGACTTGTCAAACAGACAGGAAAAAAAAGATTTAATTACTAATTTCCCTTGGTCTCCTGGGGCTGGATCTGTAGGATTCCCATTCAAGCGATTAAGGAGAGAAGCAAATGGCCCATGTAAGCAGACTTATTTCCTGGCACTCCCAGCAATTGTCCTTGTTGCAAGTTGACAGCATTGGGTGTCCTAACCTTCAGCCTTTCCTATCCCATTTTTTTCTCAGCATTAGAGATGAATGAAAGGGAGGAGTTGTGTTTGAGCATTAGAGATTCAAAAGGCTTTTGTGCAGGGCATTGTCTGTTGCACTGCTGATGTTCGGATTCCTTTTCTGTACTTGTTTTACTGTTTTACTGAAGCATTTTACCCTATAGCTGTATCATCCCACATCTTCACCCATAAAATCTTGTGAAAAATTTACATAAACAGACCTTGTCTTAGTGATCAGGCTTTCTTTCCTTAGATACCTGAAAGGGCAGGCTGCTGGCAGGATGGGGAACAGTGTGTGCAGCCTGTGCAGGGAAGGGTGTTCATTGGTTTTGGAATGAGTCACAAAGCCTAATTTAAAGAATTCACGCTTAGTAATGTGACAACTGTGATGATGGAGTATGCAGCAGAAACAGCTAAGGGACATGGTAAATCACATAGAGAAAAGCAGATCTTGGCTGGAGATAGTGTTGGCTTTCACCCATTTTGATGAAATGAAAGCTGTGTTGACCTGTTATATTTGTTCAACACCTAGATTCATAGCTGGTGAATCAGCACAGTAGATTTAAAGTCAATGATGCAATTCACAGTTATATCTCAAGACCTCCAAAAGAGGAGGAGACAGGGCTAATGGGGATGAATGACCTGGTGAGAACCTTTTTATAAAAATGCTGCTGTTGAATTGATTTATGCAGTAAATTACATTAACCAGCAGAAATGGTGTGGCAGTCTTCCCTTTCAGAGAAGGCGGAGGAAACAGGCGAGATGAGAACTCTGGATACATAGCTCTTTCACCCAGTGTTGTGCCCAGTACTGATGCTTTCTCTCCTGTATGCTCTACCATTTGATTTATGGGGGTTTGTAGTCAGTTTCTGAGGCATGTGAAGGGTTGGAGCAGCTCTGGCCAACAGCAATAATTTCTCTCTTTCTCTGCATGACTGCCTGCCTGTCTGTTAGGGGTTTCATGTAAGAACATATTTCTCTAAACTCAGAATTGAGCAGCAAAAAATTGGTCTGGCTGGAGATGTGAGTTGGTCAGCTTATGGAAAGCAGAGCTGGGGGACAGGTTGAGTGAACTTCCATACCCCTTTTTCTTCTACCCTGGTAAAACTGCTGCTTCAGCGCTTGTTGTTTTTCTCATCTGCTCATTGTGGATCAGTGATTCTGAAACAAAAAATTCTAATGCTGCGCCTGAATTTGATCTTCATAATTCAGCTTCCTGTCTTTATGCTGCTACTGGGATACCTTGTTGTCTTAACCAAGTTGCACAAATGCTGTGTATCTTGACTGAGGAATTATATCTGGGTGAGCTTTTTAGGGATCTTTAAAGGAAATGCAGAATTACTATTTGTTGCATCTTTGACTTTATAATTTCAGTCTAGATGTCCTACTTCATCCATAATCAGGTATAGATAGATTCACTTTGTGTAAGTTTGATCTCACCCCAAGTTCAGCTCGGGCTCTCTGGCACCATGCTAGTTTGGAAACTACTTACCACAGGAAGTAGGCAGATCACAATGTGCTTGAGCACATTTTCTCTCTGAATACTCTGCAGCTATGCCTCCAGCAATTACAAAGGGTTGTTACCCAGATTTGGCTTTGCCATGCTCAGGTATAGCAGAGTGGAGTATAAAACCTAATGTGAAATTGAAGAGTGCTATTGCATTACATAAGATTTTCCAAGTTTCATGGTCAAATGTTCCTACAGGGGCCTCCATATACTTTCCAACCAAATTGTTGCTTTCTGTTGAGCCACAGCCCATAGGAAGAGTGGAGCATGCTGAGGCAGTGTGTATGCAAATAGACTGTGAGAAAAGCACATGCATGAATTTAAATAGCTTATGAAAATATTTGTCACCAGTATAAAATGATGCTTCTCAAATTAGATTATAATAGGAAGCTAAGAGTTGGGTTTTCTTAAAAAAAAAAAAAAAGAAACAAAACACCACTAGCTTGTTCCAAGTAGGTTCAATGCAAAATTAAAGTGAAGCGGAAAAGAAATAAAACTCTTTCAAAAATTATTATGTTGCAGATATTCTTTGATGCATTCCAGCCCTGAGAAATTAACCTTTTCTTGACAGTGGTTAACAAGAAAATCATGGTACTTCTTTTTAATATATGTGGGGATAGTAGCTGAAAGCTGCCTTTATTTTCTCCAGTCTTTGGTGGGAAAAAAAAGTTACTTTTTTTTTCCTGGTTTTTTATTTCTTGTTTCTGTCTTCATGTCTGTTTTGTGTTTTTGTTATGCTTTTTCGGTGTAGCTTTGAAAATTTCAGTGTCACAAGGAAGAAATGCTTGGTCAAATTTTGTCTTGAGTCACTTGGGGGAAAAAAAGTCAGAGAAATATATTGTTTGCTAATATAAAGCTGGATGTTTATTGAAGTAACCCAGCAGCAAACCAACAGAACTTTATCCTTTTCTCTTTGTTCATTTAAAAATTGACTTGTCTAGTTATGAGGACACATAACTAAAACACAGTTGGTTGGTTTCAATTCCTTCTAATTCAAGGCAGAGGATCCAGCACCTTCCGAAGTGGGGTGACCAAAGCAGTGCTCGTCTTCTGGTAAAATGCTCAAAACTGTGGTGTAAAGCCTAAAAATGAGGTGCAGTGTTACATTCTGGCTTTGCAAAATTATGCCTTCTGTTCATCAAAATGTTTGGCTGCACTGACACCCCCAAGCAGATCCTTAAACCCAAGAACAGATGTTTTGGTGCTCTTTCCTTTGCTTTGTCAATATGCAAGTTGCAGCCCGGCATTTACATCTCAAGTGCTGGGCTGCTCCGGGCTGGTGACTTGGTCTTTGACCTCATTCCTCCTTTGAACCTGCTGCCGCGGCGTGTGCTCGTCAGCCGCGTCCCTCAGTCCTGCGCTGCTCTCTCTTGTCATCTGCAGACAAGAAAAAGGCAGGCAAATTCCAGCCTTTCAAGAAGCTCTTCAGCAAGAGGAAGAAAAGAGAGCCTGCCTTAGACTGTGAGGAACCCAAGCTGAAGCCCAGCCACTCCTTCGGCAGTATCTGCAACAGCACCTCCTCCGATGAAGAGCCAAACAGTGGGCTGAGGTAAGTGCACATGCGTCTGCTGCCAGCCTGTGCACACACACCGCTTTTCTCCCTGCTTTTAATGGAATTAAATTTAAATTCTCCCTCTGCTAAACGGCAGCAATTTGTACTTTGCTTTTTATGAAGTGCATGCATCCCTGTCCCTCCTCTGAACATGACACCTGCTGCTTTAGACTCCAAAGTGAGTACATATGCTGGTTTGCAAAAAAGAATTCCCAGGGTGAAGCAGAAATAAATTTGAACCCAGCTCTGTGATTTAACAGAACTCCGTGGTGAACCCTGAGCACAGGTATTAATGGCATGCATGTTTTTTAAAAACTGGGAAAAGGGAAACTTGAACTGGTAAACCTTATTGCATATATTTCCCTGCAAGGTGGTATCTTTGGGTCAGAACAGACACATCATTTTTCAGTCTATCCCGTACAGTCTTTGCATTGTAATTGGGGTCAACAAATAGGCTGCTTTTATTTTAATCTGAATGTAGAGCAAAAGAAGGAAGGAAGCAGAGAGAAGCACCTGGAAATCAGATCATATTCCAGTGTCAACAGAGGATGACAGAAGAACAGTGTGAGAATTTTCTGTATTAATGGTGGGAGGAAGAAACTGTGCAGAGCCAACTAATCAGCAATCTCTAACTGGGAACAGGAAAAAAAAAAGCCAAACCAAACCCCAAAAAGCAAAACCAACCAAACAAACCAAACCAAAACAAACAAAAAACTCCATACCCCAACAGCAACAAAACCCCAAGGCCAGATGCACAAACTAACGGGGTCAATAATACTTGTTTCACTTTCCAGCTGCTAGTCTTAGAGAGGTTAGCTGACTCCTGGTCAAAGCCTGCTGCTTTGGAAAAAAAGGAACTATTAACAGTGGGAGTGTGAGTATCTGAATGTAACAAAACATCTGAGAGGATAAAAAACATGCCAAAATTTGTAGCAGAAACATCACCCTGCACAGTATTTTGAGTGATGCAAAATAATAGCTGTGAAAATGTGATTTAAAAAAATTATTTATTTAGAGTTTCTTTCAGCTTTTGAGTTTTTTGTGCCATCCTGTGAAATTCCTTAAGTTCTAGGTTTCCTTTTGATTTCTGCACTGCAATCTCATACACCTCTTTTGCCCAACCCAGCTTTTCAGAAAATCAATACTGAGCACAGCCACAGTGTAGCTGGAGGTGTGGCTGACTGCTGTTGCATTGCATTACCTGAGTGCATGATGCCAAGAGTCTGTAGGAGGTTTCAGTGCCTTTTCCCTCAAGAGCAAACTAAAGGGCGTCATCTCACTATCAGGGATTTCCTGCTCAGTATAACCGAAAATGCGGCGCTGCGCCCAGAAACAAACAGTGATATGGGAACTTGTCCCGCTCCCCAACAGTGACAGGAAGATGTGGCTGACCCTGGTGAGAATGTTAAATGCTTGCATTTTTAAACATATTAATTTTTCTAATTACTAAAGGCATTAAATATAAGCCTCTGGTAGAATAAGTCAGACTGCACGATTTAAATCACAGGGGATTAGCAAGGGTGAAGGGTCTCACCCCTCAAGTGGAACATTTCTTTCTGCACCTGTGATTCCTGAGAGGTTCTGTTTTATCCTGCTAGAAATATTAAGTCAAAGCTCTGTTTTTTCTCTCAGGCTTTGTGGTGCAATGTGGGTGGGATTTGATGATAATTTTCAGTTTGCAGGTAGTGTTTGTCACACTACTCGTCTTACAACAAGCACAGATGTTCAGTGTAGGGCATTAGATTGCATTTTGGAGAGCTTAGTTTGGCCACCCCATTGTTTTCAGCATGGCTTCCATCCATTATATTTTTTTGGCCTTTACTGTAATTTCAGATGTTTGTGAATTGAATGCAGAGATAGGCTGAGTGAAATAATATACATAGTTGTTTACAAGTTGTCTAACAGTAAATGCATTGCCATACCTTCCACTATTCCTATAGAAATAGACCAGAGCAAATATGAATATCAAGCAGTATATTTATATAAGCAAAAACCCGAATAATTTTGTAAAACCATTTGCTTCAAACTCTTTAAGAATGTACAACAACCATATATTTACAGAAGCTTAGTAAAAGTTCCAATTTTGCAATAAAAGTTCAGGGATGCTCCCATTCCCTTAATAGAACTATATTTCTTTTTCAGCCTGCAAAGTACATGAATTTGTTATCTGCAGGTGTGTCTTGTGCACTTCTTGTTTTGTTTTGGGGAGAGGAGGTCGTTGTTTTGAACAGATATTAAGGGAGGAAGCTGCCTCCAGAAGGTAGAGACAAACAAGTGAATGAGTATAGGCTAAAGAAGACATCTGTATTGCTTCCAAGACCTAAGCTAGTATTTCATCGAGTGCTGTATTGGCTTACAAGGCTGCTCACAGCTAGAGCTGGAATCTCTAATGGAGACTGCACTGACTGGGTGATGCAGACGTACCTGGAGCCATTTAGGTAATCTGCATATGGTGTAGATTGACTAGCGGAGTTGGAAGCAGCCTGAGAGATCTGCCTGTCCATCCGTTCTTACAGATACATCTTGGATTCATCAGATGCAAATAACTTGCTTGGTATCCTGATGTATGCACACTTCAGCCTATTTATTCATCCATGTTGTTTTGCAATACCCAGGTGGGAGGTATCCTACTGCAGTTTGTCTTGCTCTGCCTTGTGAAAGACTGGAATTCCTTTTTTCACTTTTATAATGCCCTTCTTGAGTTTACAAAGTTAAAACTGTATTCATTAACTTTATGTCCTAACCATAAGGGCTGGGAGAGAAAAGTGCTTATTACAAGGAAGCTACGCGGTGTTTGTGGAGCTTCACTAAAGTCTCCAGAAGCTTCTGTTCTGAGGCTATGATTTGGCTCTTTAAAAGATTTTATATTAGTCTAATTTGTTGCAGTTGACATTAAGCAAGCGTTGTAAAGACATACCTGACAGTGTACCTGTGCAGTGCCCTACAAAAGTTTGCCATTCTGGCTTGATGTGCAGAGGCAGCAGGGAATTATATTTCTCTTATTGGGGGTACAGTAGAGTGCCTTTCCTTAGGCTGAATGCTGTATTTCAAAGGACCTGGAATTAGACCTGTCAGGTCTTGAGGACTCAAGTGTGACAGCATTGATCCTCTTCCAACGAAAAGTCTCTGAGTGAACTTCAGTCTCTTGATAGTGCCTCTCCATGAAACGTGACCCCTTTACTTGCAGCATTGTACAATTCCATATGAAACAATCTAGATCAACAGTAAATAAGTGATCTGTCTACCCAAATGGATTTTCAAGGACCTCCTAAGAAACCTTCTCTCTGTCACATCCAGTTTTCATACACTAGGCATTTTTTCTGCTAATTAGCCTTATTTCTGCAATTGGCTTTTGTCACTTTACTAATTTCCTTTGTAAGTGGCTCATTTTGAATGCCTTCTTGACTCCAGTGAGAGTGCCGTGTTGCAGTAGTGCTTGGTGTCCACCTTCTTCTGGAGACTTCATTGTATCAGAACTCGGATTTCAGCAAGTATCTCTTCAAGCCCAGGCAGAAAAAGTAACATGTGGACACTGTAAGGCTTTTACAAACAAAGCAAGCTTGGATTTTCTTCTCTTATGTCAGCTGACATGGATCCATGTGGAACAAGTTTCTTATTTCTGGGTTATGAGGTGTGTTTTGGGAACCAAGGATGTTCCAGGACAGAAAAGGTTGTGGCAAAGAACAGCTTTGCCCTCTGCAGTTTTCCATTTGCATGGATTTTTTTATAAGTTTCATTACAAATTGTTGTGACATTAGAGTTTTTTATCCTTTTTTGTAATTTATATTGCAGACTAGTAGTGCAGAAATAGGAGCCACAACCACCTTATGAATGGCCATTTCTGATGTGTACTCAGTGGCATGTGGTCAGAGCAGAGGAGTGGAGAAAGCCTTCCTGAAGTGGTTCCAGCTGCCTTGGCAGAACATCAGATTAACATCATGCTCAGTATTTTTTTTGACCTTAGCTTTTCTTGACACCTCAACTCTCACTTTCCTCCCTTCTGTTACCAGCTTGCTTAAGTCTTTGTGCTCCAGAGGCTCTCAGGTACGTGAGCTAGGACTTATTACTTGTTGCAATTTTATCACTTAGTAGAAATTTGCACTAAAAGTGCCATCAGCTTGTCTTTTGTTTTTTTTTTCAGCTGCTGCTTGAGTGCAGAGATAACTCATTGTGTGTGCTGTAGTCTGTATATGATCCTGAGAGCTCCTCAGTAGGCCATGCCTCCACAAGCCCTCAACATTTTATATTAGGTTGCACTCTGTTTCTCCTTTGTAACTTGTCTTTTGTCCTCAGCCTCGATTATGATTAGTTTCATTTTCACATCAGTAATCCCAGAACTTTTTTACTCTGGTCTTCACTTCTTCCATCACATAAGCTGTCTTGCTTTAGTCTCTCTGGAAGGTTAGGCTGTCCACTTGTCCTCTCCCATGCCTCCCTTTTGGATTTTTTCATTGCACTTCCCCTCCCAATCATCATATACTTTATTTCCTTCCAGATTCTGCATGGCAACTGTCATTTTCAGCAGCTGATAAGGATGAGGTCTGGGCTACTGTACCATACAGAGTTGTCACCTTTAGTATAATGTACTGTCTTATTTCCTCTTCCTTTCCTTCCTTATGAGCTAAATGCAGTCACTATATAACACTTATTCCTATCAAGACTAACTTAGACTTTTCACTTCTTTTTCTGATGTTTTGCCATACTTTAGAGCAGATTTTGCATAAACATATGCTGCTATTTGACAGAATAGTGTCACATGTGGTGGATTGCCAGGTCAAGTGTGAAAGTTGGACCACTTAGAACCCTCTTCCTTCTACTAATTTACATGTTTCTATGCTAACTGGTGAATGTCCACATCCTGGAGCTGCATTAGGGTTCACTTGCAGAATTACTGGAAAGCAGAGTGATGCCTTTCTTTGCTGTACATGCTGAGACTTCCTGAGATTAGACAGTTTAGTGAATAATTATGTAAAACTCACGTGTCAAGAGCTATGTAGTCCTGCTTCAGGGAAGTCAAGCAGGGCAGTCCCACAGCAGGGTGGGATCCATGATCATGCTGCAGGTCCATAGATGAGAAGGCAGAGTTAAGGGCAAGCCAGGAAAACAGTCTGCAAATTGAGGTCTGGATCAAGGATCTTTGTGGCCATGCACAGTTGATTTTGAACTTGACATTGGCACTTCTCCAGCATAGTTCAGCCAGAGACCAAAGCCTCAACTGTGATCTTAAGGAGAGTTCCTGGACCCATGTAGGTGGGTGGAGTTCCCAGATGAGGCTGGTCAGGGACATTAAAGCTCATTAGTGCTCTCTGGGCCTTGATACTTCCCATGGTTAATTTTTGTGCCCTTGATTACCATAATTTTAGTTAGACTATTAGCATGATGCATCAGCTACTTAAAGCTAGGCTTGATCCTTCATTGTAAGAAAAAATGAAGCTATGGTAAGTTCATAGGTTACAGATCCCCTGATGACACCAGACCAGAGCTGTATATAAGATAATGTTGTGTGATACCTTTGAAATGAGCAGGACTACTGACAGCGGGGCTGCACAACTGATCATCGGCATCACTGAGGCTTGGGTGGCTCATAACAGGGGGACTGGGAAGTTTTCTCAGTGTTAGTGCCCTGAAATTCAACAGTTCCTGAAAGTGATTCAAATACGTCTTTAGATTGAGCTCAGAATCAGAGTTATATTTTTAGAGTCCTCTCTTTCATCTCTCATGCCTGGATGGGGAATATTGTCCATGCTGTAACATATCTCAGAATTACAGTCAGTTTTCCTCTTTTACAGTATTCATGCATCTCTGGAACGACTAGAAAATGAAATTTATGTTTTTCATCTCTATCCACCCTGGGGACATTCACGGGAGATGCAAAGCATTGAATCAGATTTCTTTATTAAAACAAAACAATAAGTAAAGGCAACCTATCACTGCACTTGTCATTTCCCTGGGGCATTATTCTGGGAAGTGACTCTCAGATTCCTTTGAAGAGATAATACGGAGGGTCAATACCTGGCTAAAGCAAATTCATTCTTGCTTTGCATGCTTTGTGAATTTTTTAATGTTAAAAATGGCTTTATGTTTAAAAGCTGGCTTTGATCTCTAATGATTACAGAATCAGTTTCTAATGGAAAGCTAGAAGTCATGAGACTTGGGGTATTTGGGAGTCAGTCTCTACAAACACGAAAGAACAGAACAACTCATTCTTTCCCTTTATTTTCAAGCTTCTATTTCTAACTCTTTAATACCAGAGTGGGAGGAACATTTATGACACACTAAAGAGGCAACTGGTGGTATGAAATTTCTGTACTACAGGAATGCACCAACATGAGATTATACAAGAGCTGAGGTCTCAGTGTTCCCTGCTGGAAAAGCTTCCCCTTATTAACGACCACACATTTGTCTTTGAGAGGAGAAATAGCTCTGGAGAAAAATGGGGTCTAAAACATTATGGCCACCAGCGCCAAGATAAACTTAACCATGTATTCTGTGTAAAATTGTCCCTTCACATGCTCTGATGTATGTAAGGGTGCAGTCCCACAGCAGTATATGCTAATTGATGTCTGGACTGCTGCTGTCTGATCCTTTCCAACAGCTCTCTAAACATGCAGCTAGAATGGAAACTTGAGTCCAGGTTTGCTCAGGCAAACCAGGAAGTTGTGTAGGCTTTTGAGTTTGGATGGTTTTTCGGGATTTTTTTTTATTATTATTATTTTTTTTTGCAAGTAGTTATTCTAGTTGCCAGAACATCTCTCTGAATTGTTTCATTTGAACCATGACCATTAATCAGGCACAAAAGAGGTGATTGGAACATGTGGAGAGGAGGGTAAAGAGAGAAAGGGTGACACCTCACCTGTCCTGACTTGAGGTATCTAGAACTGATGGAAAATCACATCCTAGGTAGATGACGATGCATAGCAGTGGATGGCTGGGGGAGGGTCCAAAAGAGCAGTCTCTCTCAGTTTGTTGGTCCTCATGGAAGAGGAGTAAGAATTTACCTGTAGGCTCAAGATGGTCCTATTTTGCTGTAAGGGAATTGTTTCACATTTTTAAATTTCTTACCACACACAGATACCTTAGCAAGAATGAGTAATGGAAAGAGGGGTTTACTGCACAGAGGTTTTTGCAAGCCAAATTCATAAATTGATGTAATACTTCCAATATCTCTGTAATCTGTTTTACCAGTGGTTTCCTCTGATTCCCCAGAAGTCTGAAATGAAATAGAAGGTGTTTTCCCAGGAAAATTAATTTATCAGCACTGAATTAAATAGTGGGTCCAAGAAGCATATTAATTTTCTGCAGAAGAAACCTAGTTAGGGGCGATGTGTATTTGAGGCAACTTGTTTTACAGATAAATACTGTTAAATCTGGGCTAGGAGTCCAGTCATCTCCATGGTCAGGATGTGGTGGGGTCCTCATACTTTGTATCTTGCTCTATTTCCCACCCATTTGACACTACTGGTTTTATTATTTGTAAAAATCCTGTGGGTTGGTTGGCTCTGCAACACTTTTAAGCTCTTGGGGCACACTCAAGACAAAGACAAATCCTGGTGCCCTATTTTTGTGCCAAAGCCTGCATGTACCACAGAGCCCATCATATATTCTCAAAAATGTAGTAGTTCTTGACAATCTCATCCTAAGCAAAGAAGGTGAAAAGTAAGTTTTTAGTGTTGCTGGAAAACTAAGTATTCCAACCTATTCCAGGTATCTGAAGAGGGACACAGGTGAGGCAAAGAAAACTTTGAGAGCAAATGGAATTCAACTTTGCTCTGAGTGTGAGAAAATTAGTTTTGAAAATTTGTGTATTGCAGCTGAAACTGGAACATGATCCTTGGGTTGCAACACATCTTCAGGGAGAACATCTTTAAAGATGTGCTAGAAGTGCTTCATATTTTGATATAGCACATCCATAATTCATGTAATTTAGTCAGGTTTCTGAAAGTGAGTCAGATGATGATTCAATTATTTTCAGCACAAACAGCCTCTGAAGTGTCATCATCAGAATTATCAACAGAAGTGCTCATAAACTGATGCCACTGTTTCCCCACATTTCTTGGAAGTGATATGGCAGTTTGAAGGTGTAATACCTTCAGCCATGCCTATGACTGTAGCCTGGGTCTCTGTCATACCGTGAATCTATTGAAATCCACTCCTGATGTTGACATGCCTTTTAATCGAAGGGAGCACAGATTGTAGATGTGTATTGTGAGGATGTTTTTGTATAAAGACTTCTGAGAGAAACTTCAAAGATGGGAATGCTGGTAGCAGTGAAGGAAACTCAATTATTCATATTCTATTATAACTTAAAAGAAATTCAGTGTTTCCAAAAGTAGAACATGAGGAAAGTGAAAAAAGAGGAGGGGAAAGGACCTTTGTGATATATAATCTGTCAAATTCACATCTGGGAACATGTGAAAGGATTGTGGGCTCCAAGTGAGTAAAATAAGAGACCTTTCAGAAAGTAAAAGTAGCCTGGAAATCACCTTAAACACTATTTAAACTCGCCTGTAAAAGAAACTAGGTTACTACAATGTGTGATTTTTTTCCTATGTTCTTTAGCCTACATAGACATTTAAGCAAAATTCTTAAACTATTTTTACCAGTTGTTGGACACGTGGCTACCAGAATTGCTCATTCACCCAATTCTGAAATATCCACTATGTGTGCAAAGCATTTTGGAGGGATACAGTAGAGAGTAGTCTTGAATTAATGTTTCATGTCTTCTGACAATCTGGAGTATGTTTGTTTTGTTAGCAAGTTAATAAGAAAACAAAAATGGACAAAACCTTTCAGTTATGTTTGGCCTAAGCTCTATGAAACAGAAATGTGTGATGCCATGTAATAAGGCGAGAGAGAGCCGTTTGGTGTTTGGGGGAACATCAGAGATGCTGTACGTGCTTAGCACGGTCCTAACCTGCCACTGGTATCATTGTGGGCACTTGTCAAAGGCAGGGCTGGACTTTCAGTGGTGATGTACTTATGATTGCACGTCACATGGAGCTCTGAAGCTGTTTCACGTGACCTGATGTCCCCAAAAGGAGCTTTAAATGATATTTTAATAAGTTTACAGGCAGGAGGAGAGACTAGATCACCAAAGGTGTCCTCAGCTTTGTAGCAGGATGGGGATGATCTTCACTCACAGCCATGTCCCAGGCAGTCCACCAGCACTGACCTAAGAACTTGCTCATTTCTTCCATTTCAGGGACTCAGATTTTATCAGGCACTTCCTACTACCAGAGCGTCCCTGCTGCTGGTCAAATGCAGATTTGGGGTTTGAACTGCTAGCAAATTCTGTTTAATTTCAAAGCTGCAGGTTGGCTGCTCCCAACTTAAATATTAGGTATTCATTAGTAAGGTCAAGAACAACTTGCAAACAAGCCACTTCGGTGCCTGAAGTGCAATCCTTGCCTCCTAATTAGTTGTAACAAACAACATAAATATACATGAGGCGTCTGATTTTAAGTATGAGAACTCCAACCCACTGGACAGTAAAAGGGGAGGATAGTGGTGTATGCACAGCAAGTAGCTGTGAGACAAAGCCACAAGTATCTGAGCCACAGCACTGCTGGAAAAATCTTTGAGAAAGGATCGTCTCTGGAGCACAGCATGGCCTGGATTATACATCCTCAGCAGATCTCTCAGCTCAAAGGTAATTAACAAATCACCAGTTCCCACTGGCCTTGCCTTCCACACCTGCAGCAGGTTCACGTACTGAACAATGCAAATGCAGGAGGGGTGGCCATGGACTGGTTTTCCAAATTTTGCATGTTTCCCTCCATTTTGGTTGTGACTACAGACTTCTCCCCTGCATCTTCCCACCTTGTGAATGCAATGCTAGAGCTTTCAGTTCAAACAGACCTACACAGTTTTATGAAAAAAAGCGCCAACTTTTGCTCAGCTTTATGTCAAACCAGTCATTTCCAGGCCTGATAGGAATTTGTCTCTGTTTAAGGGACATTTCTCAAACTGTGGTTCACGGCCTGATTCCTGGGTGACCGAGGAAGGTGGATGTATTTCAGTGACATGCAATTTTACTACAGTTATGTCTACAGGTTGAGTCACGGAGATTCGGTACAGAAATCTTTTTAGAAGAGGGTTTAAAAATATACTTTTATAGTTTCTCTAATAGAAGGTTTCTAAAAGAAGGTGTATTACCTTTAGAGGGTAATCAAGTTGTGTTTTTTATAAAACAAAAATCTGACAGAGAATATAGCAACAATTAAAGGTTCCCTCTCTTTCATGGCTAAAACTACTGTGAAATATTGAACAGCTCTTTGCCTGATTGTGTGCTGGTTTGCTTCAAAGGAAGCATGTTGCTCAAATATTAATTCTGGTTAAAAAGTAGTTTTTCAGTTAGTTTGTGATTATATTGAAGATAAAACTATTTAGAGAGCTTTGTGAGTTCACTCAAAAGATTGGATTATGTTGTGAGAGGAGTGCAAAAGTTTTATATATAAACTAGAAAGAGGGAGAGGGTTTGGAGGGCTTTTTTCCTGTTATTTTCAGGTTACCTCTAAGAAATTCTGTTATAAAAGTCACAAATAGTCTATTATCTAATCAGTTTCACCAGGATAATATAACCCTATATAACAAGTCTTCCTTGGTAAGAAAAGACTATTGTTTTTACTTAAAGGGAGTATGTTCATACCTCAGGAAAAAAATGAGATGAAAGTGTAATAAATACATTCCAAACATATTTGTTTCCAAAGTATGAGTAGAAATATCTTGAATGCTTCATGAAAAATTAGCACATTTTAAAAGGCAGAAAAAGATAATATACTGATTTTCTTAAATATGTAAAGCTTTAATTTATTGTTTTACTTACACCTCTCTCTGTAAATACCATCTTCCTTGCTTTGGCTGAAATATTTGTTTATAATGCTTTTATCAAATGTAGAAGATTGTTTTGGCTAGATCTGTACAAAATTTTTTTTCCTCCAGATTGTTTTTTTTTTTTCTGGAACTATAAATGGGTTCTATAGAGTTGCCAATAGATTATTAAAAGGGGAGATTTAAGATGTCTCAGTTGTCCAGGGGTTTTGTACCGTGGCTTTTATCATGTTTGTAGATTACTGGCTTTTCACTTACCATGAAATATTCTAGGTGAGACAAAACATGACTTTCACACTCAAACATTTTTCCCCCAGAATGCCCCCAAACTCCAAAGTAACAACCCACAAGCCTGGATTTTTATTATTTTTTTTTTTTTTTTATTCTACATTTTCTTCAGGATTCTTTTTTTAATCCCTTTGCCTGTGGATTTCAACCAGAGCCATATAACTGGGTTATTCATGATGCACCCTCCTCCTTGGCATCGGTATTCAGTTAAACAGCAACACACAGGCATTTCTTGCTCTTTGTTGCTAATCAAAGCCACTCAGGTTGGTGTAATAAGCTTCTTAGCAGTTCAGGGGTTTGCTGATAACCTTTAATAGTCAGTGTGATCATGCTTATGGTGATAGGAAGAGCTGAGTAATCAGCTAAACGAGGTAGCTCTTTAGAAGTTGGTTGCTACAGTGTTTACCTCTTTTTGTTTGAGACCTGCTGTTTTCTTTGACCATTTCTTTAGAATGACAGCAGGTCCCAAGCATTGGGACTAAGCCCGAATGCGGGCTTGCTTAAATATGTAGTCTGCTAATGTGTGCATCATGGTCACCTACTCTGTATCCTAAAAGTAACATTTAGATTTGAGACTTACAAGGAAAATCAATTGAATTTCTCAACATGCCTGTTAAAAACACCGAACTCTAGGTCCTTCCAAGGAGAAAGACTCTATGTGAAGGAATTGTTCACCTCCATTAAACTTTCAATAACTAAACATGTTTGGATACCTCTCTTCTGAGAATATTCAAAGCTTTTACATAGAAGGCAAGAGGGAGGGAAAATCTATACAGCAAGGCAGGTAGGATATGAAGGGCACTCTCATAAACTCATTGCAGTGCTTATCTACTTTTTAACTGTTTTTTTTCCAGATCCTCCCATTATTCTATGGGCAGTCGAGCTTTTTCCCATGACAGTATTTTTATACCTGATGGGAGAACAGAGAGTGAACAGGCCATCCAAGCAATGTCACAGGAGAATGTTTTAGGAAAAGTCAAAACTCTTCAGGTAAGAAATTGTAAGTGGGAAAAATACTTAAAATGTTGTGGAAAAGGGTCTCCAGAATGTGTTATATGTGCATGAAGATGGATTGCTTTTCCAATAGCCTTGGGGAAATTTCTCAGCCATGTTAAGTTGTCTGGTGAAAAGCAATGTAATCCAGATAATCTGCAGAAGTTCTAGGTTTTGGTCTTGAAAGTTACAGCAGTGGTGCTGCAAACATTTCTGCAGAAATGTCCGTGTCTTGTGGAACTCATTTGAATTGAACTCATGGTTTTGGTGTGTCCTGATCTGTATGCCTGAGTCCTACAGATGTGGCATTGAGAGAAAAAATGAGAGTGGTGTTGGTGGTAGGGAATGGCATGTAGAGTGAGAACTTCTTTGTAAAGCTCATTTCACTATACATTTTTATGTATTATATTTCTTTTTCTCTTTCTTCTCGCTGTCCTTTCAATGGTTCTCATGAAAGATGGATTTGTTTATCTCTCCAAAGCATAAACAACACATTTGGGTGTTGCTTCTAAACAGCTTTACATGACCTGTTTTCCCTTCTTTTCTGGAGCTCTCTCCCATTAGTGCTCTAAATATTTTTTTGCTTTACTTGTATATCTGTAAGATTCCCAGCTCTGTGCCTTTCTAGATCTTGAAAGAACTGTCCTTCAGAAGCACATTGCACTTTATTGCTCAGGATGCTGACATGCCCTGTCAAAATGCTGATAAATTTTTAATGCTGCACAAGTGCTGTTACTCTGTAGCTGACTAGTAAAATACCATTGATTTCTTTTACCTCCAACGTCTACGCATGGTCCGTCTTTTCTGGTGAGTGAGATCATGCACAATAGAGAGCTCTGACCTTCAGGATTAAGTTGCTCCTGCTTCCTGCTGGTGCTGTCAGCAGGCAGAGCACCTGAACAGCACTGGCTGTGCTGACTGTGGATGAACTCTGAAGTAGAAACCACACTAGGGCAGCTCCAATTCCTCTGTGCTGGTTTTTCAGCTTAAATTTCCCTGGGTGAGGTAGATTCAGTGCATGCTACTTTACAGTCTGGAAACCATTGTGTTTAAAATGACTTCTGACTCTGGGCAAAGACAGGAGGTAGTTGGGCCTGCTTTGCAGTGTCCTTTCGATGCAAAACCAAAAAAATACCTCAACTTCTTCAAGGAGCAGTGCCCTCCCTATCCGTTGGATTTGTTGTCTTGGCTTCCATATGTTAGCTTTTCTATGAATAACTTTTCACTTTTAGGAGTGGCTTTTCTTATTTCAAATCTCAGTTTAAAATTCCCAATGAAAATTATTGCCTTCACTAAACTGAGAGACCCGATAAAAAGTATAGTTATTGCAGTTGCTAACAAACATCTTCACTAAGCACATGGTAAATCAAGAAAATTGGAGCAAAATACTGTCCCCTTTGAAAGTCACAAACTAAATAGCCAGTGATACACTCCTGCTCACGTGAACTTTGCATAAGCCTTTTTTGGTTGTGGTTACTTGTATGTATTTTGAGGGGAAGTATTGTTTCAGCTGCTTGATGTCAAATATGTTCTTTCCTTTTTATTTAAAATTGGAGGATAGTAGTTCATTTTTGTCATTTTAGTATAGCTGGAACCGAGCCTGTAACATACCCCATTCATTTTTCTACTCTGCTGATAATGGTGAGAGCAACTCATTTCATTCAGAAAGGAAATGCATAATAAATTGTAAATGACGCTTTTAACTATTTACATGTTTGCACAGAAGTTATATATTCATCTAAATTTCCATGGATTTTTTTTCATAAACCCATGGAAAGGCTCCCTATAACAAGCCTAGGGACCACCTCTTGAATCTGTAAAAATTGATGCCCAGCATGTAACTGTCCCAATTTCCCTAGCCATGATTTCTGCAACTGACCCCTGAGTTTTAGGACAAAATCATGCTAAAATCCCATTGCACAATTTTAGGTTGACCTTAGAGTTGAGTCCCAGGTCTGATGAGTTAGTTTGACTATTGCTCCTGTCTGAAGGTTTTATGCATTCCATACCCCATCCTTTTTTTCCTGCTGCAGTGTCTTATGAGAGAGCGTTTGCTGTGTGACTTTCTGGTCACAGAAAACACTGATACTCAGCCTCCTTTTATCAGAAGCTTGTATCTACATTGAAGACCCTTTCTGCAAGCTCACTCCAACTGGGAAAATCGGTATTTCTTAAACTGGTGGAATAGGATGAGTCAGTCATCTCTTCTGGAGAGTACTCCACTCCTTAAAGTCAGTTCTGAGGCCAGTTCCCAGTCCCAAGTCATTGCTTTGCCACCAGCATTACTGTGGTTTTGCCCAGGCTTGTATGTCACAATGGAAGCACTGCCCTTCCAGTTTCTATTCATACTCTACAGTAAAGAATTGTTGCCAGGATTCGGTGCCCCCTGCTGACTCTGGATTTGCTGCATTCAAACAGAGATCAAAAGCTTGGCAAATTTTAACCTGTGGTGGTTTGGAGCTGGCTCCCTGCCAAGTCTCCAAAACCCCTACCATAAAGCTCTCCCCCCTCCCCCAAAAACCAGAACCAAAGGGAAAAGGAAAAAAAACCCAAGAGAACCGAAATAAAAGAGAGAGCTAAAGCAATATATATATACTTACACTTATATTACATTTATATACAATTTAAAAAAGTATATACACATAAATTAAAAAAAAAAAAAACAACCCCCTGAAAAACAGATATACACACTTGATAAAGACTAGCCAAAGAAAACCTTAATACTTTCCTTGAGATAGCCCAATCACTAAATTCTGCTGCAGCCACACCACCATCTCCCAAGGCCTACAAGGCCTCACCAGGCCTCACTCCTCCACAGAAGCGGGACCGGCCGCAGGGATCTGCTGCCTCCAAACCTCACCAGAAGGGAAGAGAATGAAGGCTGCTCCCCTCTTCTTATTTATACCCTGGTTTACGTAAAAATCGTATGGAATACTGGGTACGTGGTCACTTCCTTGGTTACAAACTGATCACCAAGGAAGGCCCAGCCAAAACCACCAGATAACCCTTTTCAGGATTTTTTTTTGGTATGGTACAGTAAACATTCCTGGAAAACTTAAATCTGTTTTTTGAAAAGTCACCAAGCCGAACAGATAGTATGATGAAAAGGATTTTGAAGTCAGAATAGTGATGCAGGCCATTTACTACTGATGGTGCTGGATCTCATTCTGGGGACCGCCAAAGTGTTTCTCCCTTCTTGCCTTGCCTTTCTGCTGGTTTGGAGTGTTGATGAACCCACAAAAAATGTTGTGTAATGGTGCAAACTCTGTAATAGTCTGGGCATCTGGCCAGCATGTGCGCTGTTTCAGCTTCTTATTGTGGGAATTCTCTCTTTATGACTATGTGTGCAAGATAAACTAGTCCTTTCTAGAATTGCCCTCATTTGTTTTTATTGATTTTCAGATTGCTAGCATTCATCTTATTAAGCTTTCCGTAAATGGATTTGGTCATGTTCAAAGGTTTTAGTGAGTGCTACAAGTCAGGCTGAGTAAAGCCTGACCTCTTGTTAACCTCCAATAGCCTTTGTGTATCGTGAAGTTACTTCATGTTGGCTCAAGCCATCTGCTGTTGTAAAAGCAGTCTTTTCCTTGTCCTTTGGATCTGCTGAGATTTATCATTACCTAGTTTGTAAGATCCAGTGTAGAAAGCCAGCCTGAACCTGCTCCCACAAAGAGGTGGTAGCCAGGCGTTGGTACTCTTAACGCTGAACTCTTTTAGTTTCTGGGGATCTGTTGCTTTACTTCTCAGACATAACTGTGAACGAGACACCACGAATGTTTAAAATGTAAATCTGTCAGTGTGTCAGAAAAAAAATAAACCCTGGGAACTTGGTTTTACATCCTTGCCTTTCATAGGTTAATGGTTTTTTTTTTCTTCCATTGAAGTGTCTTAGAACTACTTCCTCATATTTTGTAGCTGTGACTCTTCTTCCTACTACCGATATTTTCCAGAAATGGTCAACAAATGAACAGTTTTTTGTTTCAGACTCGCAAAAAACTGCAGCAAGTAAAATGAAAGCTTGTTTAGAACATTAGTATCCTGAAGTGTCTAAGCCATTCTGTCCCTTTTGCTGTGAAAATACTGTGGTGTGGCACTGCTGCTGCCTCTGGAGGCAGCTTGTTCTCTGTCTCTTGCCTTCACTGAAAGTATTTTGGGTCATCTGGCATCTCTGAGGCTGCAGCAGTCAACTGCAAAAAATATTAAATGTTGAATATGACATATGGCTTATGGCATTTAGGAACTACGGGGTTACATCCTTTCTGTTTCATATGGCCATGTGGCTTACAGCAAACAAACCCTCTGCTCTGTAAATTTATAAAACACCCATTTATTACACAAATATTGATTATGACAAAACCACTTCTTGGTCAAATACTAAAGGGCCACTTTTAAAATTCACATTTCCGTGGCTTTCTGATGCTGAATGTCACTGATCGTTTTCTTCCTGTCAGACCTAATGACTGTTCACTTTTGGATTGCATTTCTTTTAGTCATTAGCATATCTTAGCTAACGATCAAGCCAGTGCTTCCCCTACTGTGCATAGAACATCTGTATTCTACCCGTGATTCCCATTGTTGCTTCTGTTTGATATAGAACAGATCTCAACAAGGCTTCAAAGTTATTTGCAGAACCTCAAAGCTATTATCTTTTAACTTGATGCTCTGCATTTTTCAGAATTGAGTGTGAATTTTCACTGCATGATTGCCTAACTTTGTATTTCTTACAATTAATTGCTTTGTTCCTAATATTTTCTAGTGCCACTGAAGCCTAATTGTTTTTCTCATATTTGAAAATTGATTTTACTTTATAAACTGAATTTATATTTTCTTTTTCTTAATCATTCTAACATTTCTTGGGCAGACTCTCTTTTACCTATGATCATAGTAAGCCCTGAAAATGAGCTTCTCTTTCCTTCCTTGCATCTGCCTTGCTTGAGGAGAGACTCTGGTGACAAATACCACTGATGCAGTACCTTCAGGCTTCTGCAGAAAGTCTTGCTCTTTACACTTGAGTCCTCCAAGTGGTCTATTGCCACTATATACCAAAATCTTAATTTGTGTCTGGACTTGCCAAAAATACACATCTCTAGAAATCCATTTACAATATGCTTCTTCACCATTCTTCTATTTTAGACTTTCCCCAAAATTGTCTTCAAGTATAATGCCTGAAACAATGCCTCACCAGCAATGCAGAGTGGAACAGTTCCCTCCCTGTATCTTATATCCAAAATGTGTGCTAATACTTCTTATTTTCCCCATTTCCAGTAGGTTTCCATATTAATTTACACCTAGACTACTTTCTAAAGGCCCCAGCTATACCAATATAACTTGTTGCATGACACTTTCCAGTTTATTCTCTCTTTGACTAAAAAAAAAGATTATGTGGTGTTTCATTTGGTTAGATGTGCTACAGTTTTTCCTGTTTGGATTAAGAAGTGAACTCACTTCCAAAAAAAGAATAATTAGGTAAACAGTTTTCTCAGCCTAAAATGAAATCATAGAATCATAGAATCATAGAATTAACTGGGTTGGAAGAGACCTCCGAGATCATCAAGTCCAACCCTTGATC
>JAWWLV010000144.1:45510182-45532846 GCA_035041135.1 Platyrinchus mystaceus | reverse complement strand
AGGAGGTTTATTTCTGAAGTTATTAATGGTAAGCTGGTGTTAGTTAAATAGTATCACATTTTAGCAAATTATTTTGCATGAAATACAAGTGGGCCTTCGTCATGGTCCAGTTACTGAGGAAGATTTTAAAAATTGGATGAGTGCAAACTTTTTTTTTTTTTTAATGAATTCCTAGTACTTATTTGCCTGTATTAGATGTGCAGACCTGCCCCTCACCTCACACTGAATAGCACCAAAATGATAGCCAGGTTGCGTGTAAATAGACAAACTCTAATGAATCTTATAGAAAAAACATTATGGATGAGGTAAACCTGACCTGGATCTCATCCTAAAGCTGTCCTGTGTGTGGTTTCTCCAGTCACTGCTTCAATGGTATGAATGTCCTGTGTGGTAGCCGTGCTGTTTTGGTGCTGAGAATGGTTTGTAAGTCCTGTGGAAATGCTTGTCCACTGGCTGCAAACTGAGGGACTGGGAATGCCCACTGCAGTTGAAAAGGCTGGAAGGGAGAAATGCAGGCCTAAAAAGTTTCTCTCTTTCCTTCTGCTTATAAATCTGCTTATTGACAGATTTCAGAGCAGGATGGTGATTTCTGGCTGTTAAACTACAAGCCTTCTTGCACAAACCAAAAGAGGCCAGGGTCGTTTGTCTGAGCCCAGTATGCATCTGTGGAGATTTCCAAAAGGGAATTGAGACGTGTGACTGTGCAATGGTAGAAGAACAAAATGTCATGTCTGCAACTTCTAGTGACTGACATTGCAAATAATCCTCCTTAGGCGACCATCATCCACACACTGTCAGCACAGGGAATTCTCAAGTACAGAGGATTTATAGTTTTATGTTCAGAAATACATGTCTAACTGAAATGTTTGCGAAATTTAAAGCAGATGCTCCTTTTCAGGGATTATGGCCTCTTGCAGCTTAAGTTGATGTATCTCTTCATCTCTGGCTTAGACTATCCATTTGTGTTCTTCCAAGTAAAATTTGTGGGTTTTTTTCTTTTCTTTCATGGATGATGAATTTTTTTAGGATTTTTATGACTGACCAGGTGGAGAATGTATCAGTATGAAATTTTTCTGAGAGAGGATAATTGCATTGTAGTTACAATATAAGTACAGTCTAAAAAAGAACAAGGAGCAGGTTTAATATTGCACTTTAAAAGCAATAAGAATAAATTTGCTCAGTGTTACAGTAAGTTATTTGAGATTTTGACATTTGGTATTTAGCATCAGCTTTAGAAGTTAGAATGCACTGAAAGAAACTGGCGAGAGGAGAACTATTAGTGGAAGGTTTTGTTGTTTGTTTTTCTAATCTAAATTTGTTTTAAAAATGCCACTAAATAAATACTACAGTGAAGAGTCTTCTGTCCTGGAAGAATGCAAGGGCTACCAGAGTTCCTCCTTCAATATTCAAACTAATTTATGCAAGTCTGAGCAAATAAACATTAAAAGCTTTGAAGCAATTAGAAAAAAAACCAAACAAACCCAACAAACTCTGTACAGTCCATAAATATTGAGGATAGCCTATTTCTTGGAAATATCAGGAAAACATAATTTTAAACTTTTATGCACACAAATACACATTTTTGCAGCAGAGCCCTCAAGCGTCCTTAATGGCAGTTGGAAAGGCCATTCTTTTTCAAGCACAGACCATTCTCCACAATAACTCTGTCACCAAAAAATGTCCACCATGCATTGCACACAAAATAGATCAAGAACTTGGTCAGAAGATAAAGAGGGTAACACACCGTCCCTTCCTCCAAAACACATTGCAAGCAATATGTTAATGTGTGCATGTTGTCACCCCGGAAGAGATGCACAAATCCTTAGTTTCTCAGATGGTTGCTCAGATAATGCTGACAGTTCCAGTTTTCTGCCTAGGAGAACTATTTGTCTAGAAATATGACTTCGGGAAGAAGAAAGGAGCAGCCTCAACTTAGAAAACACATTATCAAATTAAAAAGCTGTTCCAAAATAGTTTTCTGCTAGTGTCAGAGGGCCTTCAGGCATAGAGCAGATTTACTGCCTTCACACTGTCTCATACAGACCCATCTGCCCATCCAGCTCTCATTTACACAATGGAAACATGTAAGATTTCAATTCAGCAAGTTGCACTGCTAACATGAAAGCTTGGGAGGACTTGGTGAAACCCTTGGTGAAATCCTTGCCTTCAGGCTATGGGTGCACTGCCAGAATTCCAGGTGGGAATAACAGTCTCTCATTCAGAACTGCCCACTATGCCAAAATGGTGTACGATATGAATTTCACTGCTTTCTGCCAGAATTCAAATGAGCATAAATAACTTGTCCATAATTTCACAAGACAGAAATGGGAGAAGTCCTTTGGAGAATTTTCTGTGCTTGAAAGACAGCAAAGCCAGAAAATAACTCCACGGTCCCTTCCTTTCTAATTGAGAATGATTCCCTGAAATATTTCAGGAAGAGAATGTATCAATACATGTTCCTTACTCCATTTGCTACTTCTAGAGAATTTCTTTTAACTCTTTTGCAAAAAGTTGGCTTTCAAAGTCTGTATGCTTTGTGTCTCTGAAGTAGCCAGAGCTGCAATTTCTCAAACTCCCTCTATTAGAGGACAGATATTATGTGGTACTTATTTAATTCAAGAGTACTTTCTTGTAACCCTTGAGAGAAGATTACTTTAAAAAGGAAAATAAATGGTGGGAAAGCTCTTTTTTTTCATTCATCTACTGCATGTTCCCTGCCTGAACTTCTTTGTGCAACAGCGGTGAGTGGCAATGCTTGTGAGCCTGAGCAGACATGAATTTGTGTATTGTTCCTATGAGATCAAGCATCTAAAAGAGCCGTGCTCACCCTCCTTTGAGAATTTGCCTCCTCCAAGGCCAGGTTGTGCCAAATTTTAACATTTAAACCTTATCATTAAACACTATGGTAAGGATATCTTTCAGAACTGCAGATATATGAGATGCAGGGTTTGGGGACTAGAGAAAGTTGCCTTTTGGGGTAGTTCTAGTTTCCCAGTGTGCATGTGGCTTGTAATTGTATCTCTTTGCAAAAATAAAGCGTCATAATTAGCTTTTATCAACAAAGTCTTAACCTAGAATATAGATTAAAAAAAGAGATGGAGTGTTTTGAAGTTCACAGTAAGTTTGCAAAAGTTGGCGACACTGTCAAGAAATCAAGTTGATCATCCAAAATCAGAAATCACGTAGCAAATTCTTGACCTTGGTCACTTTGTGGTGCATGCTGAACTTGTTTTGTTTTATTCATAATATAAATACCTATTTATCATTGTTGTTGGTTTTTTTTTTCCTTTTTTTGTTTTTCAGCAACAGTTGGCCAAGAATATAAAATTTGGGCAGCCTCCACAAATGACAGTTTCTGCAAGGACAATGGGGGAAGCAAACGCTAGTATAGAAGAGGATATGTTGCTCAGCAGCCCCATGGAGGTTGAGACTCAGCAGGACCCAGTGATCTCAGGCAGTGGTAATAAAGTAAGCACTTTAAATTGATGTGTCCATGGCATTATAGCAGTACTAAAGCAGTAAAATTCACTAGGGCATAGCAGATGTCTCCAGTGAGGCGCAGCAGAGCTCACTGGGCTGTTTCATATGGGAGGGTTCTCTCAGCTCGTCTTTCTGGGACTGGTGGGAAGCATGTTCTTGGCATCCTGATCCAGGTCACACAGATTTACTGGTTCTCTGAAGTTCCAGAAATTTAGACATTATTTGCAGTGTAGCCAGAAGACAGGAGAATTTTCTGAGGCAGAAAATATATTGAAAAATGGTCTTCCAAGCAAGGAAAGTTGTTCACAGCATCAAATGGCAAAAAGGAAAATCATTGCAAAATGAGAGGGCTCTGGAGCCTAAATCTGTAAAATCCTAGGTCTTAGGGTAAGTATCTATATTTGTTACAGAGAGAAACCAGAGGCAAAGAAGGGGAAAAGCATTTTGAATGCTCCCTAAATCCAAATGTCCAGTATAATTCAAATAATTCTTCAAATTATTTATGAAGATTTTGATATCAGGAACTGTGGGCAGTCAGGCATCCAGAAGAGTCTTGTTCAGACAGCGAAGAAACATGATGAGTGAGGAAAGGTTTCTGGAAATCCTCTAAGGCAAGACTGGTCCTGTGTGTCACTGTAATGCCAGAAAGCACAGGGAACAGAACGACATCCTTCTGTGCCTGGAGGAGGCTGACTTTGTGCCTGGGAACCTTTGGAAAAAGCGTGCAGCACCCACCACGTACATGCAGCCCTTAAAATCCCGATGGGATACTGAGGCATGAGCCTCCACTCATGCTCACTAACACCAGTGCTGGCCGTGTGAAAGGCAAAGGCAGGAAGTGTCCTCCGCAGCTCATGCCTATATTCAGCCAAACACACAGAAGGGAGATTTATGGCCAACGTGGCCAAAATTCTTCATCAATCTTTAAGGGGCAACATAGCTCTTCTGTGACCACTTCCTTCATGGTTGTGGTTGGATCTGTCAGGGAGCCAGGCATTTAGGTAGGACTTGCACACTCACACCTCTCCCTCGGCAGTCTGGAAGGATAAAAATGAAGCCAAAGTGGGATATATTTTTTCTGCTTCACAAATACTCCCTTCTGAAGCAATCAGTTAAGGTGAGTCAAGAATATCCTGCGTGCCTCAGAGCACAAAACATGCAGGTTTTGGCTATTTACCCTGTGTACCCTGGTACTAGGTGCAGATGTCTCCAACATAGATCAACATAGATTCTCTGCAGACAGCCTTCTTGATGGGTCTGTAGGAGACCCTAATGTCACCTTGTGAGCTCCAGCTTGAAGGAGACAATAGCTCAAGCACTAAAAAAACACTACAGTATTTTTCTGGGAGAAATTCAACCCTTACCACCTACTCTTTTAAATATTACATTTTAAAAACAAAATGACCACCCCTTTGCATAATTCTTTTTCCAAATACCGAAGGAGCAAACATCCCCACTCAGAGATGATTGTAGACACAACCAAACCAACTCTACATGCGTTGTGTCAACCAGAGCACTCAGCACTTTCCTTTTCTTTCTGCAAACTGCTCATTACTTGTGTTATCAGAGATAAGCAGGGAAATTAGGGAAGCATGGCAGCTTCCCTAGTTTCTGCTCTTGTCTCTTCTGCTGGCCTTGTAACTCCTCAGTGTGTCCATCTCCATAGGTCCTGAGGGATGGGGTGGCTTCTGTCGGGAATTGGTGGCCAGGACCACGTAGTGTTGGTCTACTTTGAACAACATCACTTTCCTGTGGTTCTTTGTGACTTTTGATTTTCCAGTCTGAGTAACTTGGATCAATAGCAATAGTTCTGGGTTTAATTTAACCTGTATTTGTGAAGCTGATTTTTTAGGTTGCATACTAACAACCATGTGTGCCTGGTATAATGGGAACCCAACATTCATTAGGTTATGAAGTAATACTGTGATAGAATGGTTAAAACCAGTGTTTCTGGGTGTAATCAATGCTGCTTCAACCCCTGTGCCTTAAAAATTCCCTGCTGTGAATGGCTTGGAGAGGGACAGTATCTAAGAATCCAAGTACTCCAGGCTTCCATAACTCTGTGGGTACAGTTAGCTCTCTAAGAAGAGGAGTTGTCAAGCAGAGGTAATGTCTAATCAGGTTACTATATATTTTCCTTACATGTAGGTCAGAAGAAAATAAAGTTGTAAGACCTGACTGAAATCCTACAAAACTGTACTCTTTGTTTTGGAACCTGGTTATCTTGTTAAGAAAGCCTGAGTGTTTTACCTTTTGTAGTGTTTTGTAGCAGTAACTGCCTCTGTATAGACAGCAGTGATTCAAGGAGTAGCAAAGAGAAACTCATAGCAGTAGGAACAAGAATTGTTTATCCATCAGTCCTGCAGTGATAGGAAACAGGGTAAAAATCCTATCCTAACATGCATGACTTCACAAGTCCTTTGAATCATGTTTATTAGATCCTTCATATTTTAATACTTGTCTGTGGTAATCTTTTCTAGCCCACTGACACTCCAGATTTCTTGAGAATGCTAAGTTTGCCTGGAACAGGACATGAAGCGGAAGAAAAGGTGAAAAAACTCTTACACTTGGTTTGCACTGAGTTACATTCTAGTTTTAAATAGTAGAAACCTGACAGTTTCTGCTTTTGGACATATTCCATTGTTTCATTGACCATCGAAGATTTTGTAAATGTTGTGCAGTTTTGGGGCTAGTACATAAGCAATAACTAAGATTGAGAAATCTGTTAAGAGCTGATTGCAGGAAACAGCAGGACTCGGTCTCTGCCAGCCTTGCAGCATTCCTGCATTTGATGTATTAATCACAGAGTTATAATTTTCATAAGTACTTCTACTACTTTGTTATGCCTGCATGTAATTCAATAAGCATATGCAAAATGTTCCTTCAGCTTCTAAGTAATTGGTTCCCTGATTAGCATGTGTTTAACCTCAGAAGATTACAGAGCTGTCTTGAAAACAATGTATGTGATTTTCTTTCCTTACAGAAGATGTTTTCTCCCTTTTTTTTTTGTCTGTCTTTTTTGTCCATTTGGATTATACCAAATACTAGTCTTGGGATGATAGCTTGGTGACTTATGGGGGAGACTGATGACAGGCTTACTCTTACATGCCTAGACATACAGTTCCACTGTATTTATTCATGAGAGGAATCTCACTGAATCACTTTGCTTATATTTGCACTTTCCGAACCCAAGTATTTTGAAGGGCACGAGAAAAAAAGCATCCGTCAAAGTCAGTGTTGTCTTATTTTATATTTTGCTGTTTGGTGCTTGCTTGGACAACTCCATATGACTGTGGAGGGAAGGTTTTCAGCAGGCACTATGCCAGTCTGGCATCCAATACTGCAGTCATCTCCCATGCAGATAATACAGTTCTGTACCTGTTCTTTTCTAATGTTTACATAAGTCAATCTGACTTCCTTTTGCCTAAAGTGTTTAATCTAAATTATTTAAAGATGTAGATCTTTTTTCACAGTAAGCAAACTTTAAAATGTCCCAGTGTTTGATGTTGCTTAAACCTTGCCTGTGCCCTTCCCATTCCCAGGAAGTTCAGAGTGGTGCTAAACTGTGAAAAAACTTCAATTAGAATGGTATAAGTAATTTTTATGTGATAACTATAAAAATGTGTAGCACTGAAAATGGGAAAATATTACAGCTGTAACTTTCATGTCCAAAGTTTGTGATTTGTATAATGGAAAACCAGGGTTTCAAATTTTTTTCTGCTAATAACTCCTTTGAATTCAAAACTTCAAAGGCATGTGTGTGTGCGCAAGCGTATCATTTACTCATTTATTTATTTTATGGAACAATAGCCTAATAACAATTTCATGTGTTTGTGATACAAACAGGTCACTCCAGTCAAATCAGCTCGGCCAAAAAGACAATTTTCCTGTTCTGGCACAATTGAAACAATCAATTTGGATTCAGTTCCCCAGGCTGTTGCTCGTCTAGACAACAGTGCAGCTAAGCACAAGCTGTCAGTGAAGCCAAAAAAGCAGAGGGTATCAAGAAAGCACAAGAGATTAACAAAGGTATTAAATCACTGGCCAAAAGCCAAGAGGAGGGGGATTACTTTTGAAGCTGGGTAAAACAGTCATAACTGAGTGCACCAGGAGCTACAGACATAGGACTGTTATTCACTTAAGATGCAATTAACGCTGTTACTTTAAGTCAAGAGAGAGATCTACAGCTGAAACCTGAGCTGGAGGGAAGATGTAAAGAAGTTATAATATTGCCAGCTGAGACAAACACTACTTAACAGAGTACTTCCACCAGGATTTTACACTGGGAGAGCTTTCTGAGTCTAGTTTTTCTAGTAAAAATTTTACATCATAGAGGCCTGAAGATATCTGCCACTGTTAATGCAGCTCTGATATAGGCAATTAGTAGTGCAAAACTTGGCTGGGAAAAAATTAAATTCTCTAAAACTGGTGGTTCTGACAGGGAAAATACCCTTGGTCTTATAGGAAAGAATAAGACTTAAGTGATGTAGCTCTAGCAACAGCTATAGAGTGAATTATCAAATTCTAGCTTTGTACACTTACTGCACATTTTTTGTATTTTATCCTGACATTTTACCAGTGCTTGTAAATGGGACAAGATTACTAAACTACACAGGGTTCAGGAGAGGCCACTGTCCTTTCTTCCGCACCACTGTATTTGCATTTATCACTCTTGCAATGAAGACATTAAATTTAAACCTCTTGTTTATACAGAATGGTTAAGTGAGGCCAAATGATGGCTCAAAAAATGATAGCTAGACAGGACATTAGCTGAGCTGTTTTCCTCAAGGGAAGTGCTGGGAAGCACTCTTCAGGTACAGCTCATCAGACCACGTTTCTACAGAGACAAGGAGTAAGCTGTGAAGAAGATCCACAGTTTGTTGCAAGCATTGCTCCCACATGCCAGGGCTGTAGGGCAGGCATGCAGAACCAGTCAGTGATGATCACAGAATAGTGCAGTGTTCTTGGGGAGCTCTAGGTTGGCTGTCCATGCATGTTCCCATGGTTCCTGCAACAGTACTGGAGTCTCAGCACAGCTAATGAGGAAGATATCCTGGCTCAGGATTTGTGAAAAGCAGCAAATTGTGTTTCCCTGAGCAGTGTTCTCTCCTGGCTACCATTGCAGAGCTCTTCTCTGAAGGCAACAGCTTCTGTTTCTGGAAGTAAGAGATAGATGAAAGAACTATGCCATGAAAGAACTGGCAAAACAATGCCCTTTAGCAGGCATTAATTATTTCAGGCTTAAAGGATGGAGTTCTAGGTAGTAGAACAGGCTTAGGAAACTTGTGCTCTATTCCTTGGAATTCTGTAAATTTGAAAGGTCAGGTCTCAAGGTATACCAAATGGTGATTCAATATTTAGCATTATACTGTTATCACTGTTGGGATGTTTTCTTTCTTTTAAAGGCTCTCATTGAAATAGGTGAGAGACATGGGATCTATGATGATGTGATTCATAAACTGGGGTGGGTGTGTTTTCTCTGGATCTAAATCACTGTTTAGAATAAAGTGGTTTGCATTTGCAACTCTTTGATCACTGTAAAGAATAACAAGCCAATAGGCAATATTCAGTAACTTCAAACATGTCTCTCAATTTTAGGGATCACAAAGTTTAACAATAACAGAATTTGAGCCAGAGGACCTGGAAACTCAGCTGTATGAGGACATATACCCGGGTTATAATGGACACTTCATAGCAGACAAGCTAATCCAGGGCAGAAACGAGCAGAAGCAGCTTCAGCTTGCAGAGGAGAAAAGAATTGAAGATCACTGGGGGATCCTTGAGGCTGAAAGGATAAGACAGATTGTAGAAATGGATGAACAAAGGGAAATGGAAGAAAAAAGGTGCCAAGAACTTGAACAGATGCACAAAGAACAGGAGAAAAGGTGTTGTGAAGAAGAGAGGAGGCAGTATCACCTTGAGGGAGAGACATCTTTGGAAACAGAAGAGCAAACATGTTATAAAGAGGAGAGAAGACTGATAGAGACTGCTTCTCCAGTTCCTGACACCTCATCTTCTCCAGCTCTTGCCTCTTTTCAAAGACAGAAGGAGTTGGAAGAGCAACAAAGTCAAGAGCTGGAGGTGCAGAAGCTCAAGGAACAAGAAGAGCAACAGAGACGAGAGCTGGAGGTGCAGAAGCTCAAGGAACAGGAGGAGCGACAGAGACGAGAGCTGGAGGTGCAGAAGCTCAAGGAACAAGAAGAGCAACAGAGACGAGAGTTGGAGATGCAGAAGCTCAAGGATCAGGAGGAGCAAAAGAGACGAGAGCTGGAGGTGCAGAGGCTCAAGGAACAAGAAGAGCAACAGAGACGAGAGCTGGAGATGCAGAAGCTCAAGGAACAGGAGGAGCGACAGAGACAAGAGCTGGAGGTGCAGAAGCTCAAGGAACAGGAGGAACAACAGAGACAAGAGCTGGAGGACCAAAGGTGCAGGGAACAGGAGGAACAACAGAGACAAGAGCTAGATGAACAGAAGCACCGGGAACAGCAGGAGCAGAGACATAAGGAATTGGAGGAGCAGAGGCATCAAGAATGGGAAGAGCAGAAGTGCAAAGACCTGGAGGAAAAACAGAGACGAAAGCTGAAGGAGCAGAAGAGGCTAGCGCTGGAAGAAGTAAGGCAACACAGGACTGAAAAAGAGTGTCAAGAGGAAGAAGAAAGAAATTGTCTGGAGAAACCAAAAGTACCCAAGGAACAAAATAAGGAAGAAATACAGAGACATGACCTAGAAGAGAAAGAGCTTCAAGACACTGAAATAAAACTGAAGGATAAAGAACCTGAGAGCCTCAAGCAAGAGAAGAAACAGGTGGAACAAAGGCATTTGAAGGAGAAAGGAGAAAAGACAGAGAAGGAACAACCCCAGCAAGTAATAGATAAAAAAAAGAAGCGGGAAGAGCAGAGGAAACACAAGCTCACAAAACAAATGCACATGGAAAGTTCAGATTGTGTGCCACAAGATGAACTAAAGCAGCAGAAGGAACAAAACGGACAAGAATGGGACAAGCTGAAAGAGCAGAAGGTAGACACAGAAGGAAAAAATCTTCAGGAAACCCAAGAAATATCCTTGGAACAGCCACAAGAAAAGGATCAGTTGTGTTCCGGAGGGGCTGATAGGCATCCAATAGAGGAGAAGCTCCAAGAAGGATCAAGAGCCCAAAATCTCAAACAGCCAGAAAAAGGGAATAAAACAGCAGAAGAAATGCTAGCCCAGAAACTGAAGAGAGATGTTGAGGCTCAGGAGCAAAAGCGCATAGGGGAAGAACTTCGGTGGCAAGAGGTAGATGAAAGACAAACTGCATCCAGACCCTTCACATTTCAAGTGTCTTCTGGAGATAAACAGATCATATTTCAGAAAGTAAATTTGAGTCCTGTCACGCCCGTCAAAGGAACAGGACCCTCTTCTCCATCTGTCAAAGACTGCAGGGTGCACACTATCAGTAAGGGCTCTCATACCCTCCCGTCATCTGCGTGTGTACCCCACACAGCTATTTTGGTTACTGGAGCCCAGCTGTGTGGCACAGCAGTTAACCTGAACCAGATTAAGGACACGGCTTGCAAATCATTACTTGGCTTAACGGAAGAGAGGAAAACTGTGGAAATTCCTTCGCCAGAGAAGTCCCAGAAAAAAAAACAGGATCCCAAACCTAGCAGCAGTAAAATTAAACAAGCTCAAGAGACATTGAACAACCAGGCTGTACTAGCTGAGTGGGCCTCTATTCGCTCCAGAATACTAAAGAATGCAGAAAACAACAAATATAATGAGAGAGATCGAGTTAGTGTCTGCAGGCACAGTGACGACTGGACACCCCGAGGACGGGGTGCTCCCCATGGTAATTTAAGGAAAACCCTTTCTGCAAATGCAAAGTTCTCAATAACACCAGCATGGCAGAAATTTTCAGAAGTTTCAAAAACCAGTTCAGACCCTGAGAATGTAAGTGTGGCAAAAGGTAATGAAACAGTGGCTGTGGGGAGAAACACTGGCTCATCTGCTGATTTGAAGGAGGATGTGGCTACCACTTTTAAGGATAATTTAGCTGAAAAGGCTAAGGAGAAAATGGAAACCCATTGTGAAGAGACAGACAATACAGAAGGCTGTAAATTTGCAAAAGATCTTCCATCTTTCCTTGTTCCAAGTTTTCCTCATTCTCCAGGTAAAGAATCACCTAAGCCAGAACTTCCCAGTGCTGTGGAAAATCAGCAAAATAACAGCACAAAAAAAGCAGACAAACCGTCACCAAATGGAGAAGAAAATGTTTCTCCTTTTGGGATAAAGTTACGAAGGACAAACTATTCTTTACGTTTCCATTATGATCAACAGGCAGAGCAAAGGAAAAAGAAAAGATACAGTGCAGGAGACAGTTTTGATGGTGTGCCTGACCCACTCACCTCAACAGAAGGTGAGAAAGAATCTGCTGTTTTTGCTCCACAAGAGAGTACATCCCCTGATATGGGGACAGCAAATGTTAATTTAAAAGAATCTTCAATTACTGTGATCGAGTTTTCACAGCCAGTGGGCACACCAGTGATCCCACCAGCCACTGGCCAGAATGCTTTACTCGCTCATGAGAAACCAGCATGCAAGTCAGTGGTCCCACAGAAACCTGCTTTAGCTCCAAAGCCCACCAGCCAAACCCCACCATCATCTCCTCTCTCTAAAATGAACAGATCAAACCTACCTGAAACGCTGGGGCAGAGGGTGGTTAAAGCTGAATCAGATGGTGGCTGGAGAAAAGAAGACAGAGCAAATACAGTGCACCCCACACCGTCTGATGAGTACAAAAATGAAGAGGAAGAAATCAAAGAAAAGAAGTCATTTTTCCCATCTCTAAGTATTCCATGGAGAGAAAAAAATGAGAAAAAGCCTGAGCCATTGAAGAAAGGTATGTATTTTTCAAAGCATATTTAGCTATTGTCTGCATTTCCAAAGTGAGATGCTTAAAATCCAGAGGAAGACATTTGGTCTTAAGCTATAATTTTTACCTGGCATGTTATTTGTGGAGGACCACTACTTTGTTTAGGGTTGTCTGAATGAGCAGGAATTCCTATCCCCACAGTTTAATTCAGAGACGCACAAACTCAGTGTGACCAGTGCAACCTGCTAGAGAAAGTTAATTTCAGGGAAGTAACAGAAGTGTGTGTTTCCTTGCAGAGGTGTTACCTGGTTAGTCAGGGGATGGACACTGTGGTCCACATGTAATGGTGTCAGCAGAGCAGAGGGTGTAATTTTTAAAATTTACACTCTATTGTTTCTATTTTTTAGGGAACTGTTATCTAGTTTAACAAATATTAAAATTTAAGTCCCCTTATCCTGGGCAAACTATCTAACTCAATATAGCTGAGCACGGGAGTCTGTGTTTCAGAGCTACTCTTCAGTAGTAGAAACAATTACAGTAGTCATAGTGCCTCTTTAAAGAAGGGCTGAAAGCCCCTGTGTCCTGAAGTAGTAATCTGTACAAGAAAGAAAATCATCCTTTCAGTGTAAGGACACTCAAAAGAGCAAGGCAGGAATTCAGCATTTCATTGGGAAATCCCAATTTCTTTCCATTCTTGAATTTTGCAAGCATCAGGACACTTCTAAAACCATCTCTCAGTGGAACTGCTGGGGGTTTTTTTGTTGTTGTTTTTGTTTTTTACAATTTTTTACACTTTTTCTTTTGACTTCCATTTTTTTAAAATGAGGATTTATGGAAACTAGTTGTATGCACAGCTGCTGGCTGGGAGAGCAGGGTCTGGGCCAGCTGAGGGTTTCTGTGCTCACTGAGCTCTGCAGAAGCACCTTTGCACCCTAGTGCTGCTCCCTGACACTCACAGTTCTATACTGGGTGCTCCAACTCCACGCAGAGTACAGAAAGTCAAATGCTCAAGTGTCAATATAAAAAAAAAAGGTTTTTATAACAGAGGCTGAATTTACAGCAGCACGTAATTTTAGTCCCCTTCTTTTGTATGTAGTTCAGACACTCTTCTTCCCTTAATTATGGCTGAAAAACCAGGGAACTGCAGTATGTAGTGGCTGGATCCCTTTCATCAGTTATAAACAATCAAGGCAAAGATATTACTTTCACCAAATATCCCACACAATGCAAATATTTGTATTGAATAAGGCTGTAAATCTGGAGTAGGCTTTTTCACCAAAAAAAAAAAGATACATTTTGGCAGCTGTATGAGTGTGTCAAATTAGGTCTTATTCCTGAGGCATAAAATGTGTTTCAGGATTTGCCATGCAGTCCACGAGGGTCTGTGACTGACATGACATTCAATGGGCTTAGCTCCAGTGTTTCCACAAGGTACAGAAGTTGTACAGGTTTTCTGGACACAAGAGATGTGCATTATTCAATCAATTCTTGTCATGTTTTCTTTCAGAAAAGCCTGTCCTCCAGAGCAGGCACTCTTTAGATGGCTCTAAATTGATGGAAAAAGTGGAAACTTCACAACCGCTTTGGATTACATTAGCGCTGCAAAAGCAAAAGGGATTTCGTGAGCAGCAAGCCACAAGGGAAGAGAGGAGACAAGCCAGAGAGGCAAAGCAAGCAGAGAAGCTGGCTAAGGAAAATGTAAGCAATCTTTAGGAACCCGCTTATTAAAAATACTGATACCATGATTATAACTATTAGCTAATTTTGTTATGTGTAGCATTTTTTAAATGCTTCTTTTGTAAGATTTAATAAAAGCTAAAATGACAGTGAGTAAAAAGTAGTCTGAATGTCTGGAGTTTGCTTTTGCAAAACAAGACCTCCAGGAAAAAATACTTTGCAACAGTGTGACAATTTTAGTGTAAACTTTGATGATATCAGGTGGTAGTTAATGGCAATCATAAGCACAACTGTGCAGGTGATGGAACAGAAAAACTGTGTGCAATGTGGTTCTTTTAGAGCTTGAGTAAATAAGATGTTAACCTTTAATGCTTGAGGAATAACAGCTGGAATACACCTTTATAGGTGTATATTAGTAAGTCTGAATTTATTTTTATTGTAACATGTATTATTTGGATAAAATACAGATAAATTAAAGAAATAAACAATCATGTGATACATTCATATGCCTTAAGCAGGCACTGAATTCAAGTATCACTTCTTTCCTATTCTCCAAATAGTTATTTACTCTCCATGTTAGTAAGGAAAGCACTTCCACTTAGAGTACCAAAGTGATGCTACACAGTGATGCTGTATATAGATACCACAGATGGTTAAAAGGGAGATTATGTGGATAACTAAATATATTTTGATGTTTGTTATGAGACCCAAATTTCTGATGGATACATGCACAACCACTGATATAGACGACTGGCAGAAGAAAACCAGTGTGTGTGAAGTTGCCTGTAGATACTCAGTGTGTTTCAGTGCTGTATTTAATAGGCAGGGCTGGCTCAAACTGTTCAGGATTTTGACTGAAATGACAACATGACAAATTTAACTTTGTGCTGGGATTTTTTGGGTTCTAGAAGTATCAGTGTTGTGATCCTTAGCCAAAAAGGAAGGTTAAAGAAAGGCCAGGTGATGAATGAAAGAACCAAATGTGTCACCTCAAACTTGTAGCCATTACATGACAGACTGTTTCGCATTTAGCAGTTTTCCTTCTCTGTTCTAGGCTGCTGTAAGTAATCAGACAGATAATAAAAGCAGCAGCAGCAGCAAAACAAGCACACTGCAGAAATCTACAACTCAAGAAGGGGAGAAGAAAACTGAGACTGCTGTGTCAAGACTAGAAAGAAGGGAGCAGCTAAAAAAGTCAAACACCCTTCCAACTTCTGTGACAGGTACAGTGAGAAATTCAGATTCGCTCTAGGAATAATGCAGTTCAGAAATGGTATTGCATGTTTTGGAGAAAGTGAACACATTACGTTCCCCCCATTATATATTACCCCTAGAATTACAAATGAATTTGCCTTCAGCACAGAACAACACAACTTGTCCATGTCTGATGTGCTGGCCAGTATGCTCGAAATACATAATTTTAACAGGTTTTTAGTAGGTTCCCCAGGTTATTAAGGCTGCACTACTGCAGTTCCTTAGAATTACCCCAGTTCAAGTTAACAAAATTAGGCTGTCTCCCCAAGCCATATCCAACAGTATTTTTGGAACATGACTAATGCACATTAGAGGGATCTGATTTACTGTAAACTGAAATTGCAGTACTGTTTTGCCTTTAGGTTGGGGGTTAGCACAGAAGGAGAATGATATTTAACTTCTACAAAACATATTTGTATAGGAAATGAAGCACGTTGTGTTCTCACACCTCCCAGTTTGTCAAGGAGAAATATTCACCCCACAATACTGGAAATCAGTATTCTCATTTCATTGAAAAATGCAAAAATGAATCAGTTCAGTTGAAGCTAGCCTGTTACCAGTCAAATATTTGGTATGGAAGGTTGGAACCATAACCTACTGCTTTATCTCTCACTTCACTTAAGATGAAAAAATTCCATACTCAAAAGGCAGGCATACTGAAATAAATACTTCCCCATAGGGCATAATATTTGGGGTGGTATAAGGTGATTGTTGAAATAGAAACTTGCCTAATATTTCTCTAGCTGACAGTAGTCCTAGGCTAAAGGTTTTGGAGAAAAGTACAGATATGTTGAAGAAACCTTTTTACAAGTTGCAGAGTAAATATCATGGGCTTCTTTGAAAGTAAATACATATATCGGTTGCATCTAGTCAGTACCACTCCAAGCCAGGAACTATGGAATGCAACTTTTGAAAGCAATGAGGTGATTTATTTGATTTGTAACAGTAAAGGCTAAACCAGTGCTGCTCCTACACTACAGACTGTCTCAAGCTGAACAACCCCTATGCATGTCTATATTCAGTTGTTCAGCAGCTGGATGTTCACACTGCAGCTGCACACCAGAGCAGATATCCCTGAGAATTTGCAACAACTTGGGTTGGACTAGACAGCCTTTAAAGGTCCCTTCCAACCCAAACCGTCTCACATAGATTGCCCACAATTTTCATGCTTTACAGCATTCCTGTCAACCTGTAACAAGGTTCTATTGCAACCCTACCCCGAAAGATTCATCAGTGTGACGTTCTGCTGAACATGGTCAATTCTAGCAGAAATTGAACTCCAGCACAACAGATGATGCTACATCAGACCAAAGAAGGGTCAAAACCCAGTTATCCAGGATCAGTCTGTCTGCACTAGAATGAGAGTTCAGGGGGAAATTGAGGAGGAATTACCAATTTTCAATTACCTAAAGTGAAACAACTCTATTGGCCCTAAAGGGAACAGTGACTGGATTTGCCTGTGATTACTGGCTACATTTAGAGCCAGGCAGCCATTAGCACCTACACAAATATCTATATACAAGTATTTGTTTATTATGGAAGACAAGACCAATTTGGGTTTCCCACAGTTAGAAGAGCATTTAAGACAGAAGACCAGCCTAGGACATGTTTAAAATGAGTTTGTTGAGTTCTCCTTTAAGGATATTAAAAACACCCAACACTTAAAGGTGTATTTCAGACTTGCACTTGAGTTTTGTACAGCCGGAACTGTTAAGAGTGTCTAACCTTTAAAATAGCATAAATTACCATAGAATTTAAAATAATTAGCTTTTCAAAATGTCCATCTACAGCAGTAGCTGCTGCTACTGTTCATTTTCTTACAGATAAAAATATATGATTAAAGATATACTAGAAAGAAAAACAGAACAATTTTTGGCATCCATGGAATTTTAAAGCTTTTTAAAACATTCAAAACCTGAAAATGAAATTCAACTAAAGGAATTTGGACTGAATCTGAACATTTAACAAAAAAAAAAAAATCTTTTTGGCTCAAAAAAAAAATGTGCAAGGAGGAGAATAAGAGTTATTTCATAACTATGATTTTTAGAGTTACTCCATAGGTTTCAGACAGGACTCATTTCAAGGGCATTCACTGTCTCAGAGTTAATCTTCCCATCTGGCTACTACGATACATTGTACAGTTCTGCTCTTAGAAATCAGTTCTTTATTCAACACATTTTACTGCAGAGACAGCTGTTTGTCTTAAAGATATTACTTAGAAGAAAATGTGTCAAACAGCTAGTGGAGAGAGGAGATTTATTTCTTTTTCAGGATAGTCTCACAGGCAGGGTTAACTGAGGCAGGGAACTAAAGGACCACTTTCTTCTCTGTGCTTATTTAAGAACACTAATCTGAAGAGAGACACTAAATTCTATTGTATATAGTTGGCTTAAACATGTGCAGCAGCTGCATTACCAAAGAGAAAAAAACCCCCTAGCTTTATTTCCCATTGTTTGGTATGTTGCAGATGTAATTAAAATAGTTTATGTAAAGAGGAAGACTGGCAAATTGGAAATATTTCCTCTGGCTCTTGCAGAGACTGAAAATTTTGTTCCTGTTTTTGTGAGTTAGATTACTTGGAGTCTGCTCTGGAAAAGGAAACGCAGATCCTCTTCACTTGATTATTATGCAAATACAGTAAGATTTACCTAAAAGTGTTGGAAATAAATACCAAGTGTTAGGTCAGAATATAGAACCAACAACAGTTAAGGAGGCATGATCTGATACTGAGTTTGGTTGAGTTTCACAGAATATTCTGAGTTAGAAGGAGCCCACAAGGATCACTGAGTCCAGCTCTTAAGTGAATGGCCCATATGGTGATTAAACCCACAATCTTGGTGTTATCAACACCATGCTCTAACCAGCTGAACTCATCTTCACATATAAGTGAAATCTTTAGAATCCTGCAACACAGCACAGGGCTCAACTAATGTTTTTTTCTTTTTCCTCTCCCCACCCATCAAAAACAGTGGAAATTTCAGATTCTGTTCCATCAACCCCACTAACAAAAGAGGTGGCCAAGAGATTCTCTACACCTGATGCTAACCCTGTGTCAACAGAACCAGCCTGGCTTGCATTAGCCAAGAGGAAAGCAAAAGCCTGGAGTGACTGTCCGCAGATCATCAAGTAAACTGTAAAACTACATCTATATTGCTGACTACTAATTGCTTTCTTTTATTTATTCTGCATTTTACACATGACAAAACTGAAAATGCATGTATGGAAGGACTGAAAACTGAACTGATTACCATTTTTGCTCTAGTTCACTGTTCAGCCTACTCAAGTCATATATTCCATTGCTTTGACAAATAGCTAAATGAGGTCATGGCAAAAATTTCCACAGCCAGACTCTCAAAAACTTAAGAATGTTCAGATACTGGATATAAATTTTAGCGAGTATCATAAGGGCCAGGACTTCAGTTCAGATGCTTCTTAAATTCTGTGGGTACTCAGTTCTGGAATTTTAAATCTCTATACATTAACTGAGATCTCAGAATTTTTTTTCAGCAGTCTGTTGTTAAAATTAAGGCAAGATGCATGTTCCCTTCTCTTATTCATAATTTTTTTTAAAAAAATGTTAAGCTGTATGAACTGTCAGTTCTGCCTGCTATTTGAAAACTTTTTCCCTAATGAAGAACTTCAAGATATACCGTTCCACATGCAAATAATAAGTAGAAAGATGGTACCATCCAAATGCTGAGGTAATTTCTTCCATCGTAGTATTAATATACTACATCTATATTCCCTCATTTCTAGGAAGAAAACTATTAATCCTACTTAAAAACCCCCACAGTTATTTAAACAAATATCATTAAGTTTTCAGAAAGAAGCCAGGAAGTCAGTGTTTCTTCTAGTCATTTAAACGCATCACTGTTTGTGCTTGGCCATATTTAAGATGCATAGAGACAGTGATTGCAGATTACAACTTTAAATCAATTGAATGACTGGAATTAAACTGCTCCTGTGCAAATGTAGCTGTAGAATTTGTCTCAGTAAGTTCCCACAGGAGTAAGACTGGCAGAACTGAAGTTAAATGAGAACTGAAAGCTAAGTCAGTGAGAGTCTCAGGAGTTTTAACTCGGCATTCTTCCCGATTTTACTCCACATGCAACTTCAGGTAGTTCAGATAACTTCCTGTACTTTGACCAGTACAGCCAGATCACTTCAGAAAAGGTTACTTACCCCATCTCAGGTATCTGCTGTGGCAATTGAACACTTTATTACTTCACCTAACTAAAATAAAAATGTTCACTCCTTCTCTCTTACAAAAAAAGGATAAAGTCCATGATGTAATAAAAATGTCGCTATCCTCAACATCCCATAGAAATAGCTAGGTCTGCATTTTTAAAAGTCACCCTATTAAATAGGTCACTTGAGTTGGTTTTACAAGGAAGACTTCAAAAAAATCTGAATGTCTCCTTATAACCATAAGGCTCAAAGGTTCCTACAACACCATAAAAGGAGACATTTTCATAAAAAGAACACACATCATTATAGAATGATTCCACATATGCTTCATGGAAGTGTTTTAGCCAAACTGCTGTATGCAGCATGAGGACTAGCACTTTATGCAGAAAACAGAATGAAACCTGTTGTATCCTCCTGTTCCCAGAATCAAACAGCAAGTCATTGTCGAGTACAGCCTTTCCCACCAAGCAGTGGCTCAGTATCATGGTTACAATAGCACAAACACAGTGGATGTGTTAGATTGAGTAGATACGCAGCAGCAAGATGGGCTTTCTTGGTCAAAAGCCATCAGTTCTGCTCAGTTTCATATTTAAAACAGAATCTCTAAAGTAACTTTTTACTGTTAATACAAGTAATTACTATGTTTTAAACAGATATTGGGCAATGCTGCTCTCAAATGCTTAGGGGAAAAAAACCCTTAATGCCTTCAATATCTGAAGAAAGAATTGGCCCCATAATTCTTTTTGCTCTGCTAGCACCAGGAATTAGTGCATCTTAACTTAAATTTAAGGTTTTTTTCCAAGTTTGTTTGCCTCCAGTATCTATTTGTAATCTAAACTGTCTGAAACCCATCTTCACAACTATTTCTTGGGAAGGGGAGCCAGGTAGACATACAGAGAAGGTGAAGTAAATCAGGATTAAAAATACTCTGAAAAGCATAGCAAAGTTAGGTGCTATTGTGCATGACATAAGGATGCAATTTTCCGATACAATCCATTTACAGCACATAGAATAAGCTTTCATTACGGATGTTCTTAAGCTGAAGCTTGAAAGCAGAGGGTTTTTTCAACCATAAGGGTATCTAGTGTAACAATGGAAACTGTTACGTGCAGTACTCAATGGAAACATTTCTAAAGTGTACACGTGCAACAGTGACATTTCATGTTAACTTAACAAAAATTTGCACTAAATACCAATGAAGTGAAGTGTTACTTTGCTTTAGCTTTGTTGCAACCATTTCTGATAAAGTATTGGAAAACTGTAAAAATAAACCCAAAACATTACTACCCAGTTTAAAACAGCAAAAATACTTTAAGAACTGAACAAGCCACTATGTAGTATATTGTCTCAAATTTTTGTAACTTATACAAACACAAAATACCATTTCTTCTGACAAGGTTATATATGATTAACCTCTATGTTCATATAGTAATGTATAAAAACTATAAGATGTATAATTGTGGGGTATTCGTTGTGTACTTTTTTAATTTTTCAAATGTTTTAAAGTGCAATTGTTTATTATACTAATGTCATTTTAATTCTTATTAAACTATAACCCAGTCAAAATTATCTAATCGATATATGTATTCTGTGTCTCCTTTTGCTAATCATGCAGTTCAGATTTGCTTTACAAAGAGAACTTTTTACAGTGCTACACATCTTGCTTATGCATTTCTGCTAATAATAAAATGGAGGAACCAAATGTCATAAAGCAATATAGGATTCAAAGTAGATGGCTCATCAGAGAGAATAAGATAATAGTTTTTATTATACTTTCTTTTAGAAGACTCATAATCAGAAATGCTTTCAGGGAAGTGTACTTTTGTCACTGCAAATACTTGATTTGCATTAGTAAGGCCTCTGGTACTTTTAAGATGTTAAAGACAACCAAGCCCAATTCACACAACCATTTATTAACAATTCTTGTAAAGACAATGTAGACAGCATTCATTGAAATCACTTAAAGTTATTTGAAAATGGTTGATTTGAGCAGTGCACACTTCATCTTGGAACTCATACTGTACCTGTCACTGAAATTGAATAAATATATACAGTATATTCTCCATTTTAGAATACAAGAAGTAACTCCTACTGACTTTGATGAAGTCTAAGTATATGCTAGAATGAATTGAAGTCATGGAGGGCCTAGATCCTTTACAGAAGAAGAACTATTCAGTCTGTACAAACTATAGTAACAGGCCGCTCCTACCAGGTATATGCAATGCAGGTTATGTCTTCAGAAGTCAAGTTAAAAGTTAGATTCAAAAAAGGACTTGGTTTACCTTGCCTTGGCACAGAAACCTTGCTGGACTAGACAAACACTAGCCTGATAACTGGAAGAGCCAGGCACAGCCCAGGCTGCACTCAGAGAAAGCAACACATTCCTCCCTCGGAGACAAGCACGCTATTGCAAGCTGTGGAGTATGGCATCTTACTGCAGATTCTCCCTTCTCTGGGAAGGTGCTGAGCAGCCATCCTGCTTCCATCAGTACAGCCTATCCTGGACACTGCCTGATGCAAAATGCTACCTGATAAACCTCCAAGGAGCAGCCCTTGCCTGCAGCAAAATAGGCAGAGGCAGAGGGCACATGTGAGTTCTTAATTTACAAATGTAAACAATAAAAATAAAGCAGCCTAACAACTTAGCTGTTATTTTTTTCCTGTTATATACAGATCTAGGCAATAAACATAATCATTTCTACAGCCAACAACAAGCTTTGTTCCCCATACTACAGGGGAAGAGAAAACCTCTCCTGGAAGCTTATCTACTCCTTCTGCTGTTCCACTCTTGGCATTCAGGATCCACACTCTGCCATCTGTAGATACTGCTGCCAAAAGAATTTTGTTACTTAAGTCATCACTTTGGAAAATGAACGGTGTTCCATACACACTTGAAGTGGCTTCAAATTTCCACAGTAAATTACCCTCCATGTTACAGCAGTAGATAAAGCAATCATGGGAGCCAAAAAATATTTCTTGCTTAGTTAAACTTGAGAGGCACGGAGATGAAAACACTGGTCCATTAGTGGAAAACTGCCAAACCTACAGAAAGAACACAACCATCCATTATCAAAGGTTTTTCATATTCTTTGACAGCAACTATAATTTTTTAATAGACTAGTTGTAGTCCAAAAGAGCATTTTATTTCAAAGATATACTAGATTTCAGTGAGGGCTGGTAAATCCTTGTAAAATTACATGCTAAGTTTTACACA
>JAWWLV010000144.1:45492394-45510082 GCA_035041135.1 Platyrinchus mystaceus | reverse complement strand
CATTTTATTTCAAAGATATACTAGATTTCAGTGAGGGCTGGTAAATCCTTGTAAAATTACATGCTAAGTTTTACACACGAGAGTAAGCAATAGAAGTCTCATAAAATAGATGTGGAAGAGGGAGAAGTTAATACCTTATGTGAAGCTCACATAAAGATGGCCACTTTGGGAAAAGTGGATATTTTTGGGGTGTTGTACCATAATTAGTAATGAACTTAAAGAATCCTGTTAATATACCATTCTTTGCCAGATATTTCTTCTGTAATATAGATTTCCTTTGCTCATGTTAATGGTGTGCAGATCCCTCCCCAAGGGAGTATCAGTTCTGCAGCACTGCTGCAAGCAGACAGAGAGCAGGGCATGGGCTAACCTATATTTTATAATCAGAAAACACCAGAAACAAACTACATTCATCTCTGAGGAACTAAAAAAATAATCTAATTTAATTCAATGTGAAGGCTGGCACATATTTTGCCAGAATTATGATTTGGTAATTTTTTGATAAATGTATAAACATTCTCAAAAACCCTTTGTTTCTCAATAACCACCATCTTACCAAAGAGGTGGCTTAAACATGCTTGAAAAATTCCAAATGAAACCGTTTCATTTGCTGGCACTACACTTTACAATTTACTCTGGGTATAAGTTCTGAACTAAAAATTCTCTTACTGCATCAGGCAACTTGAGAGTTTGTAGTTTTGCCATGAACTGCATAGATTACCTTAGGCAAACTTTTTTCTACTTTCTCCCCTCTCTAACAATAGACACTTCTGTTTGTTTCACAAAAAGGTATATGTCAATCATTAAACCTCAGAAAACAGTATTAATAAAGCATCTTATTCAGGGTTTTGTATGAACATAAAAAAACAACATGACTTTTACCTTTTCTCCAGAATGAGTGTAACAATATAAGTTTCCATCCACACACCCAACACAGACGTAGTTCTCATTGCAGTGAGGAGAGGAGAAGAGTGGTTTTCCCAGGAGGCTTTTCCAAAGCTTGTTCCCCGTCACCTGTAAGTGGCAGCATGGAATATCTGATGCTTAACACAACTATACGAAGCGGCACAAAACAACCCTTCTGTCATGGCCTGACATGGCCCTTATGAAGTGTGGGAAAAAAATACACGAAACCTCAAACTAAAACAACAACAACAAAACCCCAAACAAACCCACAAAACAAACAAATGAAAAAGAAATCAAAGAGAAACAGGCTTCTCCCATCCAGAATGCATACCAGAAGCAAAACTACTCTTCAAATCTTACTCTAACAAAATGTTTACTGCTTTACATTGGACACTCAATACCCACTTTTGCCCTTTTCTTCCTCCCTCAAGGCAAAGAAATTATGATAACAGTGTAGTAGTAGTGGCAGTTCTAATAAATGTCAAATTCATTTTTTTATTCCATTCCCAGTTCCTCTGTATGTGACGGACCAATGAAGCAGAGGATATCTAATAAAGTCATATTGATACTGTAGGAAATTCTGCAACCCACAGTCTACGACTGTCACAATATGCTCCTAATGTACCCTGCAAATTCCTCAGAAATTACGATTATTTATAAAAATTGGAATGTGCAGGCTCATTTGTAGCTGTGTTTCTCAACTACGTGTTACTCTGGATTACAGTATAAAAAAAATCCATTTTTTTCTTAAGCACAGTCCACTAGGGATGCAAAACCACATTCTGGTTTTCTAATACTACACTGATTATTACTGAGGACATTTGTAGTGGGTGGGAGGTAAAGGTGCTTAGTGGGTTGTGTGATACAAAAATGTTAACAGCTGCTTCACGTAATTGTTTCTTTTATCAGGCAGGACCAGCTGTAAGCAAACAATGTCTCAGAAAACCAAGAAATTGCTCCACATCTATCAAGAATGCCATTTTCCCAGTGCAAAGAATAGAACTGCAGTCTGAGATTAAGCGGACAGCTCTTTAAATTAGACCATGGGAGGGAGACAGTAAAATGAATGAAGGGGCTTCTTTCTGGATTCTATTCTGATTTCTGCATATTTTTTTTCCAATCCTTCTGTCAAAGGGAGGGCGTGGGGGAACTAAATCTACAGACATGCTCTCACTCACTAGTCAACCTGATAAAGTAGTATATGGGAACGAGAAGACACTGATTGCAACTTTGGTCTACAGTGAGCATGTGAATTCAAGCAAGTCATTTCAGTTCTCTTTGTCACCAGATAGCTTTCTGAAGTATGGGAATTATTATGGTAACCTTGTGTATAATTATAAGGCTCCCACGTGAAAAATATTTTATGGTAACATAAATGGTCATCTTTCCTTTCATCAGAAAAGTGATTTTAACTTTTAGTTTCATTTGAATTAGAGATTGGCCTCAAAGACAAGTAAGCAAAGGTACATACTGGATTAACAGCCAATAGCAGTCCTCCTAAAGTAGCAACATAGAGATGATGTGGAAAAGAACTTAGACAAGGAGATGAAAACACAGCCCCACCTTCGCAGTGTGACTTCCATATACATGCCTTTTTCTGTAAGCACAAGAAAACACATTAATAAACATTTTTCAATTGGAGCTAGAGCTCATCATGTTTAAAAAGACCTTTGCATGTCAAACCTTATCAAACACTGTGTTTAACTCAGCAGACACTAGTTAAGAAGGGAAAATATAACCTACGTGCTCTGAGAGCAACACATATGCTGTTGGCTACTTTCTCTTCCAGTAAATAAAAGAAATTTGCATAATAAAAAGGCAGTATCTGCCCCTTTTATTTTCCATCTCCCTTTATTTACCCGTTTAGAATGTAAGATTCTTTCCCCAATCATAAAGCCATAGATAGTTCTATTTCTAGCTAGGCACCCCATTCTGAAACACCTGTGGAGAATTTAATAACTAAGAAACTTAAGATTTGGTTTCAACCAGGACTAGTAACACAAGAACCAGAGTTGAAAACACCACTAAAACTATCTGCTGCCACATAATCCTAATCCCACCTCAAGCAGGCCTATTTCAGTGATTGTGGACTCCTAAGAATACTAACATCAGTGGAGCTTCCACTGGTGTACTACAAATAGGGTTTAAGTTGGATATTTGTTCTTCTATAGTCAATGCTCTTACATAAATATCCAAAGCATACACATGCTGGTCATGTGATCCGATGTAGACCAGTCCACTGGAAGGGTCTACAACTGCAGAGCTTTTCACAGTGTCTTCTGTGACAAAAGTCCACTGTATTTCTCCATCACTGCTTTGAAGCACATACACTAAGCCATCATAACAACCTATGTGAAATAAAACATGACAGAGGAAAAAAGAATAATTATTATTTGCATTTATGGTGTGATATATGCTGCTAGCTGCATCACTGCTGGAAAGAAATAAGATTATTCATGATGTAGAGTTTCAAAACATTTTCCAAAGTTTCTCCTGTTCCTTTAGCTCAAAGTCTTTCCTGAAAGTTAATACATTCAAAGTTGATTGTTTTGTGTGTTTTTTCTAGATTACATTTAAAATATACTCATTTCACTGCCTTTCTATCAGATTTTACAGTAATAATATTAAAAGACATGGAAAGTTGCTGAAAAGGGAGAATATAAATGTTTTTTTAATAACCTCTTTCTCTAGTTTTCCTTTCTGAAAACTAAGGTATTGAAAGAATAAAGTCGGTATGTTTTCTAATGCAAACTGAACTGTTACTCTAGAAACTCCTTCAGTGTTAATGAAACATTTAATTTTATTATCAGAGTTAAGAGAAATCAAAATACAAGCAAAAAGATGGCAACATTATCTTTGCATTAAAAAACGCACCACCTGGATATCTATGCTAGCCAGGGATGTGTATGCATTTGTTAAAAAGCTGACACTAAGACAAATAATAGGAACCCTGCTGACAATGAATATGATAAAGCAAAAAAAAAAATTATCCAAATATATTCTTCACATTTTCCAAAAAGAAGAGTCATATAATTAAAGTCTGAAAAATAATATGAGGTACCATGTACTAATTTCTACCTCTATCAATTTTTAAAGACATTTTGAGACTGTATCACCTTTCCATACTGTAAAAAAACCAACCCATTAAGGTCACACTTTACTCAACCACTAAAAAAAATCCCATACCCAGTGATTACTCCTCATTAATAAAGTGGCATATAGTAAGCCACAAGTGTTTTTCTTAGATAAGCTCCATCACTGGTTATCATGAAACTTAAATTACTTCTTCCTCCTGTTTTTGTTTTACATAAATTAGTTTTGAGGCAGGTATGGATGTTTATGGGTGGAGGACATTCACAGGTAAGAAATATCATTGTCATTCATCTCATATTTAGCAGAAAAAATAATTTAAATGAAAGCTGAAACAAAAAACATACCAACAACAATGAAATTTCCGCACTTGGATACACAGGCAGAAGATTCAATACGGTCTCCAAGGGTCTTCTCCCACTTTATTTTTCCCAAATCTAGATCAATCGCCTGCATTGCATGAGAGTGAGAGCCAACATATACAGATGCAGATACTTCTTCCTTAGATGGTACTATAACCAGTGGTGATGCATCAACACACTTTCTTGTATCTGACTTCCATCTTACGGACAATGCCAACTCTGCCATTGTTGCACGACTACATTCTGCATGGATCTGCTGTACAGAGGAACAGTCATTTTTATTTGCCTTGTTTGTAACTGCTAAAATTCTTTCTCCCATTTCATACCCTTGTGTGTGGCTTTTCATTATCCTTGGAGCCTTGGAATGCAGAAAGGATGGCTGCTGTAGCACATCCACTCCTACCTGTACTGTATTTTTGGGTTGCATATAAGACTTGGTGAAATTCACAGGGAAAAAATGATTTCCTCTGCTTAGTGCAATAAATGGAATTAATCCTGAAGTAAGCTCGAGAGCTATTTCAGATGTCAGTTTAATATATTTTCCACGGAATTCCTCTCCACTGTTCTGATTTAATTTTCTTTTCACAACATTTTCAGGATTCATTAATTGGTCTTCATCTGTAGTGAGCATTTTAAGAATATGTCTGTAAACCTCTTCAATTGAGCAGCTGAGAATAACTTCAAGAAGTCCAGGCACAGCTTTGCCTATGAGCATCTCAATTTCACCATAAAATCGTAGAGCCTTTACGGAGTCTCCACCACTGTACAGAAATACTGCATCTTTAGAAATTTCAGTGGAATCACCCAGAAGACCGAGGACAGACTAGAGAAAAGAAGAAGGAAAGAGGTACCAGTCCATGGGTATCACAACATGTCACATACATAAAAACTCAATTCGGGTAGAATCCACCTGAACACCTAAAAATCCTACTAAAAATCAACACCTGAGTAAATTCACTACTCTGCAAAAAATATTACATGAAACATGTTACTGCTAACAGAGGTAGTGATGGGGGGAAGGGAGAAACTAGTTCTGCAATACAAATGGTTTACTCAATTCCCATTTTGCAGTCTAAAGAATTAAAGCAACTTGTGCTCTATATTAATTGGCTGTTTTCAATCTCGGTACCATTTATCAATGACAACTTGGCAGATAAAACCTAGATGCCTTTTGACAAAATTGGTTTAAGTGGGTTATATTATTAATAAAAATTGTATAAACTGTTCTCTTTTACATCTGAATTATTTAAGTAACCTACTTACCTACCTACTTTTGAAGTTATAACCCCTTCAATTCATGAAGGATTTTGGATGTGGCACTGTTATTACAACAAACAGCAATCATTGTGTCTCCTCTTACTGCACTTCCTGCTTGTTAAGACTGGGTGTGAAGTCCAAATCCTCTGGTTTTGGGAATTGCCTTCTGCTGTCCATAATGGGCCTAGGGCACATCCCATCCCTCTGAGTTACCATTTGTATTGCCATCAATACAGTAAGTATCAGCACACATAAATAATTTCACTACATTTACTTGTTCAAGTTCTAGCCACAGCTAATCCCACTTTCAGGTGAAACTTGGAAGTCTGCCTTTGAAAAAAAAGTAGTACTGTTTGACATCACATTTCAATACCTTGAAAAACAAGTCTTTAGCACAGAAGTTTAGAAATAACAGACAGTCCAAGAGACAATTGCGCAACTGTGCCATCTATTTAAGAAAAGAATTCTTCAATGCTTAATTATCTTGAGAAATAAGAAACTCTACTAACACAGTAGCTGTTTTGTACAAAGTTTCCATGTCCCAGATCCTTGTTTCCTTTAGTGGCACGTTCTTTGTTAGGTGAAGCAATATTCAAAAAGCTACTGACACGTTGCATTCTTCCCATGCTAATTGCTTATACCCCATAGCCCACAGTTTTATCTGACAGAAAAATATAAATGATTCCCTCTTGGCCACTGCAGAGCGACTATATTTAAGTATTAACTGAAGAGAAAGAGCTGTACTGCTTAAATCTATAGGCAGCTAGAATGTTCTGGTTGCATTAGTCATACTTCTTAGAACTGTTTAATTCCTGACACATGTATAATGATCCACTTGCAAAGATAAAAAGGCAGCTCAAAATACTACCTTCCATAAATACTGCAATCTTTCCCACAATTCCTCTGCGTCACTCAGCTTACTGTCATGCCTTCTGGAGTTTAGATGGTTCTGGTAAATCTTGTTCAGTTCAGATACATCAACTTTGCCTTTGTAGAAAATAAAGTACGATTTTTTTTCATTGCTCTTTTAGCATTTACACTTCCAAAACTTGCTGTGCGCAAATAGTCACTTTATTCTTGTACATATTTCCTTATTCATAGTCAACTCCATGAGTATCTTCTTACCCAGTTGATCAAGTACATGAAACCCAGCCAGGTTTTTGAAAATTTACTCTAGCCTCCCACATAATCCCACCTTCAAGGCCTGATTGTTCCCCAGCTGAAGTCAGGGTTCTGTTGCAGACTGCAACAGGAATGACTGAGAAAAGAAATGTGCAGTGTTAAAACTAAATTGATTTTTCCAATACTGTTTGACTCTCGAAACAGTATCAAAAAAACATAGCACATGGTCATGATTTCCTACTAGGAGTTAGTTATCCTATGTACTACATTTCAAAAGCATGAATACGGTACTGAATTTTGGTCAATTAAAAGAAATATTAAAAAAGCAATAGATACCATTAAAATAAGTGCCAAGGGTACTTAATAAATTCATTTACCATGTGATGTTAAAGGCAAAGCTTTAATAACTACAATCTCATCAGGGACTGCATAAGCTGGTAGATGCTTCTGGAGTTCTTTAAATGTTTCTCTCTCTTCTAAATCATCTTTGGGTAAAACAAACAGGATAAGTTTTTCTTGCTGATACCAGGTCACTGCACAAGCTTCTACCTGGCAAAGATCTTCAGCAGCCTGTAATTAAAAGATATTAGTCTTGCTTTGAAATTCAGTTCATTGATAGAGTAAAAGGAGCAAAAAACACACTGAAATAAAAGCACACCTTTAAAAATCATGTTTTTCTCACATTCCTACAGAACATCCTATGAAATCATCTTGTAGCTGAAGTTTGTACTTCTTCACATTAAAATGACCTCAGAGATATACGTATTATTTGCCAAAATGCCATGAATGAGAAATAATCCAAGAGTCTGAACTCAGTCTGGTAGAACAATCACTATACAAGCATTGCAGTACAATGCTCACTACTTTTCAGGTGCTTATACAGTTCTCAATTCTCCTAGAAGAAACCATACAATAAAACAGATTTCTGAGAACTCAGAACAAACTCCTCCCTAAATTATTTGACTAGATTTTTGATAATACACCCTGCAAATTCCTTTTAGACTCCTAAAAGTCAGGCGAAAATAAATAAATACCCATTTCTGATGATAACAATGTGTTCCTTATACCTGCCTTTTTCTACTGTCATGCTCTACTCACTGGATGCGAGCACTTACCTGCTGCAAACATTCAATATTAAAACGTTTGCCGTGACGTTTAATCTGATTGTCTTTCCGACCCAAGAAGAACAAATTCCCATTCTGCACTCTTACAAAATCCCCCGTTTCTCTCATTGTACCCAGCGGTATGGTTATTTCATCATCAAGAAAGCAGAATCGTTCTTCACCACCTACACAAGAAAAGATCATGGTCTTATATATTAAATGGCTAACTGTAAATGAAAATTATAAAAAGTGTTTTATAAATTCCCCTAATTCTAACAAGCACTATAAGAAATACTGTAAGATTACCATCAATGCCTAAATTTCTACAATGTACAAATTCGGCTATGCAGTTAATTCAGTTATTACATAGAAATTACTTCAGCAGATAATTTCAAAATGCAAGCGGGAAAAAAAAAGTCAATATAATGAAGGCACATTCTGCAGATAAAATCATTCCAAAAACCTAAAATACCATCAGAAGGTTCCCAACACAATCAAAACTTAAAATGCTATATTAATCTGCATATCAGTGGCAAACACCAAGTAAAATAATCATTATTAAAACTTAATCAATTAAGAATAGAATCTCAGAAGAATGAGAAATATAAACCAACCTATATATATTTGTCCCTCGCCTTCAGGAACTGCAGATCCGTTGGTATCTCTGACCTCAACTTTTGTTCCAAGAAGCGGTGATCCCAGAGGTATAGGAAAATCTGTTCTAAATATATTAAAGAGAGAAACAGTAAAAATCTTTCCCTTCTGAACACAAAATAATTGTTCTAGAAATGAGTTAGCCTACAATCTTTTAAAAGATTGGTATTAGAGAAAAAGTACATGCTTGTAATTTCATTCTACAAAAGTTTCTTCTTTAAAAATGTATCAATTTATTAAAAATTCAAACCCTCATCAATGTGCATGGGTTTCATTATCATATACCAAAAAAGCCTGCAGAAAATAAGGCCTGAATGGACCCTGAAACACTGTGAGAGAACCCCAAGAGCTTCAGCTAGTTTTTAAGTCTCCCAGGTTGAAATTTTCACCAAATCAACAAATTTAAGCATGTGTAACTGCTTTCTAACTCAGTCTTTCCCTGTCTTACCAAGTTTGAGCCTTTACTCTATTTTAATACTGATGTTCTGGCAATAACTACAGTTGACTCTTTCAGAAAAGACTGAAATATAAGAAATGGTAATTTCACTGTCATGTATCTATTACAGACTTCTGTTGGACTGTAGACCGATTCCTTCCCTTCCCTTCATTTTCCAGCCTCTTCATGCCCTTGCGAGACCTCATATATTGAATATAGATGCTATTTCTGAGTGGAAGTATGGAATCATATATTTTCTTTGGTAAAGCAAAACTTAAAAAGTAAAGTAACTTTAAATAACTTCTGCATGGATTCCAGTTCAATTTCTATCATTTCTATCTATTATATATTTTATATTTGAATTCAGAGAAACCAGAATGAAAATTAGTTTTACATGAGAATTTAATAACACTTCATGATCATCCACCATTTTCAGTCTTCAAAGGTTTAAGCACTACATTAATATATCACATCATTTGTCTGAAACATCCCATTTTCTACCAGGATAAACACACATGAGGACTCAGTAGCTCTGGTAAGATGAGATTGAGATTCTATTTCTGTGATTTTCATCATTCACATGCCAAGCCAAAAAACGGTGAATTTTCCTACCTAAAATCGGCCCTAAAAACCTCTTCAGGAATCTTGTAACAAGTGGCCCAGCTTGACACTTCAGTAATACCATAGAGATTAAAAATATTTGTTTTGTTCTCCTCGTGCTTCCAACTTTTCAAGAGACTCAGTACAGGAAATGCTTCACCCCCAAGGGCTAAGACACGAAGTGAAGTATTTGCAGACAACACTGTTGATTTAATAATGTGAGCTCCAAACCTTCTGAGAAGTGTTGGTGTTGCCTGAATAATATATATTAGAAAAAGGAAAAAAAAAACACCAAAGAGAAAGACTTGTTAAATTTTTTCAGTATATGTGTACATCTCTTCCTGTTTTATCATAATCACTGCACAGCTGTATTGTGGATGTACTTTAAAACATTTACATATAGTAGATGGCATCTGATACCAGTATACATCACACTGGTGTTTTGTTTCTTATGTGAAGCCTTTAATGAATGCTATCAGCACCAATCAATGTTCTTCTGCAGAGTTTCTTCTTTATCAGAATGTTACAGCAAAAATATTATCTATACATCTGATTCACCTGCATACAGAACATGTAAAGACCTTTACATAATACTAAAAATTCCTAGGATGTCAGATTCTGGGTTGTCTTTTATTTGTGTAAATGTAACAATTTACAAGGATTAGTTTTTCTGAAAGCTTTCACATCACATTCTAAAATAAGCAGAAGGAAAAGAGATATACTAAACCACTCAAACCCAAACCACTTTCCTTAAGCAACTACTTCTATAAAACTTTTGGTGATGTAGAGCCCTTTCACTGAAACACAGTAAATCACGTTATCAGACACATTTCACTCTTATTCTTGCCTACTTTTCTATTAAGAGGACTGGAAAATGAATGGAATTATTTCTTACCAGGTTTCTTTCTTCTAGTAATAGATGAAGACCATTTCTTTTCAACTGATAATTTTAACTTTAGTGAATAATAGCAATGGAAAAAAAATAGGGAAAAAATTTATACTCTTGCCTCCCTCATAATCACTTTTTAGATTTCTCGAGTCTGCTCAAGAAAGTCAAGGGGTATAGGCAATGTCTTTCTATAATTTAAGAAACATCATAAAATTATTTATCATCAGTTAAGCTATAAGGAGAACATTTCTGTCATTAATTCAGCTGAGAAGCCCTTCCTTCACTGATTAGCACAATGATCAAAAAACTCCCACAAAATCAAATTTTTCTGAGAAAGACATCTAAATACCTTCATTCACCAAATTCTGCCTTTCTCTATTACCGCTTAACATGATTAAGAAATATATCTTTAAAAGTCTTAACAGGCAAATTTAAAAAAAAAAAAAAATCTTGCCAAATAGAGAGCAATATCTCAGATTTTTTTCCTAAAAGCAAGTGAGCTAAACTGATGATGAAACTTGTATACGATAGGAAATTCTACACCACTGCGATTTATAGCAATCCTGACAAATAAAAATAAGAGCAGAGAATAATTACAGCAGATTTTTAATTAGTTGATTTTTTTCTGGTATGGAAGCTTCAGTTAGCCACTCACTAATCTTAAATTTATACCCTACAATCTCAACTAGCACCATTCTTTCAAAAGAAAAGGAAATGGAACAGGGTCTGGAACAGAAATCCTACAAGGAGAGGCTAAGGGAGCTGGGATTGTTTAGTCTGGAGAAGAGAAGGCTTAGAGGGGACCTTATCACTCTCTAGAACTGCCTGAAAGGAGGCTGTACCAGGTGGGGGTTGGCCTTTTCTGCCAGGCAACTAGTGACAGGATGAGATGAACAGGACAGGACTACAGGGCATGGGCTAGGTTTATTTAGCATGCTGGATGCTCCAAGTAAATTCTGCAAACTTTAAAACTATTAAAATTGAAATCATAAAGGATATGACCTATTTTAAGACATAAGAGACACATGAAGACTCACATAAATAGGTGAACTGAAAACAATGTGTGGCTGTGAAATCAACTATTCTCTTGCTTTCATTATGGTAAAAACAATAGACATTTTATCACCCTATATATATACAGCACTGGTTTAGTTGTACTTTTAGCATAAAGACTACCATTATGACTTAAAAGTTGTTTATGAGGAAAGATAGATCAAGTCCCTCAAAAAGTGCTAAAAATGTCTATAACAGTTTATTACCAGATTCTTCAGAACAAAGAGTTCAAATAATATAATTCCATTAATTCTTAATAACTAATGGTTTCTTAAAACAATCTTTAGTTCATTGTTTTCTATCACAAAATGTTTGAGGTTTTGATGAAAAGGTAATTTTCTAAACAGCTAACACTCTACAACACAAGGAATAGCTACTGCCTTCAAGCAAGAACGCTCCTGTCCCATTAACAGGAGCGTCTAGGCTGACGTACAAGTAGTACATGTTAGCAAAAGTGCAAAGCAAGGCATTGAAGACACTCATCTCAGGTGTTGCCTACCTGCAACACTGTCACATGATGGTGGTGAAACAGAGCAGCAGAGAGCTCCACAGGCATCATTTTAATAGTGTTTGGTACTATGAGAATAGAGGCTCCGCTTGTCAGAGCCACAAACAATTCAACCACAGATGGGTCAAATGTCAGAGGAGACGCCAGGAACAGCACATCTTCCTGTGTGATCTCAAATATGGATCTAAAATAAGAAAGCTAGGAATTACAAATCTGATGCGTGCCTTCAGAAACCACTTCCAAACTAGAAGAATGAAAGCATTAATGAAATACATCTTAGCAAAGCTCAGATTTTAAAGGCTGCCCTGAATACGTAGGCGTATGCAGGCCAGGAAATTTGAGCAAGAGCTCCTGAACTGTAACTGCTGATTTAACTAATTGTTGTCTACAAAGATACCCCCCACGTTACACACCAGTACGGTTCACTGACAAGCATATTTCAATTAACAGATGCGCGTTTAAAAAAAAAAAAAAAGGAAAAGAAAGAAAAAAGATGGTATTTTCCATAATAAATTTTTAAGTATTAAATGAAGCAGAAAGAAACCTGGGTAGCCTAAAAAGGAATTAGGACTAAAAGCCTACAGGACACAGTGAATATAACTGTGAACAAGTAATTCATTTCGTTATCTATTTTAATTCATGTTATCTGTTTCTTTTAAGCCACAAGCCAGAATACTTACAGTAACAGCATATTATTTGGACCACAGCCCTTAGTTAAACAAAATGTTACATGACTCTATTTAGAAACAAAATAAAAAAATACAAATAGATCTGAAAACGTAGGGAAGGAGGAAGAAGTGAAGCTGTGCTAGCAAAAACTCTACCTATATTGCTCTGAAGTATTAAAAGAAAAATTAAAAAATTTCCTAAACATCAAATTTGTAAAAACATTTGAAAGGAAAACTGAAAAACACACTTACTTAAGATGCTGAATATTTGGCACTATGCACTTATGAGGCACTCTGACTATTTTGGGGATCCCTGTAGTTCCTGATGTATGCAAGACATACGCTAAAGTGTCTTTCTGTCCAACGTCCATGGATCCTCCTTCTGATGTTTTTACTTTGGTTTGATCTGGACAAACGCTATATTCTGGCTGTGAGTTACCCACAGTTTTGAAAGATTCACATTTACTTTTCTTATCATCAACATGTGAATTTAAATCAGTGTTGCTCAAGCTCATTTGGAAGAGAGTTAAACCAATATGTTTGATTGTGGAAGAATCATGGGAAAAATATCCAACATGGGACATCTGGAATTTCTGTAAGAGAAAATAAACAATTCAAACAGCAGAACTCAGGATGCACTGTTGTTTTTCTACTGTATGCAATGAAATAGGAAACAGCATTTCATACAAACAAGCTCTGATTTTTTATGCCTCTACTTTTGGAGGACACAGGCAGTTTTAAGCTCATGTGTTTTTATATATGTTAAATATGAGTGAACATAGACTTTATAAATGTGAAATAAACAATTCTCTAAGCAAGAAAAAGGAAAATATACAAAAGAATGCTGCAGAAGACAAATGACTCTGAATTATAACTAAATTGTCCAATTTTGTCTATTCCCTTTGCAATGAGTGAGGGTATAAAATCTGGGAGGAGTTGGACAAAATGAAACTAAAGTATTAAGTTTTTTTGAACTACTGCAGATTTCCAACTCTTAACTTTGCCATATGAAGAAAGAAGTCTGGAAAGGTCTTCCAGTGGTGGTACCCAAGAAGCTTGCCTGAACAACAGCATTAACAGAAAAGGCGGCAATTCTTCTGAAGAGGAGAGGAAGCACTTTGTACTTCTAATTTTAAAGATGTTCTTTTCTGATTGAGAAAAACAACCTCTTGGCATGAAGGAACACCCAAGCTTTTTAAAACAAAATATAAAGTGCTCTTTACTGCTTCCCGTAGAAGCCTGAAAACTTACATTTATTTTGTCATTCTCAACAAGAATATACTGAAGATTGATTTTCTTCATGAAGTAAGTGGATAAGGTTGGTGGTGCATCTGGATCAACAGGTGAATAGGCAGCTGGAACTTGAAGGATTCTAAGAAGACACAAATGTTTTAAGCTTATTTTAAAAAAAAAAAGTAAGAAAATCCTCTTCATTTTCACTAACATTTCTTTTAAACTTTTATAGTTGGCTGAGCTAGAAAATGTAGTCATAACATGACTTTTAAGGATTTTTTTGGTAATAAGGAAGGATGAATAATCAGTGTTGCCTTTTGATATTTTGCAGCAAGGAAAAAAATGAAAGCTAGATGAAAACGTTCAATATTATTTCTGGCCAAGCAAGTAAGTGATGACAAAGGTGTCACTGACATCAACAGCACTACCTTTTAAAGCTTTCTGCTACTGACTAGGAACAGAAATCATTATCCTTACGAGGGGAAGTGGAGGGACAGGTATTGATCTCTTCACCCTCATGACCACTGACAGGACTCAGGGAAACAGCGTGAAGCTGTACTGGGGAAGGTTTAGGTTGAATATCAGGAAAAGGTTTTTCACCCAGAGGGTGGTTGAGCACCAGAACAGGCTCCCCAGGGAAGTGGTCACAGCACCAAGCCTGTCTGAGTTGAGGGAGCATTTGGACAATGCTCTCAGGCACATGGTGTGACTCTTGGGGTGTCCTGTATAGGGCCAGGAGTTGAACTCAATGATCTTGATGGGTCCCTTCCAACTCTTCATATTCTATGATTCTATGAAAAATAAGCTTTTCATTTAAACATATACAACACGCAGAAACACATTTTAAAAACCAGCAAAAGCCTGCATGCTGAAAATACTCTACCATGAGTCTAAACAATTCAGCATAAGAAAATCTGAGCATGTAACTGGAATGTCTTCCCTAAAAAACAAGTGGAGCACCAATTACCTCTGTGCTCCCATTCCCTGCCCTGTAGCTGCTCACCGCCCACCTCTAGCGGCACCCTTGGATAACAACAAGCCCTGGAATTCATTACCACCACAGAAAAAGCCAAGGTGAGTGCACGGCCACTAAAACATGAACAGTCCCCATAAATCTTCACATTTCTTCACATTCTACTGTTGGGCTCTGTACCGTACACACAATTAGTTACACTTCCTCTTTGTGCAAGTGGTTTGTCACTGCAGTAATGCTGAGATCCCGAATGGAGACATGGAAACAGCAGCACTCTGCGTGCTTGAACAGCCACTTGTGTTAGTGAGCACCCAAACCTGCCCTGCATCGTACCTCAGTCAGCTACTTGGCAGTGACGGCTGCAGGAATCAAAGCACTCCAGCAGCTCCTGCTCACAGAGCAAAAGAAAACTGTGTTACTGCTCAGTTTACTGGGATACAGGATAAAATAAGCTGCAAGGGACATCAATATGCCAAGTCCAACCTCCTGCTCAAGCACAGCCAGCTCTGGCAGCAGATCGGACTGTTCAGGACTTTGAACACCTCCAGGGATAGAGCCTGCACATCTCTGGATAACCTGCTCCACTGCTGCACTGGAAGTGTTTCCTGACCAGTGAGAATGTTTCTCAGTGTTTCTGGGAGGTTTATGATTACAGAGCTTACTCACTCCACTGAAATCTTTATACTCTACTGTGGTACCTCTTGCTACTGTGTATTTTACATGCAGTGTGACAACAGAAAAATACTGACACAGACCCCCAGGAAGCAGAACTGCTGCTGTAAACATCAGCTGAAGAAAATATGCTTGTGATCCTGTGATTCTCTAATACATCATAAATGCTACAGATACAAAAGATACGTATATAAAGGATACAAACATTAGAATTCATCAGCAGAAGCAGGATTTTTAAAATGCTGGATTAACATGAGTATTTAGATCACAAACATTTCAACTTCCTATCCATTAATTAATCAGTATCATTTTAGTGTTGAATTGCTCATTATTTCCTTCTGCAATATTTGTAATGGAACATTAAACATAAATTCATTTAACTTAAAACATGGAATTTGTTTTCAGAGCATCTTTTTTGCCAGCAAGACAATACATTAAAAAACCTGCATAGTTCTTTTTTTCATAGATATTTGTAATATCACCTCAATTTTTTAAACAAGCAGAACGAAGATACTAGTCATCAATTTTTTTAATTTCTATAAATATGCTAAATTGCTTTTAAAAAAAGGATGCAGTTACAGACAGTTCAGACCTTTAGAACTTAAGATTCAAAAAGATTTCAGCAGTGGCTTTTCAAAAGATTATAATACTGCCATCTTTTTCCTTAAAGAATGCAACACTCCAGCACCTCTGAACTGCACTACTGTGGTATTACTGCATTTTTTTGTTACTAAAAATCTGAACAAACTGTAAAATTTGCTTTAATAGTAATGACCCTTAAAAACCCAACACACACTGAGCATACGCCCAAACCATTACCCTAAGATCCAAGATGGCAGGTTTATTCCTGGATAGCAGTAAAGACCTATTTCACATTTGCCTTGCTGGTCACAGTGCTTCTGAAGGAAAGCTGTGAGATCCCTGGCCAGCTCAACCACTGTGGCGTAGGTGTGGAAAGCTGGAGGTTTCCCAGTGCATTCATCAAACCAAACTGCTGCTCTATCCGAATGCAGACTGGTTGCCCGAGCCACCAGCTCCTGAAGCGTCATCCCGGCTGCGCAGCTCCAGTCCCCCTGGAAGAAAAACAGACCAGAATGCACTGTCACCGCCTCACTTTTAATACTTTAGCCAAATTATAAACGCACACAAAACGCTACCAAGAAAGAAAGAAAGAAAAAAAAGATCCATGGCAGAGAATCCCCAGCTCTACCGCACCTTAGACCGCAATGGTGTAAAGCTGAATTCTTGACTCGTTTGCCGTAAGTCTTATCCTAAAGCCCAGGATACAGCAATTCACTAAGGTTTCGTTGTACAGAGGTAGTTTGTTCCTCACTGTTACACCTTTATTTTTAAAGCAGGGCACCACTGAATTAACATTTCCATCAGCGAAGCTTAATTAATTAATAACTCTTTCAGTGGAACAGCGAAACACGAATCCTTTCCCAGCAAACACAAACCACGACGCGCGGACTGCCCAAGCTCTGCACATTGCACTGCTCGTGCTAGTGCCCGTTTCCCTCCCCGATTCCCCCCGCCGCGCCCGCACGACTGAGCAGCCGCTGTGGGCTGTACTGCCGGCTGCACTGCCGCTCGCACCTTCCAGGTTTTCCCGCTTCCATTCGGGACGGGCCCGTCCCAGCGGCTCCCGCAACCCGGCGGGATCACACCGGCGGCACTTCCGGCACCTCCCGGCCCCGCCCCCGACTGAGGCCGCCCCTCCGATTGGCTGGATCCCGGCAAGGCCGCGCTCTCATTGGCCAGCGGCCGTCGCGCCGTTTGTGCATCCACAAGTAGCGCCCGTTCCGCCTCAGTCTTACGCGGGGGGTACCATCACTTCCCGAGGGGGAGACGGAGGAAGGGAGGAACAGCGGGCGCGCCAGAGCCTGCCCCGCTGTCCCCAGCTCGCCGGCGGACATGGGATATGGGCTAAGACAATCACAGGTGGCCGTGGCGAAGGGCAAGGTTCCGCCGCCACCCTCACAGTTCACTCGTCTCCGTCGGCGGGTGTCCGTAACCCCCCGCCCCAAGAGGTGGTACGGGCCTCCCTGCCGGCGGTCCCCGCGGGCGGGCCGGGGATGCCGCGCCCGGCGGGGGCCGGGGATGCCGCGCCCGGCCGGGGCCGGGGATGCCGCGCCCGGCCGGGGCCGGGGATGCCGCGCCCG
>JAWWLV010000144.1:45471446-45492294 GCA_035041135.1 Platyrinchus mystaceus | reverse complement strand
CGCCCGGCCGGGGCCGGGGATGCCGCGCCCGGCCGGGGCCGAGGGTGCAGCCCCTGCCCTGCGCTTCGGCCGGGCGGCCTCTGACAGCGGCCTCTGACAGCGGCCCCCGCGGCTTCCCGCGGAGCCAACGGCGGTGGTCGCGGCCAGACTTTCCCCACTGGATGCGATTTAGGGCCGCCACGAAGGAGTGAGAGTGGCGGGAGCGGGAGCCGTGCTGGGAGGGGGCACGGGTAGTGTGGCCTGGAATCATTGAATCATAGAATGTTAAGGGTTGGAAGGGACCCTAATCTAGTTCCAACCCCTGCCACGAGCAGCAACACCTCCCATAGACCACAGATCCATCCAGCCTGGCCTTGAACACCTCCAGGGACGGGACATCCACAGCTTCCCTGGGCAACCTCTTCCAGTGCCTCAGCACCCTCACAGTAAAGGATTTGCCGGTGCTTTCAAGTGGCTTTATTAAAGAAGCCTCTGTGTGTGGTGCCAGCGAGCCCCGCAAAGGGAGAGAGAACGAGAAGACCAGTTCACAACCATTTTTAATGTTAGGCAGGGGAGAAGTTAAACATTAGCTTTCCACTGTTTTGTCACATTCTGTAAGTGATAGTTTGGCATAGTTGCACATTGGTAATACAGCAGAAACGGTTTCACAGTAAAACATTAATACAACACCTAAAGCCAGAGTTTTCTCCTTCAGCATACTCACTGGTGTGTGTGTGTGTTGGCTGTATGTGATCAAAAAGGCCTGGTAACCTGAAGCATAAATCCAGCTGTCAGAATAAAATGACACTTGAAAAGTATCTACCCTTTAACTTAAGGTTTTGAAAAATATGTAGTAAAGATTTGGCATGTAGTGTATCTAAAAATTACAGTGCTCACAGTAGCAGACAGAACTTCACATGTCTAACATGGAGGGGGGAAAAGACAATAGGACTCATTTTTTTTTTAATCAGAATTATGTCACCCAATGCTCAAATCACATTGAAGAAATTAATACTGGACTTCAAAAGTAACAGTTTTGTTGAAAGCATGTTGAAAGAGTATTTGAAAAAGTTTCACTTACAGTCTGTCCTGTGGACAATTTCAGACAGACTTCTGCTTGCAGCCTTCTTAAACTGTGCACCTAAGTGTTTATCTCAAGTAGAAAGGGCTCCTCACACATATTTATAACCTAAGAGCTCAACTTATCTCTTCTTCTAAAAAATATTTGTTCTTTTTTGGGGGGCAGGAAAGAAGAACAATGAGAAATGTTGCTACCATTTTTTCTGTTTTCTCATGCTCCTTCCTGGTTACCCTGGAAGAGGGGGATCAGCGTCCAGCCTGTTCTGGTTTTGTTCAGTTTGCTGTCCAGATGAACTGTTATGCTTCTGTTAAAAAACCAAACTTGCTAATTAGAAGAGATCCACATAAATCCCCCAAATATGCAGACCTGTTCTCTGGTGAAGAATGCACAGTGCTCATCAAATCTCAGTTTTCCCATGGGCTTGACTGCAAGTAGGTTCTGATACCACTGCACAAGACACAGTTTTGACTTCATTAAATGTATTTACATTCTTTTTCTAACTAGCACTTTTGTGTTGTGATTGTCTATCAGGCACAATTGCTACAAATCCCACCTAAGAAAACTCCCTTTTGAATGTAATCAGCAGTAATGGAATTCTCAACTATATGGAAGATGATGGGGAAGGAAAAAGATCTTAAACTTTTCTGTTTATTTTTTTTAAACAGCATCACAAACAATTATAAGGCCAAAGTACACAATATTAAATAGAAAATCTAAAATTAAGTTGCTGGTATTCAGTGAAAAAAATGAGGTATACAAAATATTTTTACAATTGTGCATAAAAATTTGCAATAGTTTTCAAAAGGTGCTTTTCCATTTTCAGCTAGTGGTTCATTGTCCAAGTGACCTTCCTGTATACAAGTAACGGTGTAATTGTGATCAACTGAATACAATGCATGTAACAGCTACTGGTTCTTCAGAACACTTGTTTTTTTCAAACATTACATTTACTCTAACAGCAGTAATGTAGTAAAATAGGACTATACCCACAACAACTCAGTCTCTGTTTGATATTGTTTTTACCATTAAAATTCATTTTTACTGTTACTTTTTTTTTTTTTTTTTTTAGTTTGCTTTGGACTTTGACACATGAAAAACACACTGAGCATTTGCTCAGACTTCAGAAATTGTCAGGACTTATCCTGGAGAACACAAGATGTAAAACAGAAAGGTAGTGCCAAGTATTTTTTTTTTCTCCTTCCACGCTGTATTGCCAACTGATAAAAGCACACCGAGATAATATAATTACGCTGGACTTCTAAAAAAGAATTTTAGAATTACAAAACTAGAGAGCTTTTGGCTGAGCATTTCCCTGAGTCTTCATTTTTTAAAATTATATGTTAGACATTATGTGCATAGAATCTGTTACAAAGGCCTCGATTAATAAAGGCTGTTTAGGTATATATGCAAAAGTTAGGTACTTCCATTCTTAAAAAGTCTAAGCAAGAACTGCTGAGGAAGCAGTTCGATTCTTCACAATCTGGTATTTTTCCTAAGGAGAAAAGCAAACTTCAGATGCTTTTGCATTAAGATAATTTGAAATTACACCACACAATTCATGATTTGTGAACAAATCTAAAGGAGATATCTTTCAGGGCAAGATTGAAGCAACAAACTCTGGGACTGCTACATAATTAAAAAAACTTTGGTTTTTATAGCATTTTGTGAGAAAATAGAAGGCACAAATGTGCATCAAAACTACATGATTTTGTATTTTAATCTGTTTACATTGTTTTCGTCAGCACATAAGACTTTCTGTAAGTCTTTACTTAAAAGTGTGTTGTAGTAACAGTAATTAGTTAGCTGTAATAAGGTTTATGTATTACCTAAAATGCAAGGAGGCTATTTAGCAAGAAGGCATCATTGAAAAAGGTACATTCAACAAGAGATGAACTGATGTCCATCCACTAAAAATTCACCATTCTAGCTCTACAGGATACTCTCCAGTAAGACATGCTGTGCAATGACCAATCTTTCCAATAAATGATTTCTGGCTTTTAGGGCTGTTCTCTTGTCTTTCTTTGATGCTTTCTTGCACAGATGATACCAGCCCTTCCACAGAAAGATAGACAACACTGTCTGCTCCTAGAGGAAATAAAGAATTCATTGGTTAAAGCTGCAGTATTGTACCAAATGCAATGCTCTTTGGAAATGCAGTTGCATTATCGTATGGATTATGATGCCAGGTGGATCACCTTACCTAAAGAGAATGAAAAATTATCAGATCATAATATGCCTTGCCCTTCTCAAATGCTTTGTGCAGGGAGCAAACTCACTGAAATCTAGATAGAAGGTTCTGAGTTGGGAACAAATACATCACACATACTGCAGAAACAGAAGCAAAGTCCAGTATTAAGACTCGCTAAACTCCCTGTAGTGTCCCAGAGCTACCCTAGTTCAGGTCTGGAAGCAGATGTGTGTGTGGCTACTGCGTCCCAAATGTGAGCACTGACGACTACAAAACCTCACTGCAACTTGGAGGAGGGGAAGACCATCATGTTCAAAAAAATTCATTATGCAGTTCATGCAAATTTTCTAGCAGTAGGAAAGTTTGATAGATCATTAGTTTTCTATCATTTGCAGTCATTATGTGGTGAGTAACACTTAAAAATCAGATCCTACAAACTTGAAATATTTCAGCATGCCTTCACAATAATTTTGGGGTATTAGACAGTGAGAGTAAGTATTTAACACATGAAATAGGAGTTTACAGTGGAACATAAACTGTTGATTCTTCTTTTGTTCTGCTGCAAACATGACTCGAAATTTGAGAAGTTTTTTGACATTCTTTGCTCAGATTCAAATGTAATTTCTTTCAAAGTGAAATATATAATGCAGTTAAAATTATTTACATAAATTTAAATTTGTAGAAAAAACAGTGGGTGTTTACAAATTCTGAACATATTTTTATGAGTATCTCATGAAAGTGAAACTACATCCACTTTTCATTATCAGACTTTTTTTCTTCCTTGTAGCTCCTTATTGTGAAGGTTCCTGGAAGGAGCTTTAAGTATTGGAGAGCTTTGTTGTCATACTTTATTTGTAACTTATGCTTATGCAATTATTTTAATACTTTCTACTGTTTTGAGAAATACAGCTCCCTAACTCTGTTTTAAAAAAGTGTGTAGCTAAATTGGTTTGATCTGTAGAGCACTCACAATGCAGAGACCTAGCTTATCAACCTTGCAATTTTTAGTCACTTTTGCTACTATTGCCTTGCTGTGTTGGGCTTTATTTTAAAGTAGACTATAAAATACCTCTAGGTGAAAACTCTCTCTCTCAAAAAAACCCCAAAACAACAGAAAAACCAGGTAACATTTACCTATATAGTTCGCAAGATCCCGAAATTCAGGTCTGTTGGCAATGAGTTCTTCTTTAGTTGGAATGTTTATTCCCATGTAACAAGGAAATCTTATGGGAGGTGAAGCCACACGGATATGCACCTGAATAAAAATATAATTTCAAAACAGACTACTATAAGATGACAGCAGATAATAACACAGTAGCAAACTCCCAGTTCTGCAAATGATAATGAACAGAACACAGCACTTCACAGAAATCATCAAAGGGTTAAAAGTAAGACAAAGTTTTTTCAGATGCCAAGACAGGAGGAGAAAGATAGACAGTTTTAGAACTTTTTTTTTTTTTTTAGTATTTCCTAATGTTCTTAAAAAGTTCCATCCTGGTTTTGCTTTTCTTCTGTGGTGTTTGGTCTTTGATGCACAAGTTTCAGTTTACAAAATCAACCATTTTATGTAACATTTTTGCTCCAGTGATTGTCTTGCACACTTTGTTTCCCTTAAAAAATCTTTACCAATTAAAACAATGGTGCTCTGGTAACTTAAGGCATGTAGTATTTATAGCAGTATGTGATTGTGCTTTGTGCAGGTCCACAAGATACACATCAGAAATACTTAGTTTTCTGATCTTAACTAATATGTATTCCATTCTGTTTTTATTTGACACATAGTACTTTCTAAGTGGAGACCTGTTCCTCTCACCTTTATCACCCAAAAGTCAGAATCATAAAAAAGAACCTATTTACCCTATCATCACAATAAACATGCACTAGCCATTGTTTTTCTCCACACCTGCCCTTTTAAATAAGGAAGCAATATATAGTACAAATTAAGACAAACCCCTGTGCTTTACCCTCCCATCAACTTCTATTACATCTGTATTGTACTGACTTAAAATTAACTTACCTCTTTTGCTCCTGATTCTCTCAGTAGTTTTATTATGGGTGAAATGGTATTGCCCCTCACAATTGAATCATCAATGATAACAACTCGTTTGCCTTTAAAATTATCAGACAGAACACCAAACTTCTTTGCAACACCAAGCTGCCGTAACCTCATATTTGGCTGGATGAACGTTCTCCCAACATATCGATTTTTACAGAGTACTTCAACATATGGTAGTCCACACTGCAAACAGGAGACAGTTAACAGAATATTAATATATATATAATATAATAATATAATAATATAATAATTAATATATAAGGACTTGTTATTCTCAGTTACTGTTTTTTTAAATCAATCTTAGGACTTAGTATGACTCCATGGTAACCAAAAAATGTTTAAATACCTTAACATAAAGGAATAATGACAGAAAAAACAAGGCAGATGACTCAACAGGAGTACCCTGCATACTGAAGATACAAAGCTTTATCAATACACAACTAGCAGCCCATATCATCATAGTCCCTTACAAAAAGAGATATGTGTAAACATGCTTGGGCGAAAAAAAAAAGTAACAGACCTTTTGAGCATAACCAAGAGCTGCTGGGGTTGCAGACTCCGGAACAGTGCTGACCAGGTCTGCTTCCACGGGTGCTTCGATAGCAAGCTGCTGCCCACATCTTCTCCGGACTGAATACACCATCTGACCTAAGAACAGGAAGAAGTGTTTTTCTTGGTATGCGTAATTCAGATTTCCTCTCAGTTTGCTGTACAAATTTCTGTGGCAAGTTGCAGGCATAGAAGTTGTGGGAAAAGCTCCAGAACTGATAAGCAGTCACTTGCATGAAGTAATTTTTTTATTTCCTTCTATACTGTCATATTCCAGCATTTCACATTTGTATCACTACACAGAGAATTAAAATCCAGTTTGCTCCTTCTGATGAGTTTTATCTCAAAAGTTTTGCCAACCCATTCTATCCCAGCCGTGCTCTGCAAGCTTACATTCAGTGGTACCCTACTATGATAGCAGATAATTTCCACATGTGCTCCAGGATAACATCTCCCACTATTTAGGGAGGAGCTCTGTACGTTACATTTTTGTACCTTCAAAAATACTGTCTGGTCTTGCAAAATAAACATATTCGAAGATGCAGAATGCTGATGGATCTCCTTCAGGTCTTCGTACAACATCCAGTGTCTGGACATCATGTCTGGATATTTTCACAATCTCTCCAGGAAGGACCTCACGATAGTATCTTGAAAAAGAAATACATAACAGTTAGAAATGTCCTGAATGTGGATGATAATTTTGAAGTATAAATAAGAGTCAACTGACAGGAAAAAATGCTTTTGAATATCCTAACATTACAATTTGCTTTTATTTTAAGATTTGGCCTGGAGAATTTAAAGACTAAGACAAATGACCCTTACTAAAAGAGTCTGAATTAATATCCAAAAGCAGTAAATTAATACTTAGTGCTGAAGAATTATAGTATTCATCCTATGTGTGAGACGTACAGTACAAGATTAATTGAGATTGAATATATTCTAATAATATAGTCCTGAATCAATACTTGAGAACTTTTCTATGAAAGCTAATTTATATTACAGTGCAATATAAGATATGTAATCAAGAATAGAGATGGTAGACAAAAAAATCCTCACACAAGCTAAATCTAGAGAAATATCTCTCAAATCTGAAGAAATACAGAATAGTATTAGGTTTATTATGTTGCAGTGTTTAATCTTATGAAACATTTTTCTAGATGCTTAGTGACTCCTCGGATGGATATTCTAACAAAGTCAGTCTACATCTATCACAAAATATATTCTGGAGATATAAATTAGAGGTGAGCAAATCTGTGTTTATTCACTGGTCAGATAGTAGCAGCAGCAGACAGCAGCACTGGCTACAGCAGAAGTTTAGCCAAAATTGCTTTTTTAAAAACCCATATGTTTCAGCTGATGGTCCTACATGGTGAGCTTCTCTTAACAGAGATTTTAAAGACATTTCAGAAAACAGTTAATTTTTTTCTAACAAGAAGGCCAGCTCATCAGCATATGCTACAGCTCATTAGTTCAGCCTGTGAGCTACCAGTGTAACATTTTTTTAGTTAAAAAATTATTTTGTAATACAGCAATGCTGCTGCAAATGAGTAGCCAGGCATAATGCAACAAGTAGGAGGCATTTACTTTGCAACAGTAAAGTTGTCTTTACTGTTACTCTCTGCACATATAATTCTTCTTTTACAATCATCTGTTTGAGAAAATTTAAATTTAAACTGCCAAAACCTTTTTTTGCCAGGACTGGCAAAAAAAAATCCTCCACAACAAACTAATCCTTGATGTCTTTCATATTGTTATAAATTATGATATTTGGCAATTTTATATTTAATGTTTAATCACTGCCTCAGGAGAGCTTTCAGATAAAGTGAGAACCAGGTCACTTACTCTGCACCGATAGACAAAAAGCTACAGGATTCAGATGAGACAACCCATCCTTCTGTTTCAGTGTTATCTTTTCCTGAAATTAAAGATTTCAGTTAGAGTCCCCACTTCTTGCTACTATGACCCCCCACAACTGCGTTTCTGCTGCAGATCTGGCTTGCTACAGCTTGGGTTGCCAAGTGTGCAATTAAAGACCATGGTAATTTTTAACTAGAAGGTAAATCATTCCACAGTTTCTGTAATATTATTTTAAAAAAATCCCGAGCAAATCCACAACATAAACACCCTAAACCTGTTCTAGGCAGAATTGGAAGTAAGAGCATCATATTCAGAGTTCATGAAGAGAGACAGTTCAGGTAACTAGCTTTGTTATCCCTGCACTATTTCAAACTTTTCCAATTCTAGTTCAGTAAATTTAGATATACATACTTATTTTGTTCACAAAAGAAACTCTTTACTTTTCCTATGCATTGATAGATGCTTTTGAATACAATGGATCCTGAACTGAATTCCAATAAGGAGAGTTTTGAGAGGCAACCACAGGAAAGATCAAGTTGTGTTATGTAGGGTAGGAAGGTTTGTATGCTTTAACAAATCTTGGTAATTTTTCTTGTAGTTAAAATTACACAGTTTTATGAAGATATGGAAGCATTTACTACTTAGTCTTTTAATTATTTTAGTTTTAAACAAATTAAGATATTTTAATCTCACTTAAGAGAAAATGTTGATTTGCAAGCTAAACAGGAACGCAAGGAATTTTTCCCATAAACTGATTGTATAGTGTTCCATTACTGTATTACATGTGGCTGGGTGCTTGGAATTCAGAAATACATTGTGAGCAATCTGGCACTTTTTGCCCACCTTACTATAGGAGAAAGGAAGAAACCAGACTTGCTTCTGGACTGGATATCATCCTGAGCAACTGGCTGTAGGTGGACCTGTCTGAGCAGGGGATTTAGCCCAATGAGCCCCCTTCCAACCTCAACCCTTCTGTTCATCCCTGCTTTCCTGTTTAAGTGATGAGACCTTAATTAAATTTTCACAAATAGTGTATTACAGCTGGGCTGCCTAATTGTGGCAGTCACCAGGCCACTAGGATTCCCTTTATCTGAGAACAGAATTTTGGAGACTTCCTACCAATTTTTTTTCCCCTTACCAACTTTTTTGTTTTGATTTTTCAAAACTGACTTCCTACCTACACCTCGGTAAGTACAGCTTTAATTACTTATACCAGTGATTTCACACACAAACTATGTATAGGTATATGGAGATATTATATATATATATATATGTGGTTTACCTTTTCCATTCATGTCCCCTACTGGGATAAGACGACCAATGCAGAGCGGGCGATTCCCATATGGATCACGTACTGCATAGATTATGTCTTTATGCATAATTAGCAATGAATATGAAGTTGGAGTTTCCTTCATTAAGTTTTTTATTCTGGAATGAGACACAGGTGAACATAACTTTGTGTCATCTGAACAGGTGTGTGCGTTTACAGCTGCATATCATGCCAAGATCAAATTGCTGTTCTTGATTCTGAAACGAATTCTCCTCACCTTGCTACCCAGTCGGCTGTGTCGGCATTTTCTAGAGGAGGTGTGAAAGCCAGCAGCTGGGTGATCAGTTCACTGTCAGAACTGGTCGACAGTCCTACACCGTGCCGCATAAGCTTTTAGGACACAAATCAAAAGTGTTACCAGCATTAAAAAAAATATCTCACATAACACTGCTCAGATTTTCATCTAACAACACCTTTGTGCGATGAACAAATATTTTAAAACTTATCAGTGCTTCAGCTTATCCTATCATAATAATGCCAAATTTCTTCCAACAAACCAACTATGTAAAACTAGGTAGTACAATCACCTACACTAGTACTAAATTTTTCCCTTTTCATCTCATTCCCTTTGCTCCACATGCAACCAAAACTAATGCCACCAATATTCAGGGCACAAATTCATGTTTGGAGCATTTAATTAGCTTTGTGCATGCTCTGGGAAGAGAGGTAATATATACGAGGGAATATATGAAATTGCCTATGGCAGATCCAGAAAGGGATATCGAGGCAGAATCCCCTGCACAGGATTTCTTCCCCCCAAAATGATCTATTTTGATTAGGGTACTCTTTCCTTACCCCAAGAGTTTGGTATTAAGGAAAAGTCACAGCAGCCTTATTGCTTGCTGATACCTCGCACTCAGAAAGAAATGACGCCAGAACCTCCTAAAGGAAGTACTAACCTTCCTCCTGAGCTGTGCAGCATTAGTTAGCTCCCCATTGTGTGCCACAGCAATCTTCCCATGAAGAGTCTCTACAACAAAAGGCTGGCAGTTCTGCAGCTCAGAAATTCCTGAGGTGGAGTACCTTGTGTGCCCAATACCAAGGTTTGAAGGGTACAACTTCTTCAGGCTATCTCCATTGAAGACATGATTTATAAGACCCATTCCCTTTGGGAGAAAAAGAAAAAAAGGTTCTGTTTGGTTTTATTTTCCTGGTAACTTTCTCATTTCTTCTTCTGTTTGGTTTTGGTGCAGTATTAATGGAACTTTAAGAGAAAGGCAAATAACCTGAAAGACATGGGAAAGAAAGAAGCTGAGTAGGTGTCACAGTGGTATATCAGATCCCATTAATACTGTTTTTAAATAAAGCAACATACGTTTTTGTGCTGAGGATTTTCCTGGAACAGTCTATTCCCTGACTAAAAATACATCTTCTGATAAACAAACTGTTGTCTTGCTTAAAAACACCAGAAAAAAGACTGCCAGAAGACAGGGAAGGAAGGAAAAAAGTTGCATGAACAAAGTTCTAGGTAGAGAATATCTTTTACAAGTTAGTGGTATATTGGATTCACTTTTAAAGTGGATCCATGGTAATGTTTATTAGATTCCACTTTCATTCTTGCCAGTGTCAGAAGTAAAGCTTTTTTTCAAAAGGTTTTATTGTTTACTTGCAATTTTCATATAGCCAAGATGCCTTGTATCTAAAGCAGAAATACATCAAAACCTCTTAGTCAGCTGTCAGGACAGGAGCTTCTTTTGGCAACAAGCACTATGTGGAGACAATTTAGCTGCAAGAATAGTCTGAAAAGCTGCACTGAGACTACAAATTAAGTCTGGATTCCAGGTCCTCCTATAAACTCCTACTTCTGCCACTGCCTGTGGAAAATATTTACATCCTTCTATGCCTGGTTTGACTATCAGACGCGGTAATTGTTGTATACATGATGAGTAACACTCCTCTAAAACCTTCAAAGATACACAGGAGAGGTCTGAAGCTCCAAATGGCTCATAATCCGTGCTACCAGATACAACAAGAGAGTGAGATGGAACAGAAAGAAAGGAAATTGGCTGAGCTGTTTTCAGAGCTCAACCAAAAAAGCTTAAAGGCGGCTCAATATAAGGGTGCTTTCTGCTGTAACTGCTGTAGAGTCAGAATACCAAGAGGCTGCGGTTGCACATGTGGTTTTAGGATATTTATTATCATGTTAAAAAGATACTGCCTCAATCTCGTATGGGTTTGCTTTAATGGTCAGCAAACTTTATCCCAAATCAATTATCATCTGTGGTCTCAGAGATGACATAAAGGTGGTCTAAAGTTGTGTGCTCGTGCATGTACAAAAATGCAACCATGCACTCTTATTTTACTTAGATCAGCTTTATCCTGACAGAGCTGCCAGTTCACAGGTTAATGGATGTGGCAAAGTATTGCAGTAACTTACACAAGGAATGCTGATTTAAACCAGATTTGGTTACACAAGTGCATAATCTTTTAATTGCTGTTTGAAATACTCCTCTGATATAGACTGCACTGGTGTGGGACAGCAAATGTGAATTACACTAGCATAAAAAAATACCAATGAAGACAATCTTACATCTGTATTATACAAGCCCTTATACATGCCAGAACACAATAATGGTTTCATAAGTTGCTACTTTAACATATTATTCTTCATGTCCAAGTGTGAAACAATCTTTCTCTTACTGGCATCACTATATCTATACAAGAGATTTATGTTTTTCTCTGAGCTAATACATCTATGACAATATTGTTTTGTTGTATGAGTCTAGCTGAAAGGCTTCCACAGACAAATCTGGATGTGTCTTCCTGGGAGATTTTAAAACAAAGGTTTAATAGCCTTTGTCAAGGGCTATTAATTCACAGTCAAAGGCTGACCACAATCAGAAGGGAACATGTACCCATATCTTAAATGGTCCAGTTCATACTCTAATATAGGTATTGCCTTAAACTGTTGACAAAGGTGAGTAAATTGATGCAGTGAGAAGTGAGCACTTTTTGCATACTGTTTGCTATGAAGAAGAGTCAAGTGGGTTTGGAGAACAAACAGGTACAGTAGCATCTTAACTGCTAATATTTTATGTACTACTTTACAAGTCAGAGTCCTAAATATGCATTCACCAGTGTAACAGACACAAATGTTTGTTACATGAGCACCACTTCCGGGATTAACCAGGTCATATAAATTGTGCTACACAGCTCTTTAATACACTGTGGTTATTACAGTTTTTAAAAGTGTTGTAGTTGAGAAATACATTTCTAGGATAAAAGAAACTATCACATGCTCTGCAACTCTTAAAATATCAAAGTTGATATGGTGACTTAGTCAATTAAATTCTTAGCATGACAGCTACATATTGTAGCTCAGTAACATGGAGATACTGCAAATTATTATATCACCAAGTGGAAATTCATTCTGAGAAGCACTTTTTACTATGGGATTTCTAGAGCAGCCCACTTTACAGGAAGTTGAAATTCCTGTAAACTTGAAGGAAAACTGAAACTCAAGCAGGAGCAGGAACGAAGAACAGATAACATGCTGCTAAAGTTGAGAGAAGGTGCATTTAAAAGCGTGTGTGTGTGTGAGAATCAGGCTGTAAATAACAGATAGGAGAGGGGAAGTGCCTGAAGAGGGGACAAACATGATGCTTGAGAGAAAAGGTTTTGTATGAGGCATTGAGCAGTCATGCATAGATATATATGCTGCTGCAGCAGAGTGTCCTTAGTCTTGGACTGATTTGAACAGCTTAATTAATGTTTCTCTGAGAACTCTGAATGCCTTCTGATTGTGGTCAGGACATACATCAAGAAGTGCCCCATGGTTTTTTTGCTGATGTATTTTTATTTCCAATCCTCTCCTTTTCTGGGATGGAATAAGCTGGTGATTATTTTTTTTCCTGATCACTATTTAATACGGAATGAACAGAAATATCCCCAGAGCATGGAGGTATTCTCTTGACATAATACTTTAGAGGCTGTGGTCATTTTGTGTCTTGTAACATCCCCTGGGATTCCCTCAGCTTGAGAAAGATTGTGTGACCTTCTCAGGCCTCCATTCAGTCTTATATTCTATTTATTTTTACCTATGGGTAAAGTAGTTGCCACTTCCTTGAGTCTCGCTAACATAAGATTTAGTCATCCATTTCCTTGTGCATAATAACCTTTAACTGCATTTCTTTTCTCTTGAGATCAAGTTGCATCAATACTCTTCCAAATCTGCAGAGTTAACAGTTGAGATGCAGGGTGACTTTGGTAAGTAGTTTTTTTGACATCAATAGCATGATCTGGATAACTTCTGAGTGTCTGCCACTGTATGCACAGATACACCCAGCAGGACAATGGCAGCATGTTTGTTTTAAGCATAAACTCAGGACAGAAATTACACAAGTAATAAAATTATATACTCACTGACAAAACCAAAACAATCCATCAAAACATGTTACATTTTCTTTAATTATACTGTTTCTTAGCAGAAACAAACTTTCACACATCTCCATTAAGAATGTACAAAGTCATTTGCATTTTACCTTGTGCACTTTGAATGCCTGGGATGACTCTCCATCACTTGTCACAATTCCAGCACTCTCCTGGCCCCTGTGAAGAAAATAAAATTAACATAAAGCACTGAAATGCTTAGAATATGAAATACTTTAACATACAATGGATTGGTGTTTTGTCATGAAATTTTAATGTAGGTTTATTTGTTGTTTTATTTTGCAGACGTGTAATTGCAACTGATTTCTTGCCCATGTTACGCTTTGTTTCAAAACAGTCATATAAGGTTTCTGCCTAAGCCCACTGAATTCAGTGGGAATCTTTCCACTAATAAGCACTGGTGCGGGCTCTTGCTGCAGTCCTGTTTCAGTGAGGGCAAAAATAAAAACATGCTTAATCTGAAAAGCCATTTTCAGAGGGATAGTGGTCTATCAGTGGGACAGGTGATAGTAGGAGGCTCTATAGTGCTACTCTATTTCTGCTTTGGGTTGGGAGATGTTATTAAAAACTGATGGTTTTGCCTATGGGAATGGATTGTCTTTTCCACTGATCACCTATGCAGAAGCGTTTTCATTTTTGCACTTTAGCAGACAAGCTAGCTTTTACACCTCAAAAAGCTACACAGACCCTCTGATAAAAGCATCTGACTGCATAAACCTAATGTTGGGAATCTCCACTTCTCAAGCAAAACAACTCTCACGTACAAGCGTTACTGTAAATGGAAATACTTCTCTTACAGCACATCAACCTGAGGCTTTGTTGAGCAGAAGAGCTGATTCAACTGAAAGAAGGGAGTTTTCCCTGTTTTGCTGCCTGTCCTCACCAGCCCTTCTCCACGCTGGGTCCCCTGGGTGCACTCCAGGTGCCCTGACGCTGTCCTGCCGAAGGCAGGCAGAACTCTGTGCAACTGCCCATGGTTTGGAATTCAGTCCCTATCCATTGAAAATGTTTGCTTTGCAGGCTGGATTTTTTTTGTGGGTAACAGTTCAGGCTGTTCCATCTGCCTTTAAAAGGCTTCCTGAATAAGGCAGAGTGTTGCCTCTAATAAAACTGCTGCTATGTACCTGCTGTGCCTGTAATACTCATCTGAACTTTGGTGGACGACTGAGTTCCCATCCACTCTCATATATAAGAATATCTGAAAAGGAAAGATGTTTTCCTTAAAAAAGGAATGACTTGAAATATTTTTAGAATATTATCCAAAGATCCTATTTTAGTTTAACACAATTGAAGTCACTGCAATTTTTTACTATAAGCAACTATAAAATAGGCCACAAAAATCTACAGAATGGATGGATGCTAATCTACAACTAACCATGCTCATTAGCAATTTTCTCCAGTTCCTAAAATCCCTTTGTTACTAGTCCCAGTTGTATATAAAGCAAACATTTTAAAGAATATTTGCTTAGAGAAAGCAAAACAAACCAAAATTCACATATATCTGAACAAATTTACCCTGTTAGTGACACAGATCTTCAGAGAAAAAAAGATGAGGACATTCTTAATGCCATTTAACTCAAGAAGATGTCCTATCTATAAACACAAAGACTAATGGTCAAACCTAAGTGTTGGTAACACTGGATTCAGCAACTTGTAGTCACAATGTTAATATTACAGGCAATTTCCATTTTAATACTGTCATGGTCCCTTTAAATATTAACAAAACCAGTAGGGAGGAAGCGGGAAGCAAGCACCCCAAAGAAGGCCCTGGTCAAGGTGCTGGGTTACACCTTACATGTCGCACTAACAAAAGATATGGGAGCTTAGTGTCATTACCACAAAGTTTACATCACTTTACCAGCTGAGCCAGACTTTTAAGTATGTCAGCTTTCTATTTAAACACCACTAATATGAGTTGAAAACCGTGTATATATGGCCATCAGTTCAAAAGCAAAGAGTGCATGGAGATGTGAAGATGTAAGGCAGGATGACCCTGACGCGCCACTTGTTTGGGGGAAGGCTCAGCACGGCGGCCGTGCCCCCACGGGAGCAGGAGATGCTCTGCGCCCACCCGGCAAAGGGCAGGCCAGAAGAATGTCTGTGGGGGTGGCTGGGTGTCATGTTGCTTTGTTTTCGTTCCTTTTTTTTTTTTTTTTTCTTAAAGGAACGAAAGAGCATGACTCTATTTTTTTTTTCCCCTCTCTCCTCGCACCCCGGTGCCCGCACTGACGCCCTCGTACCCAAGAAGGGTTAAAGCAGCTCCGGCCCAGCCCGGTCTCCCCTCGGAGCCCCTTCCCTCGCCGGGCTCCAGCTCCAAGCCTGCTTATTTGGCAGTGTCTCAAGTTACTCCCCTCTGGCAGCTTGAGCCAGTAAAACCAGATCCTTTCATCTCGGCGGAGCTTACTGACAACCAGCCGTCTGGTTTCCTAGGAAACAAAATCTTGGCTAGAAATAGTGAATCATTTCCAGGTCACTTTCAACATGGAGAGTGGAGCGGGGAAGCACTGGACTGAGGAGGAGGTTAAAGCCTTGTTAAGCGTCTGGTCAGAAAAAAATATCAGAAAGCAACTGCACGGCACCCTGAGGAATAAAGGAATATTTATCTACATTGCTAAAAGGTTACAGGAGTTGGGAGTGTGCAGGGACTGGAAACAGTGCCGTGCAAAGTACAAAAACCTGAAGTACGAATACAGAACGGTTAAATATGCCCACAACTCTGGGGATGTCACTAAAACCATGAAGTTTTTCCATGATCTGGATGCCATATTGCGATACGAGCCTGTCACACAATTAGCAGCAGAAGAGAACGGCAGGTGTTCTGCGACTGAGACGCAGCTGAACACAAGCCCCACAACAGACAGCGCGCAAGGTAAAAAACCTGTTTTTGCTTCTATTTTTCTCTCTTTGCTTAAAAAACCAAAGGGAACAAAACCGAAGCCCGACTTCACAGGCGCTGGAGCGGAGGCTGCGCAGCCCCAGCAGCACTGTTAGAAGTGACTGGATGCACTCCTCGCATAGGGGAATAAAATGTTAGCACCCACCAGTGTCGAAGTCTGTAAATACAGCATAATTCCAGCAAAATTATGCTAACTGCCTGTATTGCAGCTTCTGTGAGTACTCACTGGTGTCCAGAGATCCTGCACCGGGTTGAAACGCTGAATTAAAAAAAGCTGTTTTCCTTCCTTTTGCCATTCGCTTGCAGTACTTTGGAAGCAGGTTTTTACAATTCAGATGTAAATGTATAGATAAAAGTTTAAAATTGTCATGGTGTTTTAAAAATCATTATTTGTGATACAAGTGATTTAGGATTTTTATTCTTGTTTCTCTGTAACTTAATATTTAGGTATGAAAACTCAAGGTAAATTAAATTATTTTGTAAGCGGTTTTACTTAAATATTTGAGTAACAGATGCTTAATAGCTTCTCATGAAAAACCTCTAATTTTGCAATGAAAGTAAAAAATTATCATATTTATCAGACTGTTTTGAGGCAGACCAAATGAATACAACTGCTTTTATTCTGAAGGGGGTTTCACTACATTATTTGCATCTCTTGTTTTATTCAACCTTCTCTACATACGCATTTAAGCTCTGCTTAACATTTTATTAGGGTCAATCTGCTATTTGACATCACTCAAATCTCCTTGTCACATCCTAAATGCCACTGAAGCGTAGGTCCTGATGATAAGGTACCAAAATAAGATGACTAAAAGGAGAAATTAAAAGCTTACCTGTTTGTTCCCACGGTATGTGGCAATTTACATTAAGATTGTGAATCTTTTTAAGAAAACAAAAAACTAAACATTAGTGTCAGGGGAGATTGTCAAAGGCATAGAGAGGAGCTGGACATCTAGCTTGTCCTGGTACCCTTTCATGTCTCCCTTGACAGTGCTTTACAGCTCTGAGGAAAAGAAATTGCCATTTTTCTTGTCATTATTTACCTTAACAAAAAGCTTGACCTTAATTTGTCATCACCAGCAGAAAGCCTTGAATCTGTCAAAATCAATTCAAATTAAAATGGCAATTTTATAATATTTTAATGTGCTCTCTGCACTGTTTATTGCAATTTATGTTTTATTTTTAAATGTGCAGAACTGAGGCTAATATAAGGCTGTTAGGCTTTGAGGACTACACAAAACTAAGATAGTGTCCTTCATCTGAGGATCAGCCATTAGATTATCCTCTGTGTTTTGCTGTAGTTGGCACCTGGTAATTCTAATTCCTATCTGCCTTGGACCTCTAGCAAATTTAGATCAGCAAAAGTGAAGTTGTAAATCCCAAAGTACAATATATATTAAAAAATTATCCCTGGGTGAGACATACCTCATTTTGAAGCATTAAGACAGTCTGGTTTTAAAGATTATATAATTAAATATATCTCTTAAATGCACAAGCATTTCTGTTACTCCCTCCAAAAAAAAAAATAGCAACAAACAAGTTTTATGGATAAACAAAAATGAAAGGCAACAAACCGTAATAACTGAAACACTAATGGCAAAAATTGAAATGCAAAGATTTTCACAACTACAATTCAGCCACAAAGAAAACACACTAAGCTAGAAATGTGTCCTGCAGCTATGCAGAATGTGTGCATACATCCATAACAAGGGGCAGAGGGAACAGCTGTGAGATCACCAACTTTCTTATTTAAGAATATAAGTCAAGTAACTAACACTGTACTGGAGGCTCAGCCCCACTCCATGTGCCTGCCTGGCCCAGTAGGGACCCAGTGCCCTGCCCTTTGAAGGGCACTTTTAAGGCTAAAATGGCATCGGTGGCTCTGCAGCTGATGCTCTCAAGTTCTGTTGTGGGGGCAGATCTGACGGTGTCACTCCCACAGAAGAAAAGGCAGCACAGGCGAAGGCAGCCCACTGCCCCTGCCCCAGCATGGACTGCACCTCCCCTCCTGGGCTTCTCCCTTTCAACCACAGAGTGTAACAGGAGAGGAGGGAAAAACGGTCCCTCCTCTCTTTTGAAAGAGGTGGAGACATCTCATTTTGACAGGGCTGGAGGAATCAAGGATGTCTAGGCTTGTAACTTGGGTAGCAAGAACAAAATGCTATCAAGAAACTAAAACTTGTGACGAATAATACTTGTCCACCTTGCTTGTCCTATTTTATTTGAAGAACTTGGTTGCAATAATAATTTGTTTTGTTAAAAAGCATGACAAGGAACTGGGCAAGCTCCCAAAGAAATCACCATGTATTTACCATTCTGCTTAGCCACAGTCTCAATATTCATACACATCCTTAAAGTAAAGATACAAAGCACATCTTTGCATTATCTCAGCTACTGGGAGATTACTGGGGAGGGCCAGGAAGGGGAAGGAAGGAAAGAAAAGAGACTACTTTTTTTTTTTTTAATAGGACTGAATGGTATTTCTATAGGGTTTCCCTGAGGTTTGGTTTTTTCCTTATCTGGTAAAATTTTGAAAGAGTAGTTGAAGAAATTATTACTGAAAATTTCAATCAAATCTCAGAGGAGTGTCTTGGGACAAACTTGGTAGCAACATACAGCTTGTTCATGAAAAGATGACACTTTGTACATAAGCATATGTACAAGTTCAAGCAGAGATGTTCATGTTGCCCTCCCCAAACACATTTTCAGAGGCAGAGTTGTAGCTTAAATAATCATTAAAAAAGACATAAGTAAACATGTTCACTTCTCTTAAAATGTAGTTTGTGTATTATTCCAGTAATCAACAACCAAGAAAATCCATGTAGAGTGATGATGCACTATGAAAAATGGTATCGTTCATTAGAATTCAAATGAATGACCTTCCTATTTTGTTAACCAGTTTTGATTGTTTCAAGTTAAACAAAGTACTAATAAATCAATACGTTACCTACAGAAAAAGTAAACCTCACATACTAATTAATGTTATTTACTCTCTTTTATATTTCTTTCTTTAAGTATTAAGGCACTGGTCACCTTGGTTGACCTTCACTTGACTTCAGCAAATGCAAAAAGATTATCAAGTCTGAGCAGAAATGCATCATAATAACAGTATTATCATATGCACAAAACTCAGCTACTAAAATGCAGAAAGATCCTGCAGAACTGCTGACTTGAAAGTGCCACTTATACATAGTTTTCCATGTCTGGACTTTAACATTAAACATGTGATTGACAAGTATTTTATAAAGCCTTTTTTAAATAAGTGTGCAGTACTCATATTAACTTTTTTACTCTTCAAATGCTTTTATTTTTTCCCTATCAAAGATACTAATATGTTTTTGCGGTAACTGTTCTTATTTACTTAGAATAAAAAGTTGTTTCTCTTTTAATACGACAGTGTAATTAACTCATGCAGTGTAACTAGCTCATGCTAGTGCCGATGGCACACTCAGCAGGCTTCCAACAGAGAATTTATTTCTCTCTCCCTAGTTTGCTTTGCTGCTCCTAAGCAGCTAAAACGCCAGTCCTGTCGCTGGAGGTGGAGGCATGAGCAGCAGCTCCTGCCAGAGAAGCCAAGCCGACAGCTGGGAGCAGAGATCAGGCCACTGCATCTATGAGTCATTGTGAGCCTTGCTGAAAGTCAGGAGGATTAGGATAATGTTTTCAAATGCAGTTTTCAGTTTCACCTGCGTCAGGAATACAAGGTTGCATCCTAACCACGCCTCATTACTGTTCCCTGTGACGAACTACCAGAGAGGCCTGGAGCAGGCAGCTTTGATCTGTGTGTCCTGCCTGGCTGGAGCTCACAGTAGCTCAGCTCTCGGTACAGTGCACCAACATTTCAAACCTCCTGTCAAAATGGTACGTTGAATACAGCGTATTATCACTGGACAACTTAAAAGGCTGTCCTCGGTGAAAACAAAACTGGTTCAGAACCTGACTTACATATCCTGCTTTCTAAACTTCATAGCAATTGCTCTAATGTTGCTTTTTAAACAAATGTAGAAATGCTATGCTTGGAAAAAAGCTAGACTGGATCCCGTCAGCTCCAAATATGTCTGTTCACAAGTCACAATATATACTTTCACAGTCTCCCTATACCTATTAATGAATTTCACAGATTTGCAGAACTCCTTCCAGAACATTCCTGTTTTCTTCACTCTTCTATGATTTCTTTTTTATTATATAAATGGATTTGTGGTTATCTGAATCTAAATGCAAAATCTGCCTTTATGTCTCTTAGTTTACTTTATCTACTTTCAAACTATACATTTAATGTGCTATCTGCCCTGAACACTGAGTCAGAAGAGCATACAAGTCACTAGAATCAAGTCAGTTTCTACAAGAATTTTAAAAAGCATTTCAAACAGGCTTCATATGCAAGATATAAAATAATTTACCTCCTGTAGCTCATGTCCTCTTATGGGGAGAGGCAAAATTAATTTTAAATTTAAGTGGCCAGTCTTCGCGAACGAAGATCTGGGAAAGGTGTTTTTACCTTTCAAGCCTGCGCAATGGATTTT
>JAWWLV010000144.1:45442598-45471346 GCA_035041135.1 Platyrinchus mystaceus | reverse complement strand
CCCGGGGGACCGGGATTTGAACCTGTGGCCTTGGCGCTGAGAGACCAGCATCTTAACCGCTAGGCCACCAGGGGTCCACAAATTTAATTTAACTACAAGTTAAATGTAGAGATTACCAAGATCATCTCGTTGTGTATGGACATTTTAACTTAAACTAATTTAAGCTAAATTAGTCCGTACCTATTTTTCACCTAAAAACTCTTTCCTTCCCAGGTGAACTATCAGTTTCTTTAGAAGATGATGAGGATGCTCCAGGAGATCCACTACTCTTTATGTCTCATGTCAGACCAGTTCAACTAGGTATAGTATGATGGTGCTGAGAAACCAAAAACTAAAAGGCAGCATGGGTTGTCAGAGCACTTTCTGATAGCTTGAATATGCCATCGTTCTGTTCTGATCAATACAGCTTTAATACAGACACAGTCTTGCACCATCTCCTTCCCAGTGCTGGCACTCAGCAGCCTCATGCATCACTAGACACTGACCACTGTACACGCTGTAACACCTGCATGACCCCCACTCACATGCAAAACACAGCCCACGCTATAGCTTAATCATGGTAACTGCATTAACCACATCACTTTTGTTAAACGCTAGTGGAAAGTATGCCAGATGCTAGTGTGGATACCCATATCAACTTGTGGCTTTTCCCTAGCTTATCTTCTTGAAGCATGGGATGCTTAAGGCAGCATGAGTGAGTGGCCTGAGCCAGGAGAATGATGCAGAGCAATCCAGATTTGCAGTGGTCTCCAATGCAACTGCAAAGTGGTCTCTCCATGGAAGGGTGGTCAGCAATGCTCTAGTCCAACCAACCACAGAAAACTTATTCAGAAAATGTACTACTCCAGTAGTTTTGCTCAGGAAAGTCATTACAGAGCGAAGGCACAAACCTGACAAGCCAGAAGGAGGAAGAGGATCCTTGGTTTGAGCCCCTTCAAGGGGTGGCTGAAGGGAATGGAGAAACCTAAATACATTTTAGGCAGATCTAGGCAACTGATGAGCTGATTCCTTACCTGGATGAACAGCACCACTGTCCTGAATTTCCTATGTGCTTTTTCCATTTTTTATATACCTTGTATGCCTTTGCATACATTACAGTCCAGTTACAACAACTTTCATTACAGTATCTCCATGGTGCTGTATTCAGGAAAAAAAACCAATGCCCTGGCTAAGCCTACAGCTTTTATATTACACACTACACCCCTCTTGCCTGGCATAAAAATTAAGGAAGAGACCAGAATCTCACATGGAATTTATGCACACATAAAATACCTCATGCACATAAACAAAACTTTTCTTGCAGAAAGTATCTGAATTAAATTTTACAGGAATATGTCTGTAAATATTCCTGTGTTTCTCAGTGTTGAACATATTGCCAAGCGGAAAAGTTCAGTTCTGAGGAAGCTGCTTTCTACAAAACTTCAATTGCATGGGCTTTCTATCTCAAATATGTACTGGTACTAAAATTCCCTCCCCCAGTACCTCTTTTAGTCATTAGGTTTCAGGCACTACTTTAGACATCACTGAAAGAAAAATGTTGAGCCCTTTGTCTCTATATTGTTTAATATTTTGGTTTTATTTCAGCAGATTTCTCAGGTTTGAGGAAGCTTAGAAAAAAATTAAATATGGCACAAATGCATCTTTCAGACAAAGTAATAATATATATCCTAACATTTTACTTTAAAAACAAATTAGAATGAAAATACTTAAGACATAAGAAAAATTTTCACACTGACTGTAACAACTTTGTTTCAAAGCAGTGCTTGTAGGAAGGATATCTTGAATTACAATGTTTTTCAAAGGAAATGAGGAACAAACATACCCACCTTTTTCTACTCTGCATACAGCAGAATGAACAAGCAATATACTGAGTCACCAGAACTCATGTGAACTAATATCCAAAACTGAAAGTGAGCTCAGTTGGAAATGAACTGAGGAATACTGGCCTCCACGAAGACTAAACAAACCTTACTCCTCCCAAATTGCCCCATGCTCTATGGCTTTGACTGGAAAGTGGAGGGAGAACCTCCTGTGTTCTTCCCCTCTTCCTCCCATAAGCCTTTCCTCTCTGGCCTACCTGATGTTGGCAGTTATCAGCTACGGCAATTCCTTTCGTTTCATTCACCTGTAAATCAGCATTTTCTTTCACTCCCTCAGGAAAACATGAAGAAAACATAATTGATGTGTCACCTGAAAATTACCCTCCTCAACAACTTAGTGAGCTGGCTGTTGCAGAGTCCTGATTAACACAGGACTATCAGGGAAAAAAATGGTACCTGTTAGTACAGCTTATTCACAACTTATTCACAATTATGGAGACTAGCAAAGAATGGCACTATCTAGGACAAGTTTGTCCCCAGATAGGTTATTATACACATGTATGCTCCACTGAAGCTCTGTGCACAAACAAAGGTCAGGTACTTTTGCCATTGCACAAAGCTCTGTGACGATGAAGTATCCAACCCTCATAATCTGGCTTGCCCTTGTAGAATAAGACACTGGCAAAGACATTTATCACTTCAGTATGACTGCAAAAAAATGTCAGTTACTGTGCACTTTCACGTTTGATCTTTCATGATGATGCCCTGGAATTGGTTTTGGGATTTTTTTTTTGTTTGTTCTTCTTTTTTAAATCATTATTTTTGCAAAGGTTTAGAAAATGCATGAGGAAGCCACTTTCCAAAGTAATTAGATAATCAAAAGGAAGGCTTACAGAAAATTCATAATTAGAAACAAGGGAACATTAAAAAAAGTGAAATATATATTTCAGTGTTTTAAGTTATTGCATGGGTGGCAACCTTAACCTCATAATAATAAAAAATAAAATTGAAGACTGGAGAAAATTAAAACGTATCATAGTTTTTTAGACAAAAATAACTCAAACTCTAATTTTTACAAAAAAGCCCCCACATATTTTTGATTGACCTACCCTGAGAAAGGTGGAGGTCCTGTGCCATGAGAACTGAGTTTGTTATCACACAAATGTTCTTGTGCAACTGAAGGAAAAGTCTCCATTCCTCAGCTCCCTGCAACCAGGATGCTTTGTTAAGAGTTAAAGATCAGATTCTTCAGATCCTTACCAAGTTTAAATATCTCCATCTGTGTAAAACCAAAAGTATGGCATGAATGCAGAAAGTAAGTCTTGATGCAAATGTCAGTGACTCAGGGCCCGATTTATCATTGTGCTAATGTAGCACATCCAATCTTCCCAACAGCACTCTTCTCTCTGATGTCTGAAGGACAAAACAGCTCATCCGTTGTTCTCAGAGGTGTTAAAAGTTAAAGTTCAGGGTATCAAGGCACAGAAGAAAGAAGTGTTCCTCTTAGATTATGTACATGTGCTATCTGAGTATTGGTCTTCAAGAGAAGGCAAACATTGTATCAGAATTAACAAAAATGCTGACAAATTCATAACCAGTGGCTTGATTTTAATGTTACCTCTGCTCCATCTTTCTCCGGAGAGACAAGTAATGAGGAAACAGCATATTTCATTCTCGTTGTCTATCCTTTCCCCACCCCAACCACCCAATACAGGTAACCCATATCTGTGTCTCTCCCCTACCCCACACAATGCAGGTAATCCAGCGTCAGCAATAGAGGCTTCCAAACCACTGGCTTTTATTCCAACAGTAGCAAATGAAGGAGGAAAACACTGGACTGTTAATGAAGTCAGAGCTTTGATACGCATATGGTCAGACAAAAATATCCAGCAACAACTGGAGGGGACAGTGAGAAATAAAAGAATATTTGAACAGGTTGCTGCTAGACTTCAAAAATCTGGAATTGACAGGGACTGGAAGCAGTGCAGGACAAAATACAAAAATCTGAAACATGAATACAAGAGTGTAAAAAGTGCCCAAGACTCAGGGAGTACAAGTAAAAGTATGAAATTTTTTAATGAACTGGATGCTATTCTGGGGCACTGCACCATGGAACAAGCAAGTAAATCAGATAATGATGAAAGTGAGAGGCCTCCAGAATGGACAGAAGCAAAATCAGGAAAGGACTCCATAGGTAAGTACTTCAACCACCCATATATAATTTAAAATTTTTAGTTTTCTAGAACTAGAGAGACCTTAAAAGAACTCAAAAGAAGCAACCAGAAGGATTAACTGATTTGCTGGGGAGGGGGAAAAACACTGAATGGGAATTTACTATTTTGTCTAGTAGTTTTGTCTTATGCTATAAGGTACTATTTCACATTGAGTGATTGCTCTGCACTTTTTTTAAAAGAACTGAGAGACAAAAGGAGGAAGAAAAGATGAAGACATAGGATAAGTTAAAGTGATACAGAGACAATTCCAGTCAAAACCATGCCAGAAGAAACTGCTTCCAGCTTAGATAAAAGAAATGGATCAGAGAGATAGTCAAACTATGTTACTGGAAAAATTAAGAGATTGAGCAAAAGAAATCTGTATTTATAGACACTGGTTAAAAACCCCCCACATTTAAACTGTCTCTTATGGTCCCAAATAGCTCAGTTTTACCAGCCTTTACTAGCCTCTCCCAAACTAGTGAGAGAACTGTCAAAACAGCAGAAGGAACAGCACCAAGAATGCTGGCAGAGCTTGCCTTTGGTTTTGGGTAATTATTTTCGATTAACTTGGTAATGGATGATCAATGCAGAATTAGAGTAAACTGATGGGAGTACACTACCCAGGAGTTAAAATATTTTTGTTCTGTTTTGTACAACCAGAAACATGCATGTTGTTTAAGAACAGAATTAAACATTAAACTCTTTACTACACAGGGACTGATATTACGTTGGCCAAATGTAAGACTACAAGTTAGTAAAGTAATAAAAGAAGTTAAGAAAAATATAACACAAAGATGGTCTCTGGCTGAAAACTATGAGAACGTTTTGGGGGAAGATTCACTCTTCAGTTGCCATTTTTAGACATTTTGCTAATGCACCTACTTTTCCTGCTGGCATAAAGAGCATCCGAGGTTGGATGGATTTTTTGATTTGACACAGCACAGCTGTTCTTATGTAGTACACAAATGCAGTGCCCTACTTAACTTAGCATTATTTACACAGAAATGCCTGGAGACACAGGTGAAGAGGACTCTGTTAGTAATATGTCTGAAGACCTACAGGTTGCAGATAAAAAGAAAGTTTCTGATTCAGGTAAACTAAAAAGTCTTCTATTTTATATAAATACCTCTATTTAGTAAATTAAGAATTATTTCTAAAATAAGCCCAGATTGTAATTATGGTTAGAAAATGCACAGAACTAAAAAACTTATTAGCAGGAGCTAATGTCATAGTGATAACCATCATGGGCTTATGTGCTGCTGAATTTTATAAAAACAGTATAGTAAGTAATCATTTCAAAGACTCATGACACAAGATGTAAAGAGACTACTCGTTTAAGCAAGCTGAGTGCAATGTACTACCGCATTTACTTTTATTTAATCTTGTATTCCCAAGGATTAGAATTGTTCAGTCTCCTGTGCATGAACTATCACAGCATTCTTTTTCACAATATAATGTGATCAGTGTATAATATAATTGTGTAAACGCTCATGTCAGGGGATGAAAACTTCATTTAAAAGTCTCACTACTAGCCCTGAATATGAAGGTCATCAGCTCTGCTCTTTACAAAGAAGCATTATGGTTTACATCTGAAGGCATAAGTTTCAGGGGAAGCAGGAGTTTAACATTCAGTTAGAAACACATGAACATCTCAAAGGCTGACAGACTTGACTCTCCTCTTGACTTCATGATCTCTTTCAGTAGTGTGAGGCAAAACGTGGTCAAAATTAGGCATTAAGGAGTAGTCTTACAGAATTTAAAATGGTCTAACATCAACTTGAAGATTTTAATATCAAATTAAAAATTTTCCAACAGATGATGTTACTGTGAACACTACCCCAGAGAATCGGGCAGCTCCTCATATAACGAAAGAAACAGCTATGACAAGTAAGTAAAGACATGGTTGATCATGAGAGGTAATTTCAGGTACACCAGACGGTATATTTTTGGTTTTCTCATTCAAGAGAAATTACATTTATGAAGTTAAATTTACTAACCACTAAAAAAAAAAGGAACTGGCCTTTTACCAGGTCACCATGGGCACTTGAGGCGTTCATTGGAGAAAAATAGGTTGTCATGAAAAGTGCATGGCCTACAGGGACCTCATTTTGAGAGAGACAATATATGAAAAAAATCATAAACAGATCTTTGTGAGATGCAGTTAAGACTCCTTGTAAAATGCATGAAATTCCATTCCTCCCCATCAAAAAGTAAAATTACTACATACACATGACCATATCACAGACACTGTAATAACAGATTCAGCATTGCCCCTTACCTGTCACCTGACATAGTTTTCAACTGCCTGCAGCTATTTTGTATATTGTAACTTTCTAGATTGCAATCTTCCAAACAAGTTATTTAACATGAAGTTTACTGAATACTTCTAGTAAAATTCTGCATATGTATTTTTGACACTTTAACGTTTCTTTAGGGTAAGAGTAAGTGTTAAGACGTCTATAGCTTAACTTGGTTACCATCGCCCTTCTCAAATATATGTATTTCAACTGCATATTTTGTTTTGGGTAATCATAAATGTCCTGATTTTGTGAGGAAATATTAAAATAGCAAGTGCTTCAGAAGTGTCTGTGGCTCAGCCTATCCACTCTAAGGACTACTTTTCAAACTTCTGAGGGGGAAAAAAGGGCAAAACTGTGCTTCATCAGTAACAGTTTCAGTTTCCAGAATTCTTTCCCTCATTCCCAAACAAACAATACATACTCCAATACTTTTATCACAGGTGGTAAAAGTTACCTTGACTTTAATGTTATTAATGGGAACATAACTAGGTATTGCATAAGGCAGAGAAATTATGCGCACTTTTTATGTCTAGAATATCATGGAGACACTTTTGTTCTCTCATTGTGGTACACGCCTTTCCTAGACAGTTCAAATAATTTTGAAGTGACAAGCTGGTAAATAAAGAGATTGTATGTACCTCCGTACTCATAAATTTACTGGCTGATAGATAGTGAAAAGGCAATCAGGCAGTGATACTTAGAATCACAGAATCATAGAATCAGATGGGTTGGAAAAGACCTGTGAGATCATCAAGTCCAACCCTTGATCCACTACCACCACATTGGTTCTTTGATATCAGTAATGTCTGACAATCAGTAGTATTTAAGATATGACTTTATAAGAGCTACTCCATATTCAACACAACTTTTGTAGCAAATGGTTTCTCAACAGGCATGCAATTATTAAATGTATATATATTTGTATGCCTTTAAAAAAAAAACACCTGTAAAAAACACCATTCTGACACAAAGAATTTAGAAATTCTGTTAACCTCATATCAGGGGATCTTCCTAATCAGTATATGTAGTTAATGTACAGCCAGTTATACATGCACTTGGCTACACACATAGGAGCTAGCCTGGGCAGACATCTGCTTTCTGGCAATTGTGGTTGTGCGAATGCGCAGAAGACACACGAGCTGATTCAGGAGCGCATGTGCTTCTCAGATCTTACATGTGAATCTGAGTTAGGAGCCACAGTAACTTTGTAACCACTGCCAATCTTTATAAACAGCCCAATCAGGTTTGCCATACTCTAGAGTAAGGAAAATATTAAGATGGTGTTAGTCAAAAGACAAATACACAAGTTTCAGGAAAGCACCTAGTTATTTCATGTGTCATGGTATTGTTTTTCTCCTCTGCCCACATGTATTTGTTACTCAAAGAGCAGCAAATGCCCACCTGATAAGTAAAAGACAGAGGTAAAGAAATCCTTACAGTTCCTTGCACAGGCTGTCGCTGTTACTGACACGTCGCTGTCAGCGCTGCCCAGCTGGGGGAGCAGGAGCACCACAGCAATCCCCAACCCAGCCGGTTTTCAGTTTAAGCCGCCTGGGATGGGACAGGCTGGGGACACGGCTGATTGCTCTCTCTTCTGGTAGAACACACCCCACATTGAACCCATCTGCAAAAAACCCCGTACTTAGTTATTCTCACTGATGTTTTCTATTTCATGGTATCACTTTAAAGGGCAATTAATTATGGAAATCTATTCAGAAGAGCCAATAGTTTCAGTTTGCACAGGTAGTAGTCCATCAATTCAAACTCCATGTACATTCCACATGGGTCAGACTTTAGAGTATGACCACAGACTACATATAGGTATTTTGATTAAATCTGGAGTGCCAAGGAATAACAGTGGAGATGAAAACAGGTTTCTAAGGAATGCCAGTAGCCTGATGTTCTTGAAAATATCTAGAGCAAGTATTTTGCTTCAAACAAATTACTTTTTTTAGGATTTTTGGTGCCCCACACACTTACTATATGTCCCTCTCAGAACAAATTTGGAATAAGTCACGACATCGCCAAGATATATTCCTAAGCAAGGGCTTTTTAAAAGTCTGTTTTTTAAAGTTAAGATCTTAAGTCAGTCCATACTCAGGTACTTAATGTTGGCTTGAACACTTCCTGCTGTGTGCTTGGAATTTTAAAACATACAGCTATAAAGTCAAAAGATAATATTTTAATACATATGTCCCAGGCTAGTGTGAAGTAGTGTTTCAGAGATGTGCAAAACCAAAAATTCTTGATTATTCACTGGCTTAGCCTAAGCATATTAGGGCTGCAGACACAAACTCTTAATTAACTGTGCATTCAAGTTTTCTGTATCCACACTCATAGATCTGTATGACAGAGATGGCAGCAACTTTTCAAGCTCTTGGAGAGTAAATATAAGCCATGCACTGAAAACTTTCTGTAGCTTTTAAGTTTCCCACTTTCCTTTTATATAAGACACACATGAGAGTAAGGATTGGGAGACAAATTACTAATCTTGCCTCATGAGCCAGAAAACAGGATAATTAGTGGTAGTGACAGAGTGCCAAAAGAGAACAGAGCTTGTATCAGTCTGAGTGGGTAAAAGGAAAGACTGTGACAGCATTGCTCTGGTGGCCTTGAGAGCAATGCTTCAAACACAAAGTAGAGATTAAGCATATTTGCTGGCAACTGTCTATAGGTTCACTGAACAATGCAGATGGAGCCACTCTGTTTCATCCATGCCAGAAATTGTCGATGGCTTGTTCTGTTTGGCTCAGTCTTGCTCTTCTCGTGCCCTCCCGCCAAAAACCCTGAAAGATGCCTTAGAAAAAAAGCCAGGCTCCCTACCCACATTCTTGGCTTGCTAAGAAAAAAAAAATAAAATAAAAAGGCACATGATGCTGGTCACATAGTAAAAAACATCTGATGCAAACAAGGCTGTATTGATTTGGGGGGGTAATTTTTAATAAAATGGCTCTAGATTAAACTTTATTGCTCAATGTTTAGGGGCAATATTCTTGAGTGGACTGAGAACAGGCTGGGAGCCAAAAACTGCTGTCATTGATCTGTGGTATGGCCTTCACCATTTAATCTCTGTAGAGCAGTGTCCTCACCTGGAATCAGGATCAGCTAGAGCACTTGCATCATCCACCTGCCTGAGGGGTGGAATTCTCCCTTAAACACCAGTGGGCCAATGGCAGAGTAGCAGAGATCTCCTCCCCATGGAGGGGAGCCCAGGGACACTTCTGTCACTCAGCTGTGTCATGTAAACTCCTCGCAAGCTGAAGCAGTGGGGATGCCCTCAGACAGGCATTAGGACACTGTCTTCATAGGGCAGGCAGGCAGCCTTGCAGATCAGTTATTCAGGCACAGCACCCTGATGCAATGTCAGGGCCCTTGCCCCTTTTGAAGCTGATTCAGACACTTTTGGCATCAGTCACTTGGGAGTCTTTCAGTAATTTCAGTACGTATTGCGCCCCTTATGAAAGTCACTGTCTTGCCTGTTCTGCTGCCCACATGTTCACCAGTTACTATATATCTTTCAGCCACAATCAGCAAACCATTCTACAAATTCTGATCCAGGTTTAAATAACTTTAGAGTTTGCACATTTATCCCATAAACTTATGTTACGTGGTGTTCTGACTGTACTTTAATAAATAAGCGGGTACACTCTGCTCTTATGCCCCCTACTGCAGAGAAGTGGCAGCTTTACTTTCTTGAGAGGGGATCTTAAACCATAGTTATGAATGGCATTCTGAAGTTGGTGATTCTAAAGATATCACTCAAGACCTGTTTAGTTAATAAGAACTCTGTAAATTATTATTTTTACAGAAATCCTTGAGGATGAAGGGGACTTTGTCAACTCTACTCCGGCAGCTCTGGAAGCCACACGAATAAAGAAGGAGACAATTGACATAGGTAGGTCAAGACTTTGTCTTGATTGTCTTGTGAATTGCAGATTTCTGAGGTTCATGTGTTATCCTGGCAAATTATACTTTATCTACTTCTTGGTGATGATAAAATATGTTTTTTGCTTGATTTCACAGCGCAACAATGTATAAACTGTTGTTTCTCCTTCCCATAATTATAACAAAATCTTATTTTCCCAGACAACATGGCTCTTTTTATGCTAGATGTGATTAGTCGGCATTTGATTGTGACACAAACACAGTTTTTCTTACAAAGTTTCTAGAGAGGATAAACTGAAGAACTAAATAGCTGTCTCAGAAACTCAGAACATTTTATACCTTGTCTGTATTTCCAAACTTTACAAGTAAAACTGATATCAGAGCCTTAGCAATATGAAGAAATCATATATCTCATGACAAGTAATCAGGAGAAGATTGTTTTATTTAAAATGTTAAAATTTAACATTAGAACACAGCAGGGATATTAATATTCTGGAATAAATGAGCATAGAAACCACAGAAGATCATGAAAAAAATACATCAGAAGAAATTAATTAATGACATTGAAATCTAGTGACCTGACCCCTTGGATCAAAATATACTCTGCAGTAGTGTTGTTTGTATGCAGAAGTTAATGGAAAAAAATAAAAAAATCAATTATATTGATTCTGTGAACACAGTTCTTTGGCCTTTGACACCTACAGTTTCTACCATAAGAATATTTCCATTGTATGCATCAGGCATACCAGGGAAAAGCTTCCTTCTCAGCAATTACGTTATCTGGAATTTGGGTGTTGAGACACCCAGTGCAAGACAGCCTTTACAACTGTTTGCATTGGCTGATCTTGATTATTAAAGACAACTGTGGTGAGTATGACACTGAGGACAACATCAGAGCAGTGCCATCACAACAATGACACACAGCAACACAAGTTACATTGAGGATAAAGTTAATCTGTGACCCTGAAAGTTGAGACATAGTGAGGTCACACCAATGTGAAGCAGAGAATAAAATGTCATGAAGATCAACTGATTGCCTTATACACACAAATTCCCCGTTCCTGTCAGGTAATACCCAACTGAGGATAGTAATTGTGCAAGTCAGCACTACACAAGTGCCATTGCCAAAACCAGAAAGAGATTAGAGAGACAGTATGGTTGAGAGAATGAGCACATAAAATGAAAGCCATGGGGGGTTTTGGTAATAGTTTAAATTAAAAAAAAATCCATTAAGAGCCTAGGAGCAACCTACAGCTCCATTTTGGTCCATCTTCAATAGCCGTAAGTGTTAAGGAAGATGCAAGAATTTTCCCAAGAAAAGTTATAGAAAGTTATAGGGTGCCTATTTATGAAAAAAGTACCACTTTTTTTCTAGTACCCCAAGTAAATTACACACAGATGCTTATAATTTCTGATTCTAAGTTTTCCATAGGTATATAATTTATTACTGCACATGCTTATGGAAAACAAGTATTTGCCAAATCACTTAACAGAAAACAAGTTACAGAGCAAATATGAATTCCAAGTACTGCTCTGTGCATATATTGGCATGTACCATTATGGAAAGCACATCAAATGAACCTGCATATTTACAGACTATCTCTTTTTTCTGACAGAGCCTAAACTAAGCACCAGTTTTTCAAAACATATAAGGAATATTTACTTCTACTCTTTACTGGAAACAGTATTGAAGATAATTAGTCTATGACATCCCCTACCAAAATAATGAGAACTAATCTTCCTCTTCCTCTCAAACCTAAAAGTAATTCCACAAAAAAGTGAACTTTCAGCCTCAGAGAAGTCCAATCATGAGGGAATAATCTCCAGTGCCAAAAGACAAGCCAGTGGGGAAGGAGACTGGCCTGGCTGAACAGAGAGCATTGGCTGGAACTCAGGAAAAAGAGGAGACTTTATGGCCTTTGGAAGAATGGGCAGGTAACTCAGGAGGACTACAAAGATATCATGAGGTTATACAGGGAGAAAATGAGAAAATCTAAAACCCAACTAGAACTTAATCCGGTTACTGCTGTAAAAGACAACAATAATGTTTCTATAAATACATCAGCAGCACAAGGAGGGATAAGGAGAATCACCATCCTTTGTTGGATGCAGGGGAAAACATACTCACAAAAGTTGAGGAAAGGGCTGAGGTACTTAATGTCTCCTTTGCCTCAACCTTTAATAGCAAGGTCAGTTGTCCTCAGGGTGCCCAGCCCCTTGAGCTGGAAGATAGGTGGGGAGCACAAGGAAGCCCCCATAATCCAAAGGGAAATGATCAACAACCTGCTACACCACTTAGACACACACAAGTCTTTGGGTGGATTCTGCCGGGGAGCCAGTAGAAGAGCTCACTCCATTACTTTCCACTATTTACAAGTAGTCCTGGCTAATCAGGGAGGTCCACATTGTCTGGGGTTTGAAAAATGTGATACTCATCTACAAGAAGGGCTGGCAGCCTGACCTTGCCAGAGGTTATGGAACAGATCACCTTGAGTGCAATCACTTAGCACGTACAAGACAACGAGGGGATAAGGCCCAGCCAGCATAGACTTAGCAAAGGCAGGTCCTGCTTGACCAACCTGGTCTCCTTCTATGATAAGGTGACCCACTTCGTGGATGAGGGAAAGGTTGTGGATATTGTCTACCTGGACTTCAGCAAAGCCTTTGATGCTGTCTCCTACAGCACTCTCCTGGAGAAAGCATCTGCTTGTGGCTTGGACAGGTGTACACTTCACTGGGTGAAAAACAGGCTGAATGGCCAAGCCAAGAGAGTAGCAGTGGAGTTACATCCAGATGGTGGCCAGTCACCAGTGGTGTTCCCCTGGGGTCAGTGTTGGGGCCAGCCCTGTTTAATATCTGGACAAGGGGATTGAGTGAATCCTCAGTCAGTTCACAGACTACTCCAAGTTGGGGGGAGCGTTCGTCTGCTGCAAGGCAGGAAGGCTCTGCAGAGGGATCTGGACAGGCTGGATAGATGGGCTGAGTCCAGTGGTATGAGGTTCCATCAAGGCCAAGTGCTGGGTCCTGAACTTGGGTCACAACAACCTCCTGCAATGCTACAGGCTGGGGGAAGAGTGTCTGGAAAGCTGCCCAATGGAAAAGGACCTGGGGATGCTGGTCCACAGCTGGCTGAACATGAGCCAGCAGTGTGCCCAGATGGCCAAGGAGGCCAAGGGCATCCTGGCTTGTATCAGAAATAGTGTGGCCAGTAGGACCAGGGAAGGGATTGTCACCCTGTACTCAGCACTAGTGAGACCACACCTTGAATCCTGTTTTCATATTTGGGCCCCTCACTGCAAGAAAGACAAGGAGACACTGGAACAAGTCCCGGGAAGAGCAATGGAGCTGGTGAAGGGTCTGGAGCTTATGAGGAGCAGCTTATGAGGAGTGGCTGAGGGAATGGGGGTTTATCCTGGAGAAAAGGAGGCTCGGGAGGCTTCCTTATTGCTCTCTACAACCACCTGAAGGGAGGTTGTAGTGAGGTGGGAGTCAGTTTCTTCTCCCAGGTAATAAGTGACAAGATGAGAAGAAATGGCCTCCCTGGATACGAAGAAAAATTTCTTTACCAAAAGTGTGGTCAAGCATTGGAACAGGTTACCCAGGGAAGTGGTAGAGTTGATACCTCTGGAGGTATTTAAAAGACATGTGGATGGGGCACTTAGGGACATGGTTTAGTGCTGGACTTGGCAGTGCTGGGTTAATGGTTGGACTCAATGTTAGAGGTCTTTTCCATCCTAAATGATTCTATGATTCTGTGATTCTACTATTCTATAACTAATAGGTTAGACTAAAGGGTTAGGACATTTTTAAGTGAAGGCAGGTATTTCCTGCAGAGGATGACAATAATATTAGAAATTTATTTGTTTAAGTCCAAGTCTATTTTATTTGAAACTGTGTGTTTCCATAGATGACGATTCTATAAGCACTACCTCAGAAGACAGATCTTGTACGCCAGTAGCAAAACAGATGGTCGAAACAGGTGAGTATTAATTTCCATGCATTTATTCTGAAATAAATCGCATTGTAATTTCAGTACCAAAGCTGGAGCAAGCAGATCTCTACTGTAAACACAGTTCTACTTTTCCACTTCAGACTCCAATCTAGCTTTATTACTAGACTTAAAAATTAGCTTCATAGCTCTGTTCCCTGTCATGAGCAAAACTTGCATTAATACTGTAGTACAACTTTGCCTTCTAATGAATTCATCTGATGAGCAGCATCTGCCTACTATTTTTGCATCTGAAGATTTCTTTTTCTTCTATTGAATCCCCAGTAGCATTTGCATGATATTTTGCCTTGCCATTTTAATTTGAGTCACTGGAAAGGCATTTTCTTATCAATGCTTATATGTTTTGTTTTAAAGCTTAAGGACTATTGCTTTCCTACATATAACATCTGTCTTTAATTTGACAACAGCAACAAAGTTACACTGACAAAATGTTGACTTAAATGCCTTGGAGAAACAAGAGATTATACTCGCTACATAATTTGCATAGTTAAGAGAAAAGTAATCACCTATGGATACTAACATTGTAAAGTTAAAAGATTAATCATTAGTAACAATTACGCTTTAATATATGTATATTTAGCAAATATTTATGGCATTTATATTTAGTTGTTTTGTTTATATTTTCAGACAATCACATTCACTTGGAAGAAGCACAAAATCACTTTAAAGTTATTACAGTTAATGACACTGGAGCAGGAAAACACTGGAGTGATAATGAAGTTAGAGCTCTGATAAACATATGGTCAGATGAAAAGATACAACAAATGCTTGAAGGGGCCACAAGAAATAAAGAAATCTTTGAGGAAATTGCCAGAAGGTTAATGAAACGTGGTATAGACAGAGACTGGAAACAATGTCGCACAAAGTACAAGAACCTAAAATATGAATACCGTGCACTCCAGAAAGAAAATGAGCATCTTGGAAATCCCAGGAGAAAAATGAGATTTTACGATGAAGTTGACTGTATCTTAAGAAGACAACCTCTGGTTCCCTCAAGCTGGGGATGTGAAAGTTCAAGTCTCCTATCAGGTACTAAAAACTTCAGTGATGAGATAAAGTGCTTAAAGTGAAACTTTTTAAGGTTGCCTGTTGAGCTATGCTGTAGGGGTAAAATGCGTGGCCAGAAGTGGGGAGGGAAAATAACTGAGGAGGCTGTTATCTGCATGGTTACATAGGGAATACTCAGTGAACACGGATGGTCTCTACAGGCATGTAGAAGTGAGAATATTAACAAAAAGAGAAAGCACCTGAAGTGTTCAACGTTACTGGAGAATCTTTGCTTTGGAAGCCCAAGCGAGATACAATGAAATGGCACTAGAAAACATGGCAGGTTCTAGAGGTCATACAGCAGGCATGTAAAGTCTGATGGATAGAGAGCTGCAAGCTCGTACCATTTAGAACTACGAAAATCTGTAGCAACCAAGCTAAGTGCAAGGACTCCAAAAACCCAAACTATATTAATTCAATTCACACCACTTTCAAGAGAGAGAAAAATCCAGGGCAGTGATATTTATTTGAGCACTTGTAAATATATTGATTTTGCTAAAGCAGATTCACTTTTCAAAAGAATTTGCTTCTATTTTATTATCAAAAGTATTGTGATCTAGGAACCACACAGCTAATCTTGTGTCTGCTATAAGGGTTCTCATGACTGGCCAGCTGCTGCAGCCCTCAGGGGCATCTGCCCCAGCCCCAGGCAGATGAGATGCTCTTGTAGGAGCAACTGAACCTCTAAAGCTTAGAGCTCAGTGAGTTATGGTAAACCAGAACTAATTCCAGTTGTTCTCAATATGTTAGATAATAATTTGCAACGCCACAAATGTTAGTTGAGGACTTGAACCATTCTGCAGCAGAGGCCAGATCAACAGCTTGAGCAGGAACTTAAGTCAGCTGTCCTCAGTCATGAATCAGTCCTAATGCAGTGTCCAAGGGCACCAAACAGTAGTGTATTAGTTGAGGCTGGAATGACATCCACACAGCTCTGGGATGACACACTGCTTCTCCCCTGCCTAACTCTTGTGCTCAGTCTCAATCTCCAGACATATTTTATTCCAAATGCAGAAACTGAAGATATGACTGCTCATTTCTGCTCTCCATGAATGGGATTTGTCAACACCAAGAATATTTGAACCAAACTGGATGGTTTACATTTTAGCATGCTGGAAAAGGACTGTGTAATCTGGGCTGTGAATGCTGATGCAGCAGACAGTAAAACAATAATGTTTCAAAAAAGAAGCTTTAGTTATTAATCTGTTTGAGGCATCTGTCAAATAAATGTGACACCGCCCTGATTTTATGTGCCAAGCCAGCAATTAACTTTTCTAGTATATTCTTATTGCTCCAGGTCACTTGTCCCTGTGTATTTGCTTTTGCAGTATAAAACTTTTTGGTGTGTGACTGACTGTGCCATAAGAATCTCTGCAAAATACTTAGTCACCTTATTTTTCTCTTCTGTGTTTCAGTGGGAGATGTTACAGCACATACAGGATCCTTGAGTACCAAGAGAAAAGCATATAATGATGGTAAGAGCCCCTGACTTCTAAAAGCATCTATACACTGCTATTGAATTGGATGCCAGATTCTCATTTCCAGTATTCAAAGTTAAAAAAAAAATCCTAGAACTTAACACCAAGCTCTAAACCAACCTTCTCTCACCCACAACAATATGCAAAAGAAGAGTTCTGATAAAAATGCAAGCCTAAGGAAAATTCCAATTTCTTTATTTCAGTCCTCATCCTTGGCATAAATAAGGTAAACATCACAAAATACTTCTCTGATTCAGAAGAATCATGTGCAAAGAAATTATTAAAATATATTTAAAGCAAGATGTCTGACTTAACCTGTGTTGCTTAGGGGAAAAAAGGAAGTCATGGATGTGACTTCCTCATGTCTGTAAACGAGAGGAGAAATTACATGTTTAGATATATCACGTCTAACATATAATGTCTAACGTGTTGTACACAAGAAAGCAGGTTAAGACAGCTATTACAAAGAGAAGATATGGTACACAATCTTGGAGAGAGAAAGGTGATGGGAAGGATAAAAAACGCGACATGCAATCTGATATAGGAAAGGTCAGATCTTATTTTTCTTCCTGCAGAATTGTCAATCCCTACATAATGGGAAAGTTGAACAATGGAGGGTGACAAACTTAGTTTTTAGGAGGCTCACTCCTATTTTTAATACTAACATGATGTCTTATCTACAGACAGATGAATACAAATGATCTGAAAATGACACTTCTGAATACAGCCTGCTCAGTTCACCATCACAAACTGTACTAACAGGCTAACTCTGTGTGATTAAATATACTTTCATGTATTGTTTATTATGTAAGTACATCTTGGAGAAGGCTGTAGCTAGGCAAAACTGAAAGCTTCACATGTATGTGATTTTTACAAGGTCTGCTGCATTCCTACTCTCCATTATACAATGACCCCTTACACAACACCAGGACTCGACTGCCAAAAGAGCAGAACAGAAGAACAGCTTTAGGAAAATTTAGCAAGTGCTAAACTTCAGAGTCAGCAGTTCATTGACTTGTGCACTCTAACTACATACTTTGCTTTTGTCCACAGAGGTGTCACCTGTCCCACTCAAGAAAAGTGCCTCTGAAAACACCATACTCCACTTCCAAAAGCTATTAACAGAGAGAGCGCACACAGTAACAGAAGGCAAAAAGTTGCTGTTAGAAAGGCTTTGTAAGCAGGAAGAAATGCAAGACCTCAACAGAACACAGTTCTATGCTGATCCATCAGCCATAAAACAGGTTGGTTTAAAGAACTTTCTAAGAAATTAGCATGCAAATAGATTCTCTCGGGTAGTAAGAAATGAAGTAAGTCTAAGTTACCCACGAGTGCATGCTTGCTTCCCCCCTTTAATATAGTCACCTTCAGTCACTTAAACTAAAAAAAAGGTATGAGTTCCCATCATAATCCTTGTTTATGAGCTTTTAGCAGTAATGTCAGTCTAATAAAAGACACCACGTCTGCCTACATGTCTTGGCTCATCTACATGCCACAATTAACAGGCTTAATTGAAAGAAAATAATACTTTTATTGATCTAAGAAAACATGTACAGTTAAAATTTCATCCCATAACTTACAGTTATCATCTCTATGGTCCTCCTAACAAGTGAGTCCTCTGCAATTAACCAAACAGTGTAAGCTGTAGGAGAACTTCTTTTTGGTTAGGCAGGGCTGGTGGGGAAAACACAATTCTTAACTCCTTTGCCAGCATTTACCCTCCTCCTAGCCTCTCCCCCTGCCTATGCTGGTGTGAGGGAACATCCCCATCTGCCCACAGAAGGCTTGGTGCTGTGCAGCAATGAACTGGAGAATTCTATGAGCCAGAAAGAAAGTACACAGAATTGATGCCCATGAAGAAGGGGCAAGCTTGGGTTCTGGGCCCTGTTCTGTACTGGGCAAGGGGTCTGCCTTGCCCAGTAACCACTGAAGTACAGAACACATAGAAACAGTGCAGGGAACAATGACATGGTAAGAGACGAATGCCATGCCATAACTGCTTCAGCAAAATCCTACTACATGCTACTTCATTTGGTGATTGTGTAAGTACTCTACAGTCTACATTGCCTGGGAGGCATGCATTTCCAGGGTTTTCCTTTGCACTTGCAGGGTTTTCCTTTCAGTGCATTCAAGCAAAACAACTCCTTTCTGGATCTCAGTCATGTTTGGGCATAGACCTACACAGCCCTGCCAAAGCCAGGTTAGTTCTGGGCACACACAAAGGCACAGCTGAAGTCAAACAGTCAAGTCCTTTTTGCAGCAGCAACAGCCTCCAGGTTTCTTTATACAGAGAGGGCTAAATTCCACCCAAGTCCCTCTTCACAAAACCTTACACAGAAATATTACTGGATATAATGCTTTATTTCCTGCTCTATGGTTAATTTATTTCTTGTCAATTCTTTAATCAGAAGACATTATTAAGGCAAACACTTTCCACCAAGGTGGATTTTATCTGTCTTTTGACCAGTATTTTTAACACAATTCTGAGAAATCAAGAGAAAGATCCCTAAAAATCAGGTTTTTTGATCATATTCATTTATACAGTGACACAGATGTGCAGTTGTTCCAGTGTATCTACCACTTTTCACATTTTACATTGAGTTCTCGGTATAAACCTTCTTTGGCTTGTAATACCAGTATCATCATGGCTTTAAAAATCTTTCTTCCTCTCTACAACGAGTTTGTTCAAAGGTACATCCTTGAACTTGCATAGTATTACTTGCATACAGAACTGCTGTCTTTGGTAGGAGGACAAGGTCTGCCCCTGCCATCACAGCAGTCGGGTATAGAACATGCTGAGCCAGCTGAAGATGTCACCATTCCCAACAGTACTAAAATCACAGCTTACTCCCTATACACACGAACCAGAAAAATGTGTGATTCAGCCCTTATTCAGTACATTTAAACAGCTTAGATCAACCTTGCTGTCATTTAGTACAATGTCCCCCCAAAAAAACCTTTTTCTCCTTCCAGCAAATAAAAAAATAAAGAATTTTTATTCATTAAAATAAACAGATCTTTCAAGAAATATATATTTTTAAATGCTGTTGTTCAGTTGAGAATGGCACAAACGCACTGAGGCAAAGGACTCACTGAATTCTTAGCAGATCAGAACAGAGAATTGCAGAGCACACTTGCAGTCTTTACTTGGCAACTGTCCCTATCAACACTAGGTGGTAGACATGAAGCAAGAACTGACAGAAAAAAACCCCCACCAGTGGCTTTCCAAGTAAAAGGGGTTTTTACTCAGAAAACTTTCCAGAGAGCAGAATTTATCTAACAAATGTCCAAAGAAGGTGGACTTCCCTCTGTGTGGAATTCCACTTCTATTCTGCTTTGTGGTTGCAAAACAGAGCTTGCTTTTTGTAATTGTTTTGTCATAAAGCTGTCTCCTTCTGCCCTGGTGTCCATTTATTGTCAGTTAAAGATGGTAACAGAATGCAAGATGGGGCACGTGACATCATCTAATATCTATATCCTACTCCCATTTACACACACAACAATTAATTTACTAGAATATGTAGGCGCTGAGACACATAAAGCGGCATCAAGACAACCTTTCTTCAGTGCAGTTGTAGTTATGATTCCACATCACTTTTTGCTTAGAGACAAAATTAACATGAATGTTGTACATTTAGAATTCCGGTTGTCTAGAGCTATGATCTGTCTCCTTGGGACAGCATCTCCTGGGGTAGTGACAATGGGTAAATAGAATGTTGGTAGGTTGAAGGATTTCTCAAAAAAGTAATTTCAAAAATAGTTTTAGTTAATCCAACTCATCCTTCCAGTGTATTTTTATAGTCACTTGAGCTTGTGTTGTGGCTCTGCTGTCATCACAGCTTTGCATTTATTACAGTCACACATTAGTTAGTCTAGACACACTAACTGGGCCAGTTAAATGGAACTTGGGACACCATCTGACACATGCTAAATGGTTATGTGCAGGGCACCACCACAGGACTGCAGTGGTTTGGGAGGAGAGCTTTTCTTAAGACATAGATCCAAAATGTAGTTCCTTTTTAGCAGAAAGGCCGGACCATGTAACTGACCCTGGGAATCTTAATATAAATTACATCATGGTCCATCTTAAAAATCAAAACTAGCAACATGCAATGATGACAAGAGGATCAATCCTATAAAAAGCAGAGATCTTTGATCTTCTTCCTCCTCAAATACCTGCATTATTGTCAGGGGGCCATCAAGATTAGTGTGAGGGCAAATCTGTCTCCTCCCGTTTTCAAATAGCAATTCTGAAATTTCTGAGGTGTAGCAGATAAGCAGAGCTATCACCACTCTGACCTACATTAAAAAGTTCCATTCTTCTCTAAAGTATGCTAATTCAGTAAGGTGAGTGGGTCACTTTACACTTCTTTAGGCCAAACACCTTGAGAATGGGCTTCAGGCAGCAGAAATACTTGCACTGATGGTGGATCCACAAGCACTATCAGCATAACTCTCGGCTTAAAAGAATCTGCCTCCAGTCCCCCTTTATTTGGCAAGGTCTCCTTTGTGTTGGCATTTATGGGGCCCAGTGGTTGCCCATCTGACAGAACTGACTTAAATTAAAACTAACCTAATAAAAAGCCCCTCCAAAAAAACAGGGTTTTTTTCTGATTTTAATGTTTGGGGAATGGTAATATAAGACATGGCAGATAGTGAAGGACAGCTTATTCGAACTGCACTACCCAGTCAGAACTTCCAGTGCTGTGTACAACCCTCCTTCCATGCATGGGGCTAAATTTAAGGTATAGCCAGACAAGCCAACAGAACAATCCTGTGAAAATTACTGCAGAGCTGTATGATGCCCAGTCTTACCCCAACTCCATAGCTAGGTTAAATCCAAAGATAAGAGCTTATACTGAATGCATTTTGTGACATGTACATCTAAGCTGCCTGAACTTGGTTAGAATGGAAATCTATCTTATCTTCACTTTCCCAAAAATGAACTTGCAGGAATCCTGCAAGATGTTATGCAAAACAACCGAGCAGATATAAGAGCTCACCACAGCAAAAAGGCCTTGTTCCTCCTCTCTTCCTGCAGGAGCAAGCTTTGCGGCATCAGGCTGTCAGCACCTGCAGAATGGCCTAAAACTTGAGCCAAGATAGAACTAAAAGATAAAACTTTTTTTACATCCACATTCAGTGTCTCTGAAAGTACTCAGGAATGTTTTACCAGTACATACAGCAGGAATGTTCTCGTAAAACAGCATACAGACTCAATCACTAGCTAGACGAACATCTTACCCCATATATTCCATAGGGATTTTACATAGGAATATGAATAATTATTAAATTTGGTATTTAGACAATTAAAACATTTAACACTGCAGTTCTTGCACCTGGGAATGAGGGTCTGCTGAACTCATAATGGGTTCTTGAAATGAAAAGGTATATATGTTACATACCAGATCATTACCTGTAGCATATCTGTGTTCCTCAGAAAATTCCCATCCAAATGCTATCACAGTTTTAAGCTTTTTGTTTGAAAGATTCAAGGTGTACATCAGGATACCAACAGCTTGCTAAATGGTCTTTAAAAAAGACCCCTATCTTGTAGCCAAGACAGTGTATATGGAAGGTGAACACTTTGATTATGCTATACTGAGTGTAGGTATTTGGAAGGATGGCTAATGGGACGCAACCAGTAAAAAAACTAGATGGAAAGAGAAGTAAAAATTCTTAACTTACATTGGCAATTATCTGTGTTCTGTTATGTAGGTTTTAATAGTGAACACTAACAGGAAAGGTATCAAAAAGCACACTGGCCAAGCCTCCACTCAACAAATTTCATACATGGGCCCAGCTGAGTTGGGACAAGGAGTATTCCCTGACTTAATGGAACTTCCACTTGCATAGAAGAGGCCTTTCAAAGGCTTTTTCTAAAAATCAGTACAACACTGGATGCACTCAGGTATCACTGCCAAAAATATTTTCTGGGGAATTTTGCAAAAAGTTAACAGAAATCACACTTGTTCGAAGATTAACTTTGCAAATTTGTCCTGGTCAAGGACTCAAATGACGTTTAATAGATTTGTAACTCAGAGTAACTCCTCCTCCCTCCCTCACCGCCCCCAAGAAAGTCCTCTCCTTACTAATATCCTCTGATTTTATTTTGGCATGCTGTCAGTGGATTTTGCAGTGACTTTGTTCCCTGGCTTACAAAATGTAGAGATGATTTAGAACATCCAGTTTTAAGCCTTTTTAATGTTGATGCCAGAGTAACAGCACTAGCTTTAGCAAAATTGAAAGTTTCAAACATAATGAGCGTTCACTGCTAACATAGCTGTAAAATGTTAAAATGGTGTCAAGTTAAATTGATAAAATGTTCTTAGTGTGTGGAAGGCCTTGATTAGCTTGTGAGTAGGAATATATTGGTTTTCATTTAACTTCACAGTTCAGCATTATAAAGTAAGGGCCAATGAAAAGCCATGTTCTAATTTCTGCTATAAAGGAATGTGAATTTAAGCCTCGATAATCTAGCAGCTGCTTTTTAATTATATATATATATATGTAAAAACCCAAAACAACTTTTAAAATTGTTTCTGCTTATGTCATGTTAGTGAAATTTCAACTCTATCTTTTATCTTTCATGATACGCCTACTTGTGGGCTCCAGAACCTTGCTTACATATACACTCCAATTTTTCATGCACAATAGTTTCAGTGCAGCAATGAGCACCACTCACACACACACACACCACTGAATACATGCTTAAATATTTTGGTAGCTTGACCCAGCATACAGAGTTTCAAGTTTTCATTTGCAAACATCCCCACTGAAGGACTGTATTTTCTAGTGGCCAGTCAAATTTGTCAGTCACTTAGGCCTGACTTGGATGGCCCATTAATATTTACTACAATTTTCTTTTATATTTACTTATTTTTAAAGGCCTATGGTTAAGAAACATGTCTTAGTGAAATTTACTGATGCAATTAATGCTAAATCTTAAATCTGGTTTTCAACATACATTCCAAAAAGTAGAAAGAAAAATAGCTATTGTCCTATTACTTCCTGATAGAGATGCTAACTCTTCACCTCATTGTAGGAAAAATGCAAAGAGGTTAGAAAGAAACATTTAAATACGAAATGGGAACCTTAACATCTCAGCTATTTAATAGACTTTTACGGAGTGCTTGCAAAGGTATACCTAATTGAACAGATTGTTTCACTTTACATATGCAATGTTTATGTCTCTAAGAAAGCATCTCTTAAAAATTTTAACAATTGTTGAGTTAGAAAATCAGAATCAGAGGCAGTGCATGTACGTCTTAAGGTATGTGGCTTCCTGTAGAACTTGTGAACTGCTTAGTTTCAATATAACAGAAGTATTAACATCTACAGTTGTGTCCTCCACAGGGGATATCTGATATTAAAAAGCTCATGCAAATTAAATATAATTGTCAAGTGCCCATCAGAAAGAAAAAATATTTAAAAAATGCATATTGAAAAATCATGAAATAAGGTTGCAATGAAAATTGAGATAATAAAAAGGAAAGTGATGAAAATACATTGATAATTTTATTTCCAACTAAGAAATTCCAGGTCCATCAGTGTAACTGTAAGCAAAAATGAAGTCAGATTTCTTTATCCAGCCTCTTTAAAGAAAAAAGCAAAACGTAAAATGAGACTAGTAATTGCATGGCTTTGTTTCTTGAATTCTGCAGCTCTATCACTCCCAATAAAAACTTTTTTGATGGACACTGGCAAATATATATAGCTTATAAATGATACACCTGCAGCCCAAACTGAATTATTAGGATGTAGGAGTCATGTAGGGATGCAGCATTTCACCAGTAAAAGTATTTAAACTCCACTGTAATATACATAAAATCTCTGCGTAAACCATTCCCTATCGTTGGTCCAAAAACAATTTCAGGGCAACCTTTACATATCTGTGGCCTCAGAAATACAAGGAACATATCTGATCTATTCAGTGCATGTGTACTTGGAGCAGCCCACCTACACAGACCGTCAGGAATGTGTTTATTTAGCACACTTTTTGCAACTCTGAATATAAGCACAGTATACAGGCTGTGTGTACAACAGAAGCCCAGCATGTACTACACTGATGTGTCCCCACAAGGAGGATATTCCTTTCTGGCACCACTGCAAAAATGATTAGTATATGTCAGACCATAACATTATGACTTTGGATGCCAACCAAATGGAAGCAGAATCCAAACTTCACTCCCAGCTCTGCATCCACACGGATCACAGCAAGTCAGGTCTGTTGTACATTGCCATAGACATGCTAGGTAGAAGTTTTATTGTACTATATGATGGATCCATCCACTATGGCTAGCAGGCGCCTAAAAATGTTCAAGTACTGCTCGGTTTCGGTAGCTCGATTTCTGTGAGTTACACTTTAACGAGAGCATCTCGAGAGTGACGGCCGGGCCGAGCCGAGCCAAGCCAAGCCGAGCCACCGGCAGGTCAGCGCCCGGCGTGGCTGGGACGAGGCGGCGGGCGTTTCCACGCATCCCTCTGCGCATCCCGCAGCGGATCCCGCTGCGCGGGGCACATCCCCGACGCCGGAGGCGCGGCGACACCGCAGACTCCGCGCAGGGACGCGCGCACGCCCGGGCCGGTGGCGCGGCCCCGGCAGCGGATGCGACTCAAGCGAGATGCAGCCGAGGTCCAAAGGCATCCGAGAGCTGCTCCTTCGGCGGGGCCGGCCCAAAGGGGGCGGGAGGCGCCGGGGCGATCCTTGCGCTTCGCCTCCGGGATGCTGCGGGGGTCCCCGCCGGCGCGGGGCGGAAGGGACCGGCCGGGGCGGGAAGGCCCCCCGGCCGCGCCGCTCACCCCCCAGCCCGCTCGTCTCCCGTCCCAGCCTGCTCCCGCCGCCCGCCACCCGGGGCCCTCCCGGCTGCACGTGCCGGCTCGGGGCCCCGACCGGCCCCGGGGCAGCCGCCGCGGCCCGGCCCCGACGCGGAGCCGCCGGTTCCGGACGGTGGCCCCGTCCGGCTAGAGCCGCCCCCGAGCCCCCCGCCTCCTTACCTGTGCTGCAGCCCCACCAGCCCCAGCGTGAGCACATGGGGCACGTCCAGCTCCGTGGGCCACGCGCCGGAGGCGATGCAGCCGAACACGCCGCACTCCTCCCGGATGCCCAGCTCCTCCAGCTCCATGGCGCGAGAAGCACGTGGCGGCCCCGCTCCCAGTCCCGGCCCCGCTCCGGCGGCTCCCGCGCGCTGCTGCCGGCGGCGCGTTCAGCCAACAGCGCCTCCCGCTCGGGGCTCCCGGCGGGTCACCGGGAGCCTCCCGCCTTCATTTACATGCGGGGGGGCGAACACCGCACCCCCGGCCGGCACTGCCGCCTCGCCCGGCCCCGCCTCCCCTCGCTTCCCCTCGTTCCCGCGACCCCGCGGGGCGCTCCAGGTCGGGGGGGTGTAATGTTTACCCGCGGGGCGCTCCAGACCGGGGGGGAGATGTTTGCCCGCGGGGCAGGGGGCGCAGAGGGCCCTGGGCTGGGCGCTGTGCGACGCCGACATTGGCTGGGCAACGGGCCGGGGCCGTGTTTGCTCGGGGCGGGGGGAGATGCTGCCGCCCGGGGTTGGCCCGGGGGGCTCGGCGGGGCCGCCCCGCCGCGTTGGGCGGCGATTGGCGGGCGGCGCAGCTGCCCGCGGCCCAGCCTGCCCGCCCCTTCCGCCGGCCCCTTCTTACCCGGCGGTCGAGCCCACGCCGTGCGCTCAGGCTCTCTCTGTGCTCTAGGTGCCCGCGCCCGCTCCCGCCGCAGCCATGGCCCCCGCAGCATCAGGTAATCGGGCGGCCGTCGCGGGGGTGGGTCGGGGGCGCCGCTCCCCGGGGCCGGTGCCCGCTTAGCGGACTCGGGGTGTAAGTGCTCTGGAGCCAACTTTTTTCTCGCGTAGTTCTGATTTATATATATTTTTTTCTTGTGGGTGGCCGCTCCCAGCACGAGAGTGGGCACGGCTGCCCCCCGTCCCGCAGGAGAGACGGCGACGGGCAGCTCCAGGCAGAGGATGCTGCGGGCGGCTGCCGCCCCGCGCCGCTCAGATCGGGGAGCTCCGGGTTTGTCCCAAAGATAAGAAGGTGGTGAAAGCGGCGCGGGTCCTGCCTGCATCGCTCAGGCGGCAGCTCCCGGCTCCCCACGGCCGGGGCAGCACCGCTGCCTCCCGCGGGACCTGCCCGCCTGCAACCGGCTCGTCCCTGGCGAGCCGGGGCCGCCTGGGCAGGAGCCCTGAGCGATGGCTTTTGGCCTCGCTGCTCGGGGGAAATGGGGCCAAGTCGCACCGTGGGTGGGGGCCTAGCGAGCTCCTCGTGGTCTCTGACCGCAGCGCGGGGTCCTGATGGATCCCCCTTCGGACGCGAAGGTTTTGGGCGTGCGTGCGGAAGTAAACAAGTCCTTTCAATGCTAAACTGATTTTTTTTTTTTTTTTTAATTTCTCTAGATCTGAAACTTGGTAAAAAAGTTAATGAAGGTAAAACAAAAGAAGTATATGAGCTGCCAGACATCCCGGGATGTGTTCTCATGCAGTCAAAAGACCAAATAACAGCGGGAAATGCAGCCAGGAAGGACCGAATGGAAGGGAAAGCTGCCATTTCCAACACAACAACTAGCTGTGTGTTTCAGCTGCTTCAGGAATCGGGTAAGTATTTTAAAGGTGGAGTATATGCCCATGTGTTACAGACACTGTTGCAAAACAGCATTGTTTCTATATAAGGGTTTATCCTGCCTTTAGGCTTTGGTGGTTTTTTTAGTCTCTTTTTTTATTAGCTTTTAGTTACACTTTTCTCTCTGGTTCTTCAGAGATGGATGGACGACTTGTTCATTTGGAACATGAGAGTATTTGCAGTAATCTAGTCTGGCAGATAACTACAATAGTTTCTCCTGCTTGTTTGGACATGCCCCTGATCCTCCCCTCTGCCTATATCTGCCTGCACAGAAGTCGCTGCTAGCTAGTGGCACTACCAGACTATGTCTAGGCTGTGTAAAATTTGTTTATGAATGTTAAAACATTAAATTACAGTGTATTTTTCCCCTCTCAGTTATGTTATAGCAACACAAAGTTTGTTAGTTTTGTACATTTGTACAACACACACGAGGACCACATTGCAATTACATTTATCTGTCTGTATTGAATGTATCAGAAGCTTAAAGCTTACTTTAAAAGACTCAAAATACTTCTGATGCTAAAAATGAGCTGTCACAGAATACATAACTAACTTGGGTAAGTTTTGCACTGCATTTCCAGAAATGGAGCCAGTAGCTTTGCTTTGAGAAAGCAATTTGAAATGTCTTTGAGAGGTTTGCAAGTTGCAGAGAGGAATTTGCGCTGGTGGTGAATCTGCAAACAGTGCTATAATACAGGCACAAGTAAACTGCTTATAGTTGTGTGCTCAGTGCGCTTTGAAGCATTCACACAAAGATTGCTTTGGGTACCAGCTGAGTTAGTCTAGAATTTATATTATCTGTTATAAGGTGTGGTAATAGCTCTCAGACAAACAGTGAAGTATGTCTCATATGTGAGGAAGAGACAGATGGTTTCTGTTGTATGTTTTTGTGTGAGTTGTTCCTAAAATATGGACTGAGACAAAGATACATCAAGTAATTCAGTGTAATCCTCAGTCACTGGCTTTCTTGGGAGCACAAAGAAAGCCTCCAATGTATCTGATTATATTTGCAGTTGATTTAAACTACCAATTTTGTTTAGGAGCAGTTAGTGAGATGTTTTGCCTAGTTTTTGAATGGCAGTAGTTAAGATAACAAAATATTTCATGCCCTAGAAATGTGAAGTTTTAACGTGAAGAAGCCATTCTGTAGACCTGTCAAAAATCCATAAATGGGTTGTACTCAAACCTTCCACAGGTGCTGTGGAAAAACACGCAGAGTAAACTGCAGCTGCTTTTTAAAGCAACAAAAGACCTTTGAGGGTTCTTTTCCAGTTTGCTTATTTGAGTGTAAAGGTAAAGGTAAATGGCCAGTCTTCGCGAACGAAGATCTGGGAAAGGTGTTCCCACCTTTCAAGCCTGCGCAA
>JAWWLV010000144.1:45418512-45439271 GCA_035041135.1 Platyrinchus mystaceus | reverse complement strand
GTGGGGTTGGATCAAGGGTTGGACTTGATGATCTCAGAGGTCTCTTCCAACCCAGTTAATTCTATGATTCTATGATGTAGAACCTAGGTTGGCTGGTACAGACAATCATGTAATTACAAATGCAATATTAAAGAAGTTGTATGTCTTTCCTTACATTTTCCCTTTGGAAAGCTTCCAAAACCTTGGTGCCCTCGTGGCTAAAAGTCTTTTGTGTTGCAAATGGCCATAAGTTGTAATGTAGGAGGTTGTTTACACCTGCTGAGACAGTTTTTCATTAAATATATCCCAATATATTTAGATATTCTATATATTCAGTATAGTTATATATTCCAGTGTCTTCCCTATTCAGTTTTCCCATATCTGTTCCAATCTCTGTTCACCTTCCTGTGGAATGGCTAGAAACTGCATAAATATTTCAGTTGAGGTATAATAATAATTCTTATCTATTATGGTAGCAAAATGAGTGCTTTGTGTATCCAAACCACACTAACTTCATGTGCTGGTTTTGGCTGGGGCTGAGTTAATTTTCTTTACAGTGGCTGGTATGGGGCTGTGTTTTGGATTTGTGCTGAACACAGTGTTGATAGTACAGAGATGTTTTTGTTATTGCTGGGCAGGGCTTACAGAGAGCCAAGGCCTTCTATGCTTTTTGTACTGCCATGCTGGTGAAGAAATTGGGGGTACATGGGAGGCTGTGAGGAGACACAGCTGGACAGGTGACTCCAACTGACCAAGGGGATATTCCATACCATATGACATGATGCTCAGTATATACTGCTGGGGGGAAGGAGGAGGAAAAAAAGAGACGTTTGGAGGGATGGTGTTTTGTCTGTCCAAGGATCCGTTACATGTGATGGGGCCCTGCTCTCCTGGGAATGGCTGTACACCTGCCTGCCCATGGGCAGCAGTGAATGAATTCCATGTTTCACTTTGCTTGCATATGTGACTTCTGCTTTCCCTATTAAACTGTCTTTATCTCAAGCCATGAGTTTTCCTGCTTTTACCCTACCAGTTCTCTCCCTGATCCCATGATGGGGAGTGAATGAGCTGCATGGGGCTTGGTTGCTGTCTGGGGTTAAACCACAACACTGAAGTATTTTTATTTTCCTCTTTTCAGTCCTATCGGGACCTGAAAGAAGTGACTCCTGAAGCACTGCAAATGGTTAAGAGAAACTTCGAATGGGTTTCAGAGAGAGTAGAGGTACCTGTTTTTATGATCAACACATCTAGACTTTGATAATTGCATGTCTTCAATCCTGCTTACTGCTTTTCTTTCCCTCCCTCTCCACTCTTCTACCTAGTTGCTTCTGAAAACAAAGAGCCAAGGCAGAGTTGTGGTGTTGATGGGATCTCCTTCTGATCTCAGTCACTGTGAAAAAATAAAAAAGGCATGTGCAACCTTTGGAATTCCTTGTGAATTAAGAGTGACCTCTGCTCACAAAGGGCCAGATGAAACCCTGAGGATCAAAGCAGAATATGAAGGTAAATGCCAAAGAAATACTGATATGAATTGGAACAGCATCATGTTCCATAATGACTTGGAAACCTGAGGATTTATGTGGGGTTTTTCCATTTTCTGTTAAACAGAACACCAAGCTGTTACAGTGCTGATTCACACTTGCTCATTGCATAATGACAGACTGTTCTAAGCAATTTCAGAGTAATATATTGTCCTACTGCCCAGCCACAGCTTCCATCCTCTGCTTTTCTCAGTGCCAGAACTGCTTTGCCCAAGCCTTGTTCATGTTAACACACTTATTGTAGCATCTTGTTGATGATTCCAGCCCTTTTGAAACAAGGAGGAAAGATAGTTTCTCTAGTTGACTCTGAATATTCTTATGTTATTTACAAAGCAGATGTTGCTCCCACTATGCTTTCCTGCCTGTTTCATGAAAATATTCTTGCTTATTACTTTGGGTGCCATGAGAAAAAGAAACTTGATTTAAATTATTCCCTTTGCCAAGAAAACTTGACATCTCTTCAAAACTGTTTATAGCCTAGAAGATGAGAGATAGGAACTATTTATTTTTGTGCGAGTATACTTTCTACTTGGTGAAACTACAAATGTGGTAACCATGGTTGAGAAACACTTACTTCGAGGTGAACTGTTCAAGACTTAAGGAGAGGAACACTTGAACAATGCCAGAGGTTTAATGGCTGTATTCTCTACAAAGCTAAGCAGCACCTCCTTCTCTGATACTGAGATTTCCCCTCAGAGGCAGAGTAAGAAATACTAATTTCAGCTGTGATAAACAGTAGGTGAGATTTAAGGCTGAAAGATTTAGAAGATATTTCTGTAAAGGGGGAAGGTGAACACAAAATTCTAGTGCCCTGTAATGGAATTGTCAGAGCAACTGCAAACACAACTGTGGTCTTGGATAAAGTTCCCGTGAAAGCAGATGGTAGAGTACAAGGTGGATTGCTTATCACTGAATGTCTTCCTCCCCATCAGGAGATGGAATCCCAACAGTGTTTGTTGCAGTCGCTGGCAGAAGCAATGGCTTGGGGCCAGTCATGTCTGGTAATACTGCTTACCCAGTTGTCAACTGCCCTCCACTCTCAGCTGACTGGGGCACTCAGGATGTGTGGTCCTCTCTCAGACTACCCAGTGGTAAGATGATCTTCCAACTTACACTCCTGTTCTGGTCTAGCTTTGTTTTTGTTGTTCTGGTGTACACACACGTGGAAAACTAGCTGGATCAGTACTGAGCAAAGTCTTTAGAAATATGTTGTGTATAGTCTTTGACTTCTTCATGACAAAAGGTCCAACAGACAGAGCAAGGATCCGATAGGAATAGTCTTTAGAAAAATATAAACCTTTATCCTTGCTAAACATTCCAGTATGAAATTGGAAATAGTATTAATGGGAATTTAAATAATTGAATTTTGTTGCATTTTCCTTATTATCAGAGGTCAAATAATACCTAGTGTAGGTAAGACCTCAACACTTAACTATTACTTCAGTGCATTGCTACCTGTATGATTTTTAACTTTGTTTGTGACTTGAATGGGTTCTTGGCAACCAGGGGACCCAGAAGTCTGTTACCTCTGTATAAGGGGAGTCATTTGGTTTGATGGCTTTTGGTTTAAAATCCCATGAAGCAGTCATCTTAGAAGTAGTGGAACATGTGGTGCTTCACTAGCTTTAAAACTGGATCATTGCACCTGGAGGCTGAAACAAACCTTGTCTTAAGTTGTTCTTCAGAGGCAATGTTTTGACTATAAATTATGCTTTAATAAGTGGCATTGTCTTCTCTGCAGGTCTTAGCTGTCCTACTACTCTGTCACCTGAAGGAGCTGCTCAGTTTGCTGCCCAGATATTTGGGTTAAACAACCATTTGGTGTGGGCCAAACTGCGATCAAGCATGTTAAACACTTGGATCTCCTTGAAGCAAGCTGACAAAAAACTTAGAGAGTGCTCCTTGTAAATCGTACTAACAAGTGACTATTATTAGTTACACAAAGAAAACGGCGTGCATATTCATTCATACTAGGATTTACATTTGAATGAGGTCAAAAGTCCTGCATCATTTCTTGCAGAAGAAAGCATTGTTAGAGCAGAAGATGAAGTCTGTGTCCTCATCCTTCCCTTGCGTATTTTTTTAATATAACAGCTAAGTAGAGATGGGAAAGTAGTACTTTAGGTATCTCTTTCTGTTGCTCTGAAATGGTGCTGTTCTGCTTTGTAGTTCGTACTGTTAACTACAGACTATGTCAAGAGAATGATTTGGTGCGCTCTCAAATAGAATTCAGCTAGTCTTCTGTATTTCTGTATCAGTAATATTCTTCCATACTATTAATATATGTCTTGAACCTTATTAACTCAACTGGACTGCTGACTAAAGCCGGTGCTGCTGCTGTTCTGCTTGCAATGATGGTATGCTTTCTTTAGCAATAAAATGGCAACATCTGCTGTATTAATAGGAAAAGGGGGTGGAAAAATATTTTAAGAGCCTGAAATAAATACATGCCTTATTCAAAAAATGTATATACATACATGTATCTTTTTTAAAAATATGTGTGTGTATATGAATCCCATTACTATCTTTTGGAATGATGTGATGTTCATAAGAAGTTATAAATACGAATGTCTTGAGTGACCTGTAACTTGGCTTGTTGCCTGTTTGCTGTAACTTTTGCCTAGTCCAGGCTTTGCTCTTTTAAATACTAGGCAGATCTCTACTTTTAGTAGTTCTAAAGGGCCTTGTCTTCATATGATGTCTTCATACACTTCAATAACTCTAGCTATTGTATATCTCTATTTCCTCACTCTGTTTCTATGGAAACTTAACTGAAGAGGGGAATAAATAGTAAAGAAACAAACTACTGGGGGAAATCTAAGCATGACTGTCTTGTCTTTGCACACACCAGTCTTATGAGTAGGTACGATTCTAACAAATATGCAGTTGCTCAATATATGTAACACTTATGCTTTTACAATTATAAATAAACTACTGTATGCAAAGCTGCCTCATGGAGACTTATTGAGAAGTACACTCAAAAGTAGCCATCAGCTCTGGTATATGGCTTTAGGACTTCAAGTTAATAATAAAAAGCTTACGCAGGAAAACCTGCCAGGAATGCTATTATGTGACAGCCTTCTGGAAGATACTCTGCTATTGATAAATTGCGTCAGTGTTACAGGAAGCTGCGTTGCTTTGTTCCTGAAGTACTGCTCTATGATGGTGTGGTACGTCAGGCTTACCCCTAATGTGAGAAACTGGATTAAATGCTGCTGCTGGCCTTCTTCACAGGAAAGGACCACATCTAAGGTGTATTCGTATAGAAGAGCTCTGAGCAGTGCTCCCTTAAATTCAACAGTTTTAAATTAGTCAAAGCTTACACTAAAGCAAAACCACTCAAACACTTCTTGGGCTTGAGGACAGTTGCTTTTCTAATTAAATGAAATAATAATAGTGAGAGCTAGTGCTGAATAAAGAGGTTGAAATTCCTTCGTGGCATACTACCACTGACTTAAAAGTGAAGATCCTCATGACTGCGGGTTTTTTTCAGCAAGCAAACTATTTCCCAAGTTTGTACTTGCCTGTGTACTGTGTACTTGTGTACTTGCCATGTCTGAAAGCATGCTGTCAGCTAGCTCTCCTACCAGGACAGTGGTATTAACTTTACCTATTAGAAGAATTAATGGGTGAAAAGAGTCCATGCTCTTAGTTTGCTTGGGTGAGTGAATTGGATCATCTTACCTTGTAATCAGACAAGATGCCAAGACCAAAGCCAACAATTGTAAAGGAGATTGCAGCACTTCTTTCTCCTGGTGGCAGCAGTCTGCTAGCTCAGCTACATAACAATACACAGCCTGAGGGTGAAGTTACACAAGAGGTGAAGGTGTCATTTCCTATTCCTCTTTACCCAGCACTACACTGGATGTTGGCTCTGATGGGTAATCAACCTGACAAGCTTATTAGTCACCTGACCACCTGGTGAGATAAACAACTGCAGCCAGCCACTGCTGTCTGTTCTTCCACCTTACATTGCTGTGCTGTTTTCTTCTTTCTGTACAGTCTTACCCCATGTAATAAAAATTAGTAACAGATGATGATTTGAGTATCACACCTGGAATATTCTGTTCAGTCTCTATTTACTTTTCTCAAATTACTTTCATCCTGATTATACAAACTTCACTTGTAAGATTGTGCCAATTTATCTTGGGCACGAGCATGCTAAGTGCTTTAGTTGCCATAGAAATGGTCATTCTTCAGCTTTTGGATGGGGTGGGTTGTTTGGGATTTTTTTTGTGCAGTCTGTACTGAACTCTCAGAAGCAAATCCTTGCTTGAGTGGTGGCCTTGCAAAGAAGCAGTGAGACACAGCAGCCAACATTAACAGTGTGTTGCTGTGATCAGCAGACAAAACCTGCAAAGTCTATCATAGCTGCAAGGACTTAACGTAGTTCTCCTAAAGGCCAAAGCGTTGTATATCAGGGGTTTAGTTCAGCTGGAACTTCTTCACAAAGCTTTTGCTGTGAAATGAACATAAATCCCCTTGATTCAGCATTCCAACTATTACATTGATGCAATAACCTGAAAATTGCTTCAGTCAGAAATTGCTCTTGTAGCCCTTGTGCTTTTTTTGGTCCAATTTTATTAACGATCCCAACAAATTCTTTCTTTAGAAGTGCTTTTATCTTCACAGAAACTGTTACATAGAGCAGTTACTGAAGTTCATTTGTATTTTGTAAATTGAGTTGGAATACCTGTAATGGAAGTTTAATTTTTAAGCATCTGCTGTGGAACCTAGGACCTTGGATTAGATCATGTCCTAATTAGCAGAGTTACCTGCTTAAGAGTATATGTTCCTTAAAGATATTAGCAAAGAACTTTTTGGACTTAGCAGAGGGAAGTGCTGAGAGCAGAACTTGGTTTACATCCTCCATTGCTTCAGGTACAGGTGAGTGGCACCTGGTGCTCAGTTTTTACATCACTTTGTTTCCAAAAAAAATCCAACCCCCCCCAGAAAAAAAACATTCTGGAAAAATTAGGGGAAAATCAACTCACAGCTCCCAGTGGTTTGTCATCCATCCACAGCTCAAAGGTTAAAGTGCCTATCCAGGACACTGAAAGTGTGGTTTCAATATCCACTGCCTGGTGGGAGCTGTAAAAGTGAGCTGAAGGCTGAGGATGTGCTTTAGGCTTCTTGGGATGGCATTAAGGCAGTCCCTGTTTTAAGTAATTCATATGCATGAAAAATCACGATTGTTCCCTCACTGGAGTGGCCATTTGGACCTTTTCTCACAGCCCCAGTGATTTCTTTAGCAATGCAACTTAATTGTGAAATAGTGTCGGAAATCTTGAGCCATGTTTTAAGCTAAAATCAGAGATGCCAGTTGCACTGTGTTTGGATTGTGTTGCAGTTGGCATGTCATGCATTTTCAGAGCACACTTCCTGTTCAAAACTTCCAAAAGCTTACACATGAGAATGATCGATTTCTGGGCTCAGACAAAAATAAGGTGTAAAGGTTGTCTGAACAATCAAGACTTGTTTAAAGGTACATACAAGAGGAGAAAGCTTTCAAGTTTCATAGATGGTTGATAAAAAGCAAAATAAAAAAATCCAACACAAACCCTAAATTTCTGTCAGAGTTTAAGTACCTCTAGAATGATGTTGCAGTCCCAGTTCCCAAATCCCTGTTCCATTTCAGATCTAAGTGTGTGCATTCAAGGCTCCTCAGCACTGCTGTGCAATGGCTGCTTGGGCAAGAAGGACCTAAAGCCACTTAAGCACCTGCTGTTGTGCTTTTGCAGAAGCACTTTAGGTCTTAACAGGGCAGAACAGCCTGGTACTCATCAAAGCCTTATCAGGATACCCAAAGTCACCCACCTACACAAAACACAACCTGCACTCTACTACATGTTAGAACAAACATCCTGGTTATAAGCAATTTGATCCCCTTTCTGCTGGGGGAAAGGACAAAATTTAACCTTTCCCTTCATTCTCAAGAGAGCGCTTTAACCACCACAGGCATGTAGAGATCTGCAGGAAAGGAAGATCTTAATTTCCCCTTTTCCCCGCACACTGTCTCAGTGTATTTCCTTAAATAAGCACAACAAAGGTTGCCTCTAGAGCTTTGTGTTTCTGCCTCAGGAGTCTTGTAGCAGGCATCAGACAGGTTCTGTTAACTTTCTTCTGTATGGACATCACGATGACTATGAAACGTCAGTTCAACTAGTGTGGGGAGCTTTCTGCAGGATTTACTTCCTGAAGAGTAACCCTGAGAGTAAAGATCTTAGAAGATTTGTTGTTCCATGTGGAAGGTAAAATTCAAAGTGTCTTTTAAGAAGGAATGAAGATGTATTTGCATGGAACTTGGTAAAAGAATTAACTGTAACAGCTTTTCTCTCTCCCCTCCTGCTGACAGATGTCATCACTAGTAGGAGGGTATCTTCACAGAAAAATAGTACAGCAAACAAGTTGCCAGAAGCTCAACAGATGCTTGTGAATATCAAGCATCAAGTTCAAGTCTTTTTCAAGGACAGAGCTTTCCACAGAAAAGAACGGGCTGTCTTTCACAGGCACTCGTTGCTTCTCAGACTTTGGGACTTCATCCTGCAGGCAGCAGTCGGCTGAAACGTCTGATAAATGGGTCTGATACACTGGCAGGGGAAATAGGAGGGGCTGTGGCAGTCCCTGCAAGGAGCCCTCAGTCAGAACTGAGTCACGTCTGATGCAAGAGGGGGAAAAATAAAAAAGGGTAAAAGAAACATCACTGTTCCCCCCTCCCCTTACAGCACTGTTAGGAAGAAGGTAGTAGCCCACTTTGCCAGGCCCCTTGTATAGCTCTTTATGCTGATAAAATCATTCCAAGCTGACAGACCAGAAAGTTCTTGAGTGCAAGGAACCAAGAGTCACTCAAATAGATAACTAAATATTTTAAGATGCCAAACTTAAGAGAATTTCTGTTTGGATTGGAAAGTGACTGTATTTGTCTTAATATAGCACAGCCTCCAGTTTCCCATTACATCATTTCCCTTTTCTAACACACTAAACATCTAGTAAATGGCCAGCTTCCGAGCTAGTACACGCTCATATTCAGTCTGCTTTAAAAGTTATTTCCAATACAGGACATTCTTCCATCTTATTTACCAAACAAAAATCAAACCCCTCAACTAGAAGTGTAAAGACTTCTTTAGCAACTGCTTTCTCTCAAATGTTCAAAACTTTTTGTCCTAGAGAGCCTGCCACATCCTCATAGGCACTCCCTACTCCAATTAAGCTACATCATACTATCAATAGAGCAATTCTTTTTTAAAATCCATGGTGAAATCCCACTATTGGCCTTTGCTTGTAAAAGCAGTCACAGTTATGAGTGTCCAGGAAGCATAAAAAAATCACAAAAAATTTCACAAAAAATCAAGGCTGAGTGGACTCTATTTTGCTTTGTTTTGATAATTGCCTGAGAATAATTTATATCCTAGCATTGAATGTTTTACAGCTTTGTTGGTTTTTTTTTTTTTAATTTTAGAAAAGCACATAAATGAGAAGATAATGGGCAGTGTGATACCAAGTGGCATAGATACAATCTTCCTTGTACAGGTATCTCTTATCTACTAAGTAGAATGACCTTCTTCTCATTATAAATCCAGTTGTAAATAGCCAGGTCTCTACAGTCAAAGTCAGAACTGAAAAAGAAATATTTTAGCCTTGGACAGGTGCAGACTGGGCAGCTGTGGTTTGTCTACTGCTCCTGAGGACCTGCTCAAAGCTGAAGTTTAACCATTCTCTCTGGGCACTGTCCCTGCCCCAATGTCAAGTGAGCAGAGCCTTGCACTGGGAGGCTCCCTCAGGCTGTTGTCCAAAGGACTCAGTTGTGCAGATGAACTCTACCATGTCTCGCATGTAATTAATGTGAGTCTAAAGCAAAACTTGAGTATTTAGCATAACCCCACCCCACACATACTGAAAGGAATGGGTTAGATCACTTATAAAACCAAAAAGATGACTAGCCTTGTAAAGCCTCTGGCAACGTTTGAATCTGGCCTCATCTTTCACGGGGTTCAGAGCAAACACTTCTTCCTAGAGAACAAATGTTCTACCATAGCTTCAAGTTTCCCCCCAGCCAATATCTTACAACTATCTTTGCATACTGTCGTTAAAGAAACTTAGGACCAGTAAAAGGCCCGTGGAGAAATGATGTGCTAGAATGACTGTGACAAATATTTGCCAATTGCCAAAAAAAAAGTTAAGTTAGATGGAGAAACGTGAAGTTGACATTTCATACCAAGAAAGTTGAAGTTTCTAAACCTAAAGTTCATTGGTTCTCTTTAAGGGCTCCAAGTTGTTACAAGAAATTACATTTGGTAAGAGTAAAGAGACTAGAGGTGAATATTAATCATAAATTAAGAATTTCAGTGAGATCTCTGGCCACAACTTCGCAAAACTGGGAAGAGGTCCTTGCCAGAAACATGGAAAAATACACATCAGTATTTTGGGCAGACAGTTCTCAATACAGTGACTCCAAACCCTCATGTTGAAGTTTACGCCCTTTCTCATACTAACATACATGCATATCCAACTCACTTAAAGCTATTTAAGGATCACCCACCAATCTTTTGAGACACATTTAGCTTTGTTCTCACACTTACATCAACTTGTCAATTATATGACTGAACAAAGAAAGCACAATCTTGTAAATAAGGTGCCCCAGCAATAACTTGGGGTACCTTTTGTTGGCTGGTCCAGGGGTGCTGCCCAGCGAAGGAGACCTCCCTTTGTCATGACAGAAAACAGGAGCCTGACAGTGCTTTTGGCTGATGTTCATCATCAGGTAAGCCTAATAATTAGAGGTGTTGTACCTTGCCAACAAAGCAAGTGAGCTTTCCCCTTTTCCCTATGCCTAGATCACTTGCATTCTGCTCAGGCCTAATTACATCGATTTTCAACCTTATTATAATAATAAAAGGTGATCAAACTTTATCCTTATTTGCTATTTATTGTTTGATAGCTAAAGAACCCTTGCTGTGTGATGGGGGGGGGATAAAAAAAAATTGTAAGAATAAGAAAATACTCCCCAAATTCAAAGTATGATGTACAAAGTACAGCATAGTGTCTCTCCAAGATAATTACTGAAAGGGCTATACAAACATTCAGTCAAGTTTGCTTTTCTGCCTCATTCTAACTGCACAAAGTGATAAAATCTGGTCCACAAAACACTCACTTGAAAAAATTTCAACTCAAAAAAAGGTCTTAAAAATCTGTCACCCCCTTTCTCAATTTTCTATCATTCCCAAGAGCACCTACAACAATCACGTCTGTGGAATAGCTACCAAATAGCTACTTACAATCAGCCTCAATGTAGCGTGTGTTAAATACAGTTACTTTCCTTTTTACGTTGTTGCTGTTTCCTTTTAATAAACTTTTACCTTAGTTTACACAACTCCAGAAACAAAACACACTTACGCACAGGACAGTGTAAGCCAACTGATACTTTATCTGAATTTTTACCTTATTAAAAAGTCTTGGGAATGTATAAAAACATTTGGAAACCACATCTTCCAGCAGAGTAGGGAATACTCTATTTCAAAACTCAAGCTCTTGGCAAGAAGAAAAAAAAATTACCACTGGTTTATTTGGGTACTTCCAGCCTGGCTGCAGGGACTTTTTGCCACCAAGGAAAAAAAATCCTGCCACCTACATTCTTAAGAAGATCATGGTGATTCAAAGATTAAGTTTCTAAAGTTATAACATATGGAAGTGGAGAAATAGAGGATTCCATTTCTTTTATTATGCAAATAAAGCGATCTAAATATTAATCCAGGACTTTATTTGTACCATAGGGGGAAAATTTACCCTAGATAGAAAACCACATTAGAAATGATCCAGCAGATTTTGGGCTGCCTGGAATATCTCAAACCTTGGACCCCGGAAGAGAACAAGGCCAGAGCATCTGACTAACAGGTCTGTGAAATACCTCACTGCTCTGCAAGAACAGATTCCCACAACTTCTAAGTTTTGCGAAATGCAAACTTCCTACCTCATTTAAACAAAATAGATAGAAAAGCAGGACACCAGCAAAAAACTTGCCTGACCAATAATCAGTCTGAGACAGGTACTATAATCAGAAACAGATTATGTACATACCAGTTACGTCATGAAGTGCTCACAACCTTAATGTAGGTTAAACAGCAGCTTCTGGATTTACTTAAGATCCCAGAATAGAAGCATATGGAAAAAGAAAGTGATTTTTAGTTTCTGATAAAGTTTAAAATATTACAAACTTTTAGCTTTTATTGAAAATTAAATATATTAGCAAAAGCAAGATTTAAGAAATATTTTACAAATGATTTACATACAAGAAAGCCATTATCAGACATATTCACAAATATGCAAACCTTTAATTACAAAAAGTACCTATTGGCAGCATGATGCTAACCTTGCCACTGCAGTGTGCTCTACTATTGATATGAATAAGGCATAGAACTCACATTTGCACCAACTTAAAAAGTTCAAATAAAAACTTTAAGCTTTTGAATCTTGGATGCACAATCCCCAACAGACACACGCACGCACACTCTTTAAGATTTCTTCTTCTAAGCTCTACAAACTAAGTGTGTGCTCTGGAAGAACAGCCAGCCTGAAAAGTCCAGTAGAAATGTAACTGGTACTAGCATTTAGAGTTCAGTTTCCTCTTTAACATGTACAGGCCTAAGTATGTAAACCATATTCACAGTTTAAGTATTTTTAGACAGAAGTACCTTTTTTTGCATTTGTTCCTTAAAATAGGCTCCCAGTTCAGCATACAGTTCATAATGTCACCTATTTTGTGATGCATACACTTACAAGATAACTTAAAAATCTGTGCCTCATTCATGGTCAAGATAATTCAACAAGAGTAGTAATATCCAACTGTAACATTCAATACTCTATTTCAAATATTTGTGCAAACAGCAAAAGAACAGTTGTATGAGGCAAACATTTGCAAAACCTTTAATACCTCCTCAGTGTTGTAAACTTGGACTGTCAGCCTTAAGTCCTGCACTTCCACAGCTCAAAAAAGTCAGTTGCTAAAATGATCAAGTCTCAAAAAGGTTCTCTTCTACATAGTGCAAATTTTAATGTAGATAATGTGAAAAACATATCTAGCTGGATTGACTTTGTGCAATCGTCAGTGGTCTTCTCTCATAGTTGAAGAAAGTGTGCATTCAAAGAACCATGAGGTTCAGGAAGTGGGGAAGATGGAGAGGAGAGAAAAAACAGTTCCATTACACTTCTCAAACCAGTACTAGATGTGCAAAGGCAGCAAAAATTCCAGCTGCTACTACAACCAGAACAGAGTAACTTTTCAGGAAGACCCAGGCGGTTAGTCACTTGGACTGGTCTCTAGAAAAATATGTGAGTATATGTTGGATTTTTATCAGACGGTCTTTTAAAGACATCATGGAGAGAACTGACAGCTGGTATCTGGGGTCTACTGGGAGAACAGCTAGAAGCCACCAACACCAAGCAGGACCATTGGGCATTGCCTAAAAATAAAAGATAAGTTGGTTACCCATAACCGATGTTGTATAGTTGACTACCATGAAAACATCAAAAGACAAAGTCGTCAATGACCAAGACTACTTTAAAGTTTGATATTAACTACAGAATTCCAGATCCATGAGATCAGAAGACTGCTCAAGGGGTCTTTTCTGATTCCTCCCCAACTGAGAAGCCAAACAAAGTACACTTAAACTATGCTGGATAAAGCAATTATTTTTAAGATAACATAGGAAGCGAAGTTCATAGCTTCCTTGGGAAAAGACGGTTAGGTACAAGACAGTCACCTAATAACAAACATCCCTGATACAAATTAAACCCAATACCTGTCACGATGTTCTTAAGGCTTGAACATTTACGAAGCCTAACATTTCCATTAAAACTATCTTTATTTGATCACCTCTCAATTCCACTCCCTTTTTCATTAGCTCCTAGACAGAGCAGCACTCAGTTTCTTTTAAGCTGTTAAAACATACTCTGTAAATTTTTCCTGTACTTTATTTAATCACCAACACGAAGCATCAGATGTCAGGCCATGAACTGGACATAATACTCCTCAGCAGAGGACTTATTACTGCAGAGAAGTTTAATCACCTCAAATGATTTGCAAAAATATTACTAATAGTGGCACACTCCAAGATGATATTTTCTCACTTTCAGCTGTATCACACAGCTTTGACCTGTGTCCTACTATAAATCTCAGGTACATACCCACAGTATTGCTGCCCTACCAGTTACTCTGGTTTTGTACATAAATTCCTCTTTCCTAGTATGTTGGTTTCAATCAATTTTTTTATTATTTAATTGTTCTAAAATCACTTCTGAATTCATGCACTGGCTTCTAGAGCATCTACAGTCCTCCCAAACTGCTTAATATAGCCTCATAAAAATATATAGCAGATGGGAGAGGGACAAGCTCCCATAAGATCCCAATCCACGTATAATTCTGCTTTGAAAGCCAAATATTACATGTTTTTAAATATTACTTTCTACAGCCTCCAGTCTCTCAGGGTGTCACAAACCTTCGGTAATTGTTGCATTATAACCATTAAAACAGACTGCTGCAGCTAGTTTCTCAAGAAACATTGGTTAAATCCTAGCAGCTGCAGAAGTTTATGGCAGTAGCTTAGAAAGGAGGAAAGTGTTATATGTGACTACCTCTTTGCCTGCACTTGGCAGTTTCAGTTTCTTCCCTGACTTTCACAGGGAAGAAAATTCAGGGTTTCTTTCACTTTAAATTCTAACAGCTTTACACAAACAAACAGTTTAAATGTTACTGGAGTTGAAAGTGCTTTCAGTTCACTAATTTTATCTCCATTGCAGCATATCATCCTTTCCTGCAAAAACTGCTGACCAGCAACAGAATTGCTTTTTGTTGCTCATCATAATTTAAACGAGGTGCAAGCCTTATTGCCTTTGAAGCTGCGAAAAAAGTGGTGTTTTGTTGGTTTTTTTAATGCTTAGCAGTCGTTAACAGGGTTTTTATTTTTAGAAATAAACACCTAATAATTGATATTAAAAGAGTCTCACCTGTATATTTTCCTCCCTGTCAGGCATTGGCCCAAAGTGCTGAAGAATTTGAGTGCGAAATTTGTTCCTTAAGTTTTGGAACCAACTGCAGGCCTGATTGTAAACAAAATTGTGAAGCTCTCTCAATTTCTTTAGTTCTTCTTCATCAGCAACCTATAGGAGGAAAGTTATGAAAATATGATTAGTAGTAAAGAAACAATGAAGGTGTTTAAACTAAAATCAAAAAAAGATTCAATTTCAACTATATTTCGATACATTTCTTATTTTCTCCTAAACCTTGATTACTAATGACTGAATAGTAAAGAAATCTTGCAATATTTTTAAAGTTATAGCTTCAAACTATTGCTCAAAACAAAAAGTATAGTATTTCTTAGTTGCTGTATAATAATTAAAAATTAAGCTAGCTGCCATTTATTCCATGTGCTGGCACTGAATCTTCCAGTGGTCTAGGGACTGAAAAATTTGAAACAGAGCTCTCAAGAACAAAAAAAGCAAAAATCTGCATATATTAATACTACTAAGTATTTAGACAGCATTCTGGATACCTTAACATCTTCCAAATATTCAATGTCTGCAGTGCAATAACCATCTTTCATCCCTCTCTGTAAAACTCTGAATCTCTTTCCACCAACTGTATCAACAACAGACCGTCCATCAGGTAGAAAATGAACGTTCCTTATTTGCAGCATGCAACCATAATCTGCAAAACTACAAAAGAGACCTTGTAAGTAATTCAATTACACACTTCTGAAAGGACACTTCTTATAATTAAAAAAGACATAAGAGATGAGAAGCTTAGAATTAGAATGTAAACCTACCCATTTTGAGAATCACTTATGCACATCCCAAACTGTTTAGTTCCAGTTTCCATACTCCTGCGAATCATGAGTCGGTATCTTGGCTCAAATACATGTAGAGGGCAAGGCACAGTAGGATATGCCATAGTGCAAACAAACATTGGAACATTCTTGGTCAAGCTTCAAGAGAACATCAAAAGAAATAAGTGGCTTCAAAATCTAAACACTGAGCTATGCCAAGATAATACATTTTTTCAGTATGTTTGCTATGTTTGAGGCCATAAAGCACAGGGTAGTAACTTTCAAAGTTTAAGCACTTCGTAGTAACTTTCATAAACACTAAAAACATACTAATAACAGTGACTCAACACTTATTACTGATTTGTATACACACTACACTGTAAGACTCACAGTTATGTAGCTACTGAGTATCTAGTCAGGGAATGAAGGGCTCAGTTTGGGGGACAGGAGTGTTAGTTACTTTTTTCCTTTTTGCTTTGAGCCATGACAAGCCATTATGCTCTCAGAAACATTGTATTCCTGGAACTAAAAAGATGTAGCAGTAACTACATAGTAGCTAAGTCACCATTTAGACTATTTTCCAGGAGGGACTCCAGATCACAAATGCAAGGAGGGTATACTCTGTACCTTGCAATATGCTTCAGAAGGTGTAATTGAAAAACAATATATTTTTCATGCTATTTTATCACATATGTATAGTTGATAGGTGATACAAACAAGTTATTATTAAAACATTACCAGGGATTTAATTTTAATACCTTTTAGACTGTAAAAAGTAATTCTACTGGATGGATTCTGTTATGTAAGTTGCATGAGCTGTAGTTTTAAATAGTTTTTCAACGTTCCTATCTAAAATACATAATGCTTTATGTACCTGAAGAACTCTCCTTTGTGAGACAGACACAATTACAAAAAAATCCTAACTATTTCTTTTGATCACATCTCTCTTCATGAATTGGTTTGCAAGAAATTCAAGTCTCTAAGACACTGCAGTCAGTTGAAGAGGACAATTCCATGAACAGCAAAGCTGAAACCAAAGCTCCATGACAGTGCATGCAAAAAGAAGAATGGAAGGGAAAACATATTTCATAGAATGGCCTGGGTTGGAAGGGACCTTAAATATCATCTAGTTCCAACCCCTCTGCCGTGGGCAGGGACACCTTCCACTAGACCAGGTTGCTCAGAGCTCCATCCTATCTTGCCCAAACAACCTAACAGCCTTCTATGGAATGACTGCATCAGTGGACAAGGGAAAGGTTACAGCTGTCTTTTATCCGGACTTCCTGTAAAGCTTTTGACATGGTTCCCCACAACATCTGTCTCTCCAAACTGGAGAGAGATGGATTTGATGGGTGGACTGTTAGATGGGTAAGACAGTGGTTGGAATGGTTGTATCTAGAGGATAGTGGCCAGCAGCTCAGAGTCCAAGGGGATATCAGTGACAAGTGGTGGCCCTCAAGCATCCATATTGGGACCTGCACTGTTTAATATCTTCATTAATGAGACAGATGAAGGGATTGAGTGCACCCTCAGCAAATTTGCTGATGACACCAAGCTGAGTGGTGTGGCTGACAGACCTGAAGGATGGGATGTCACCCAGAGGGACCTGGAGAAGCTTCATAGTCCTTCTTGCATCCGCAATACACCATTGTTAACAACCACAAAAATAATAAAACATTTTAAAAAGTATTTCCATACTAATTTCTCAAGTTTCTCAAGACAGCAAGCTTACTTGGAGTGTTCAGCAGTTTCTTCAGCATGAATTCTTTTTCTCTCATATAATTCATCAGACAAATATTTCATTATTAATTCCTCCAGCAGTTCTGTGATACTGTATTTTCTGCTTGCAAGGTACTGTAAGCAATTTCAAAAAATACATTATTATTTCTTTTCATATATATTAACAAAAGATTTGAGAAAATGCAGCTTTTATTTAAAAATATGATCTATGATGTACCCATGTACAGCTCTGAAGTTCTTATGTTTTATTGCTTAACACCTAATGATGCTCCAATATTTGAAAATTAGATTCTTTTTGTGAGTTCTTAGTGTCTGACACATTTAGTGTCTAACTTGGTTTGTAGTTCTATGCTTACCAGAGACAGAACTGATTTCCTAGGATATAGAGCCATACAAATAAGGGAAGTGTACAGAGGTTTAACTGAATACTTGCCAAAGTTTATGAATACACAAGATTTAATGACACAGTAAAGTAGATGGTCACAGAAATGTAAAACCCCTAAGACTCTGAGGCAAATATAGTCAACTTGTACTGAAAAAATTTGTTTCAAGTTTTTCCATTCTAGTAGCAATAAGCCAAGCAGAACCAAGTTATTGTGTTCAATTGAAGCAGCCTTTAAAATTATACAATATTTGTATTTGTAAGCTTTACTGAGAAACAATACCTCTTTCAAGCTCTCCTTACAGAGTGGACACTGTGGAGCATGATCTAAACACCGTTCCAAACAACCTTTGCAAAAAGTATGTCCACAAGGGGTTGTCACTGGCTCAAAGAATAGCCTGAAACAAAATTATTAGAAGTTAGATGCTATGGCTAGCGTGTCTTTTGCTAAGAGTCAACGATTAACCTCTTTAAAAGACTAGGTATACTATAATAAAGTAGAGAAAAATTAATTCCATGTCTCCTTATTCTACTTTTTCCTCTATACTGCACTTTGTTTCCATTTACTGTATCACTCATTTTTTTGTTTTCTGGTGAATCTACACACATTCCAGCACTTTAAGAAGTACCTAAACATTTATCCCAAAACACAAAGATTTTGGTCTTGCTAGAGATTCAGAACACACGAAAAGGAGTGATTCTTTGAGAAGCTAAGTTGTTTTAACAGCAGTAACATAACTATGGATAGTTTAGTATATACCATATGTTTTATGGCATTTATTCTGAAAAGCAAGATAATTCAATAAGAGCTTTCAAATACAACAGCAACTACATTTAAGCAAACTAACATTCCTAAGCATCTACATCTCCCAGACAAATATGAGATTCACAGGCAATACTTCTAAGAATTAGCCTTTCCAAAGTAATAGTTTTATTGACTCAAAAACCCCCTAACATTTAACAACAAAAGACCCTGTACTTTTATGGTTACCAGCTAACAATGCCAAGTTTAATTTAGAAGGCAACTTGATTAAAATAGTCTTACAGTATATAGTGCTGTAGCAGGTGACATTTAAATAAACACTTAATTTAGGGGATAGAGAAAAGGTGCAATTATTGACTGATATGAGAATTCATAACAACCTACAGTTCATACACATAACAGATATGTGGGCAAGCATCTGTAAAAGAAATACTGCATCAAGGACAAAATCTTACCTCATACATAGAGAGCATTCAAAATCTGATACATCAATCAAATCTCCTGGAATTGTTCCAGAAGCCAGTGTCACGTCCCTTTTTGTACTTTCTAAAGAAAAGCAAGACAAAACACTCCTTCAAAGAAAGGCACAAGGCAGTAAATACTGTAAATTTCAAAGTAAGTGACTGTTTACCTCCTTGCCTTTTGTGTTTGTTTCTTCCGTCTTCACATACAACTGTATCCTGTTCTGAAAAGGAAAGCTTTCTTTTTAACAAAGCACTTTTTCCTTGGCCAGAGAGAAGGGGTTCAGAAGACACTCTCTTTAAGCCATCTTCCTTGGCAAGGTCTTTTGTTGAATTAAGAGCATGGGCAGACTGTGCACGATTTAAGCCTCCACTGACAGGCTTCAGTACATCTGATCCTCCTGAAATCTGTAATAGTAAGGTGAACTGAACTGTATTTTAAGAGTAACACAAATCTAAGTATGTAAGATGTGACCACACAAAGATATATCAGCCAAACTGATACCCACAGTTAGTTCATTAGTTAACTAGAGAAACTTGTAAGTCAAGACAGTATTCAAATTTTCTTAGCATTAGCAATTTAACAATCTTCATCTGCTTCAAAGAAAAGAAAAATTGTATTTCTCTTTATTTTGAAGTCCCTAATATCAAACTTCAGTACCTTGTAATACTTTATTACTCATTCCAGCTCACTAGAACAAGGAGTCTTAACACTACAAATGAAAATACATTCCTCCCAAATCACAATTCTTTTCCTCCAATTCAGTCAATTACAGAAAGTCAGTATTTACACTGGAAAGTATGACAAATCAGGGTATCAATACATCAGATGTTTACATATCAGTCAACAAGAAAAGTTTACCTAGAATTTTTGTTACCTGTTGAGGACAAAGCTGTAAATTGCAGTAAGATGGAGTCACATCAGAACCAAGCAGAAAAGTTTTATTTCGAATATGGGTTGAATTCCAAGCAGATTCCTTCAGACTCTCACCTAGCTTCTCTGGTGACAAAACATCACACAATGTCTAGAAAAAATAGCTAAATGTTAATAATAAAGAAAAATAATCTAGACATACCTTTGTTATAAAACTACATATCAAAAGCAAGAAGTAAATCTATATGAAGTTATCCTCATAAATAGATCTTTATTTAAGCAGTAACTGAGAAAGCAGAGTTAAAAACAAGTAGAAACCTACATACCTACATTGATAAAGAGAAATTTACCTAGAAATCTTTTCTACTACAAGCTAGTGAGCTCTTCGAACAGTTACACATTATCAATTCAGTATTATGCATTTTTTCATTATAAATTTTTATTATTAAAGAAAAACTGTTGTGATCTGGGCACAAAAGATTCTGACTTAGAAAATTTAACTCGCTGCCTGCTTTCCAGTTTTCTAGATATTCATATAGTAACTTCAAAAGCATATGTACTTTTAAACATGTATTTAAAATGCGTACACTGGGACTATCTCTTCAACATAGTATGATTTAAGATATATCTTTAAACTAATCTGCCATTCAAACCGTCTCTGTATGTAATGAACATTTTAGATGCTCAAAGTCTACCATAATGGGAGCTTTATAAAGGAATCAAACCAGAGATAGGAATCATGAATACCTTTTCTACTTCTAGCTTGGCTGGAAGAAAGTCCTCATCAAGGGCTAAGCACTGTAGAAACAGTTGTAAGGCATCACCTACAAAGCCAGAGTCTTGCAGCACTTTTCCTTTCCGGAAGTAGACCTGAGAAACAGATACCATGAAGACACTTCTAGAGAGTACATTGAACTGCAGTACTGATCTTACAGGCATTGCAACAGTTAGAATTAGAACCTGCCATGACAAAAAGAATGTACCTCTTCAACAAACTTCAACTGTGCACAGTGTGGATGATCCATACGCCCTAACACTCATCTGTGCTACTGTTTGAAAAGAGTCATGGAATAGCCTGGTGTTAGTCTTCTTCCAGTTAATTTGTTTTGGCTTATAAACATAACGTAACGTGGCCAGTCTTCGTGAACGAAGATCTGGGAAAGGTCTTTTTACCTTTCAAGCCTGCGCAATGGATTTTTTAG
>JAWWLV010000144.1:45362320-45418412 GCA_035041135.1 Platyrinchus mystaceus | reverse complement strand
GGTGAGACACAGCCTGCGCTGAACTGAGCCCACCCTTTAATCCTAAGGTTCATCTGCCGGGCCAAGCAGGCTTGGACTATGGCAGTGAGGTCCTCAGGACGTAGGTTTGTTTAGAGTGACCTTCTCTTAGATGGATGGCCTTAGTTAGGGGCTGACGAGCTCCATCTGCCCGGGGGAGTATCCCTGAACCCGGTTTGGGAATCAAACCTGGGTTGCGGCGGTGAGAGTGCCGCATCTTAACCGCTAGACGACCAGGGGTCCCCTGTTTTGGCTTATACAAAAGGGTTAAAAACCTGAGTAGTGCTTAATGTTCAAAAGGCCTTAGTTTCCCTCTTCTCAGAGCCTCTGGAGAGGAAGAAGAGGGACAGGAAATGCAAATTATTACATAACCTTCCATAACAGCCTACAGGATACCCTTTTTTGCCTTTCTTTCATTAAAAGCCTTATGGTTCCAGCATGCAGGAAAAGAGGGACTACAAACAAAACAATCCACACAACTGTGCATCCCTTACATTCATCTCAATCTACATTCTTAACACTAAACATTCTTAACACAAAAGAGTGCATTTTTGGAGTTGCTTCCTCCAACTATATTTTATTCTTAAGCACTATTTAGCAACAGGAAAAAAAAAAGTCTGTATATTATTTGGTCTGAAAAAAAAAGGTGGAAGAAAAACTACTGAATATTGCTAAACTTAGTTGTAACTAGATGATTTTGGGACTAAGAACGTACCTCAGTTTTTAAAAGTTGCACTGGCAGTAATATAAATAGTTAGATAAAACAAACAGTTATCTAATAAAAGATAGTTAAAACAACAGTTTCTATCTGTATATGAGAATTCGAATAATGGGCCAGAAACTTAACTTCAAAAACAAACAAACAAACCCCAGAGTGCAGTTCCTACAAAATGACTGACAGTATGAACAGTAGCATCTGTTCAACAAGACTGTCAGATGAGGGCATGCATCTTCTTTAATGGATTTGGGCAGTTTCAATTAAGATGTATTCTGAAGAAGGGAAGTATGCTAATCCTCCTCTTAGTTAATTTTCCTACAGAGATAAGGATTGTTATAGGAATCCATCCATCAAACCAAGATCAGTTACACGAAATGAGGCTTCTTTCCAAACATACAGAAGAAAGTAGACAGTACTACCAACACTGAGAGGTGAAAAGCAGGAGGGCTTTATGAATTTGCTATAGTGACTGAACTGCTGAACACCGGACAAACCAAGACAGCAGCAATGTCCTCTCATGGGGCAAGATCTTTCTCTTCCTGCTGCGCTCAGTTTAGACAGTGCTACAATATGCAATATCATAAGGATTCTGAAGACCACTGACCCCAGCTGCCTGGACTATTTGCAAAGCTCAGTTCCCACTGAGATTCTTTTGGCTTTTTGAAGAAAAACTTTGCACGCAAAGCATCCTTCTGTTAATAAAAATTAACAAATAAACAAAACAAGCCCCAAGCCCCAGCTGTTACTGATTTCATCACCATAAACTATCACAACTCTAAGTAGATTTATCAACCAGCCCTAACCCGCCATACTCATCAGTAGCCTGTCTCATAACTATTTTCAGTGTGCCTTTTAGCATTTTGCACATCTCACAAAATAACATTTAAAGAAGCTGACCCAGGTTTTTAAACAATTCAAGCATAATTTAGAATTTATTAATTTTATAGACAAACACAGTATTGAAAAATGATGAGCTCATACCTACTTACCTCTGGCCAATTTGGCATTTTAGAAATAACAAAATTTAGATCTTCTATGGCTGCTTTATATTCTTGGAGGCCAACATATGACTCAGCTCTGTAAATCCTAAGCATCAAGTCACTGGAATCTGAAGACAGAAATTAGGTAACATTTTTAAAAAATCAGAAATTTGTAATTAGATTTGCTTTCATAGTGATATGCCATAATCACTATTTTTTGCACAATACTTCCAAAATTACTGGAGTACATTCTCCCCCAACCCCAAGTGTCTGGCTAATAGAAGTGGCAGTAATTCCAGGTTCATGTCTTTTAAGCTAAGGATCAAATTTTGGATCCTCTAATATATATTGCAGCAACAAGAAAATATATTTTCAAATATCAGAGAGACTGACAAAGTACTGCTCTGCACTGCTGTGACAACAAAAACTGAGGACCAAGTTAACTTTATCTTTACGGTACATCCAATCAAAACCATAGGAATCTGAGAATTCACCACATTTGTATTAGAAGTCTAAGCGTTACACAGTTTGCTTTCAAATGCCCAAGTTTGTCTGTAGACTGTAATTTGTTTTTTATAATGCCCAATCCCCTCCAACTCCGGCTGGAGACACAGATGCCACTTTCCGAGCAGTATTCATCTAGGAAGTACCAGCAGTAGGCTTTATCACTATGTAATCAAAAGAGACAGCCAATACCAGAAAGCCTTTAACACCAGCTGGCAGCCCTGTCGAAAGGAGCTGCGCTAATGGAACTTCTACAATGGGGAAATGGCAGAATGTGTTCAGTATGGACAAGTTCTCATGTCCAACATACAGCATTTTGTACTTCCAGTACAGTAACCTCCGGATGGGAAGTATATCTATCTCCATGCCACTAAAATTAGTTTTGTAACATAACTAATTGCAGTTGTTGCTTGGAAAAAATGCCAGCACACTACTTTGTTATTGTTTTTAAAAACCCACCTGTTTTTCATTGAGTGAGATAAACAAGTCAAACCTTGGTCTACTGTAAACAATACTAAAATCAAATAGTCCTTGAAGTCTGTTTCAACAAGGCTTTCCTGGGAGATGATCATTCAATTTGATATTCTATCTTAGCCTATGCTAAATGTCTAGTATAAATTGTCATAAATTTCCAAAATTAGCCTGTTTTGCATTTAAAAGTCAGCCTGGTCAATGTTCCCATATATTCCACCACATCACCTTGTATTTAGATTCACAATGCTACATACAAAAATATCTCAATGGAAGAGAAAGGGTTAAGAAATAATCACAGAAGAATTCACAGCTGAAAACAAAGTGTCTTCCTTAACTGTCTTTCTTTTGAGTTGACAGTTTCCCTTGAAATACAAATATTGCCGAACCTGCTTTGTTTCATTTTTATTTTAGACATAATAAAATGTTTGTTTTAACAGAAGTCTGGGAAACTCTGTCTGACTCAAACACTAATTCCGCAAGCAGAACAACTCTGAGGCCTGGTTTCCTGTGGCTTTGTGTTTTGTGACTGCTACAGCCTCAGAAGGTAAGAGCTCAGATCAAACTCTTTAGATAGTTTTTTGTGTGTATTTGGCTCTGGTGTCCAGCAGAATTACCATCAAATGAAATTTCTTTCTTCAAAGGTAGCAGTAAGTGCAGGTCTTTGTTCTCTGATAAGCTGCCTATTTGCACAGAATCAGAGGAAGAGCATCTTTTTCAGACTTTCAAGTGTAGAACATGACCTGAGGGACTCCAAGCCTTCTTTCTTAGGGGAAGAATGAGGGGTAGTTTGAAGATAAAAACGTGAGTTCAAGTCTACAGCAGGTGTATATTTTATATGTTTCTTTTTCAAAGAGAAATGTGTGATTCTAACTGAACTGGTACAAAACAAAGACTAAACCAAGAAGTTTAGCTAGAACCCCAACTCTTCTGCTGAACATGATCAACACATATAACAAATTTGGGCTAAATATTTCCAAGAAAAAAAAGCCAGATGATTACAAGTAGTGTTCCTCAGGGCTTGTTAATGGGGCCAGTCCTTTTAATATCTTCATCAATGATCAGTGATTTGGACAAGGGGATCAACTGCACCCTCACTCAGTTTGTAGACAACACTACCTTGGCTGGGAGTGTTGATTTACTGGAGGGCAGAAAGGCTCTGCAGAAGGATTTGGACAGGCTGGATCGATGGGCCAAGGCTACTGGTATGAGGTTCATCCAGGTGAAGTGCTGGGTCCTGCACTTAGACCACAACAACCCCATGCAGAACTACAGGCTTTGGGAACAGTGGCTGGAAAACTGATCAGTGGAAAAGGATGTGGGGGTGCTGGTTGACAATTGGTTGACAGTTGAGAGGACTAGGGCCGTGATTGTTCCCATGTACTCGGCCCTGGTGAGGCCACAGCTTGAAACATGTTCAGTTTTGGGGTCCGCATTGCAAGAAAGGCATCGAGGTTCTAGACCGCGTCCCGAGATGGGCAACAAAGCTGGTGAAGGGTCTGGAGCACAAGTCTTATGAAAAGCAACTGAGTTTAATCTGGAGAAAGAGAGGCTTAGGAGGGACCTTATCACTCTCTGCCACTACCTGAAAGGAGGGTGTAGCAAGGTGGGGGCTGGCCCATTCCTTCTCCAGGTAACACTGACAAAATGAGAGGAAATGGTGTCAAGTTGCATCAAGGGACTTTTAGTTTGGCTATCAGGAAAAATTTCTTCACCACAAGGGCTGTCCAGGGCAGTGGTGGAGTCACCATCCCTGGAGGGATTTAAAAGAAACGCAGATGTGGCACTTAAGGACACAGTTTAGTGGTGGACTTGGCAGTGCTGGGTTAACGACTGGACTTCATTATCTGAAAGGGCAATTCTAACAATTTCAACCTAAACAATTCTCTGGTTCTACCTAAATATATATATCCAATTTTGTAAATGTAATTTAATTTGTAGGCTTTGTAATCATGAAAAAAACATTTCACAATGTTTCAGCATACATTTTAACGTTTGCCACCCAAAGAGAGGATGCAAACTAATTTCACATCTTTGGACCAAAGACTAAACAGAGCAGAAACACAACTAGTGCTTGAATTTCAACTTCAGTAACCAAACATATTGTAAATACAGAAATGCCTCACTTTAGCGTAACTGAAGCCAAACGATTTTAATAAAAAGAAGACACTAAGTACTTGTAGGGTAGAACTGTGTGTATTACTTGTTATTATTACATTAATAGGAAAGTATAAAGAGGTGTACACACAAAAATCCACTCAATATGCATTATTGATTTTAATATTATTTCCAAAGCATCTCCTCCTGGCTAATGCCAGTATAAACTTACCAACAAATGGACTACCTCTGGTGGATCCTGCCTGCTTTTTATATGGTTCTTAATAATATACCAAATTATTCAAAATAAAAGACATGCACATCACAACCACTATGTAGAAAAACTTTAGGACACAGTATTTATTAGCGCAGTACTATAGGGTCACCCTAATGATCAGGGTTGGAACACACAACCCATAAGAAGATGCTGAGAGAACTGGGTTTGTTTAGCAGAAAACAAGGCATCAGGAGAACACAAGAGCTTTTCTGAATCCAAAAGTGGGTTACCTAGAGGACTTTGAAGTGCACAGTGGAAAAACAAATGAGACAATGATTATAAACTGAAATAGACTTGAAATAAGGAGAAAAATTTTCACTATGAGGATAATTAACCTCTGAGCAGGTTGCCCAGAGAGGCTGTGGAATCTTTAGCCTGTAGGTTTTCATGATCCAGCTGTAAAAAATTCAAAAAACTTAAGCAAACTGCTCCGATCTCAGTATTTGTTCTGCTTTGAACAGGAGACTGATTGCTCAACAGATCTCCTGAGGCCCACTCCAGCAGGAATGAGTCTGAGATTCAGACCAAACTCAAGCCCATTAGCTGTGTTTTTCAGGACACTTGATTAAAGGCAAGCAGCACTTATATTTTAATTCAACATACTTCCTTTAATTAAACTATTTTGTTTCGAACCCTGCATATGAATGTTAACATTACTCATGTTTTTCAAAAGTCACTTCTGCACCATGGGAAACATGTCTCTTTCAAAGAAATGTAGAAGAGTTATGAAAGATACCTTTTTGAGTGAATGTTTACCATCAATGACTTTAGCATCAGATTTATGTTTATCACAATTTTTAAACTATCTGCATTAAAAAGAAATAGATGAAGCAGCAGTAAGGAAACACGGAAACAAAACATGAATGATTTTAAACATTAATACATTTCTTAAGCCACATCTTTTCAATCCCCAAGTTTTTTCAAGATTCATGTTTCGGAAGATGAAAAGTGTACCAGCAGCTATTAAATTTGTTATCTGTTGGCCTGAAATCACCTTCGATTTGTAGTTGTGAGCCCACAGCTCTAAATTCGCATTTAATGTATGTCTGCACTCTGACTCATGAAGTCCTTTAATATCATTATCAGAATATATGGAATATTGATAGTTCTCAGGACGGGAGATACAGGAAAGAATTGTACAATAGATCTTAAACTGAGCTTCTAGCACTTAATTCTAGCGTGTGTACTGAATTTGAATAATAAAATTTTGATTAAGCTTCACAGCTGGTAACTATTCTCAGATTTTAAACCCATTTTAAAGCCAAAATTAAAGATGTAGATTCACATAAAAAGGAATCAAAATTCTTTCCACACAGTTATCTACATAATATTGCTAAATCCATAAAAGAAATAGTAACAAAACCTGTAAAACCAATTGCCTCTTTTATTCTTTCAAAGCAATGCTGAAACATGAAACAGGACCCCTGTAAACATTTGAGATCAATAATGGATTCATCAGTTTTACCCTGAAGGCCACTGAGTGACCTCTGTGACTCAATGCTGAACTTCAGGAAAGAAGTCTGCATCTTGTATTTCCAAGATTTAAAACAGATCAGCCACTTTCTCAGGTCACATCCATCCTATACCCTACACTTTAGAAACACCCTGGCAAATAACGTAGACTTGATGGCCAAAAGTGAACCTCTTTAAATTAGGTTGCCAAAAAGCATATAAAATAGATCTTTGATTTAATCCCACCGACATTACGAACAGTTTATTTTGGAACTAGATCTAATGTATCTCCCCAGAACAGATTGGAAGGATTAGACTTATGCAAGCTTTTGGGTTTTTTTCTTCCGCTGCAGACAACTGTATAAACGTAATATGCTTAACCTGTAAAAATATTAATTCCGAAATTAATGAACAGAAAAAAACCTGGCTACAAATCAAAATGGAACCCCTCAGGTCACTAGGTGATAAAATTCATAGTCAAATAAAAACAACAGAGGAATCTGTCATTGGATCCATCTAGGTATATCAATCACACCAATTTGACTCCCTCTACAAAGACTAAACTCCAAAAAACTGACAGTATCTCAAGTGTCCATTGCACCAGACACATATATTGCGACGGATATAGGATAGCCTAAAAGCATGCCTCTACCTTCCCTCTTTGCACCCTCTCCCAACACTATATAAAACTCCAACCACACCCACCTATGATGTCACTGCCATTACACAACCTGTCCCCCTCCGTGCCTGTCTGCTTATGCAACTGGGCCCGGCCTGCTGGGAATTGTCTTGGTGACACTTAAGACTGAAAATAGGTCTCTCTCTCAGGAAACAAGGTTAAATACACCAACTGCATCTCCCTTGACCGCGCACAGCGATTACCAAACACAAAACGAAGCTGAGCCCACAAGCTCCTCTGTAAACAAGTCCCACACAAGTGTGCGGGGGGAGGCACGAAGAAGCGCGTGTGGGACGCTCTCCCACTCCTCTGGAGTAAGTGCGAGTAAGTGTACCCCACTGCCAGGCCGGGCGCTCAACCAAGGACCGACCAGCTACGCGTGCCCTCCACTCCGCTCTCCCAGTGGAGAGGCTCCTCGAATCCCCTCAAACTCGAGAAAACTTCGGACGTTCTTTACCGGCCCGTTTAGGTCGCTGACGGCCTCGCAGCCGGGTAGGGAGGGCACACCCACCTATTCCACCACACTCCCAGCCCCCCGAGCCTGCCGTGCCCAGCCACCAGCCCGTCCCGGTCCCGCCGAGACACGGACGGGACTTCGCGGCTCCGGCGGGCGGAGGAAGGGCGCGCTCCCCTCCAGCCTTACCTGCTCGCAGGGCCTGGCTGGCGGCGCCCAGCGCCTCTCGGAAGCGGCCCTGGGCCAGCAGCTCCTCCAGCCGGCTCCCGGCCCTCGCCCTCTCGCACTCGCCCGGGAACCACTTCTCCGCCAGCCGGTTGAGGACGACGCTGGTGCGCAGCGGGGCCGCGGCCGTGCTGGTGCCCCCCGCCGGCAGCAGCCAGTCCCGGCAGCGGCGGCAGCGGGCCCGCAGCTCCCTGCGGAGGCAGCGGCGGCAGTAGGTGTGCCCGCACGGGACGGTCACCGGCTCGCCCAGGAACCTCCCGCAGCCGCAGCAGCGCAGCGGCCCTTCGGCCTCGCGCTCCCGGCCCCGGCCCGGCCCTTGCCGCAGGCGGTAGTTCAGCACCAGGCAGTCCACGAGGGTCCCGAGGCGCTGCGCTCCGCCGAGGGGGCCGAGGCACAGCGACGCCAGGGACGCGCCCACCGCTTCCTTCAGGCGGCTCGCGGGCACCAGTCGCGCCAGCAGCAGCTCCCGCTCCCGGTCCGCCCCCTCGCCGGGGCCCCCGCTGCCGCCCGGCTCCGGCGGCAGCTCCGAGCCCACAGCGACGGCGGGAGACGACGCTGCCATCGGCTGCGCGGCTGCGGCGAGGGGGGTGTGGCGCTCCCGCTCCGGACGCCGGGATCGGCTCCGGGCTGGGCGCGGGCGGGGGGCGGGGGGAGGTTACAAAACACCGCTCCACGCGCGCGCCGCCAACGGCACGGGGTCACGTGTGGGGGGACGGGGCGGAGCGGGCCCGTCCGGGAACGCCCGTCCAGAGGGTGCCGCTCCCCCCATAACTCCCACAGCCCGCCCGGCGGCAGGGAGGCAGGGAGTGAGCGACTTAGCGGGGACGGGGGGAGTTTGCCGGGGAAGAGGGACAGCCCTACGAGCTCCGGGTTGGCTCCTGGGAGCGGCTGCTGTGGTGAGGGTCGGGCGTTAGTAGGGCTGCGGGGGAGGCAGGGATACAGGGATAGAGCCGCCGGGGCGGGGAGGGGGGTCTCCAGCGGGGAACGGGGGTGTGTAGCTGCCGTGGTCCCGGAGGCATCACCCGGCGGGTGCCCGCACTCGTCTCGGGCCGCTTAGGCTGGCCCCCTTCCCTTCTGTGTTAGTCTTTTAATGGAGGACACGATAAAAGTCACAAGGTTAAGGAAAAGCTCTTTGTCCTTAGGGTTTATGTATTACCCCCTCTGATCCCAGCCCTCGCAGGTCGGGCTCGGATGCGCTCGCTGCCGCGGACCCGCCAGAGCCCGGCCGGGCAGCGAGCCCTGGGCTTTCCGCAAGTCTGGAACGGCAGGTCGAGCTCTTCGGGGAAAATGCCTCATCTGTTCTACCTAAAGTAGTCACAGCGGGGAAATGTTTAGGCTTTCCAGGTGTGTGTCAACCTCTAATGAAAGCTTGAAGCCTATTGCATAAGTGCTATGTATTTGTAGTTGTGACAATGCTTTTTTTTTTTTTTTCCGAAGTTAGAAGGCTGTCATAAATCCAGACGTTTCAGATAAATATAGCAGTACCTTTAAATTAATTTTTGGCCTTATGAAAGGAACAAAGCTATATTTGTATTCCATCTATGACAGGCTGTAGGATGATGCTGAAGGTTGTTAAGGGTGCTATAGCAAAGATGCCATGACTGGAAATAACCAGACACATCTGGATTTACATCCAGGTGTTTTGTCTGAATTCAACCAAGCTGCATCCTTTGCCTTTACGGTGTCTTTCAAGTTCCTAAATAAAGATAAAAGGTGTCATGGTAATTGAAATATGAGGAGACTGTGAGTATATTTTAAACATGGACAGGAGAGATAGTCTCCTAGAGTAATTAATTAAAAAATGGAGTGAGTTAGGAAATGACACTCTAAGTATCAAAGTAAAAGAGATGTTTATAGTGTGAACTTGAATGGTGATGGGATGATGTAAAATGCTTTGAATTATTATAAATGTTTTTAATGGGTTATGGATTCTGGTGTGGACATGCAAGTGTGAGTTGAGCCCTCAAAAAGTATCAGGGAGATAGCCAGAGAAATTAGACAGAAGTAAAACTCTGAACTGGTAAAGAGAACAGTAGTTTATTTTGCATTTCTGATTAGATTACTTATGGAAGTAGAGTAGAAAAATAAAACAGGACAAATTTCAAGGGCTTGTGAGACTGGAATTAGGATAGTCACGTTGTCCTCTGCAGGAAAAATTTAAACCCATAGAAATTAAAACCTGTTTCCACCATTGCTACTTCCAATTATTCCTATAAAAGTTCCTATGTTAGCATTTACACTGATGATTCAAGCAATTATGAGTATAATCAGCAAAATCGGCTATTTTTCATAATTTGTAGTGTAAAGGAGCAGAATACTCGTGGCTTTGCCAGCCTTGAGATCTTGGAGCAGGAGAGTTGAGGTTTTTCCCATCATCTTTTTCTTCAGAACTGAAGCATTGAAAGAAGGGATTTGGAGTAGGATGGATGAATAGATGGGAGCCTGACATTTTACACTGCTCTCACCAGTTGTAGAGATGTCAGTAATCTGGGAGATTACTTAGGGAGAAATCTGACTATATATTCATCTTGTCCTTATTCTCTAGACATCAGTTTTTATCCCTGTTGGAAATGGGACGGATCCTAGTAGGACCTTGGTATTAACCAGTGCTGACATTCTTATATCTTTAAGTAACAGTTGATCCTTCAAGCTTTGGTTTTGGTGTATTATTTTACCTTTGGCATATTTAACTGAAGGAAAAAGCCACCTCAGTTTTCATGTCTTTCACTGTTTAACCATCAAATGTGATAGTTATGTAAGAGAGGAAAAAGAGATATGCAACTTTTTATTAGATTAGATAACACAGAGCTTCACCACCACTCCATTAAAAATAGTGCACACAAAAATCTCCCCTCCCCCCTCTTGTAGGGTCAGAAGACAACAAAACCTTGCAGTTCACATGGACCGTTCTAAGAAAGATGTCAGGGATTGTCCTTTCTCTTCCTGCTGTAGAGCAGTATGGTACTGCTGCTTATGGAAGTCGTGGTTGTCCTCATTCGGAAAGTTACCTACAAAGCACTGTGCCTTCAGTGAGGCAAATGTTCCTTTCTCACCTTTTTTAAGCTATTGATTGGATGTTTTCCCAAGTGATTCCTTGTGTGAGCAGTGTGTGCAACCCAATTAAACATGAGATGACAATAAACTAGTGATTCAAGTTATGTTTGACTCTGCTTTAGGTAAATTATACACAATGATTCTGATTTAAAATCTTCAGAAATCCACAACAGTATAAACAAAATGAAGCAAACCCAACCCAGGCTAAGGGAACAGGCAGTGGACCTAGAAATTAATACCTCCATACTGAAAATCTGGAGCAGAGCTCCATTTTTACAGTCCCTCAACATATGTCCCAAGAAACAGAGGTGATAAAGGGTCTGGAATATCAGTCTTATGAGGAGCAGCTGAGGGTACTAGAGTTCATCCGAGAGACTGGTCTTTCCAAAAAGAAAAGAAATTTAAATGAACAAAACTTATTTAAGAGTTTCTTTTTCTTTTGGCAAAGGCAAGAATTTTAGCATTTTTATGAAATTTTTTAAATGCAGTGACTTCTGCTGAACAAACCCAGTTTTTAACTGTCTAAATAAACCACTAAATAGTCAAGTGCTCATTGGGATTTTCCTTCAGCATGAAATCTGAATTCTGCTTCTTAGCATAATAATATGGCAATTGGCAGTGGATGAGGGAAAAGATGCAGATCTGGTCTGCCTAGACTTTAGTAAAGCATTTGATACCATTTCTCACAGCATTCTTCTGGAGAAACTGGCTGCTCATGGCTTGAACAGGTGCAGTGTTTGCTGGGTTAAAAACAGGCTGGATGGCCAGGCCTAGAGAGTGGTGGTAAATGAAGTTACATCCAGCTGGTGGCCGATCACTAGCAGTGTTCTCCAGAGCTCAGTGCTGGAACAAGTTCAGTTTCATATCTTGATCAATGCTCTGGGGGTTGGGGGTGGTCTCTTCTCCCAAGAAACAAGCAATAGGACAAGTGCAAATGACCTCAAATTGCCCAAAAGGAGGTGTAGATTGACTTAAAGGAAAACTTCCCTCACTGAAGGGGTAGTCAAGCATTGGAAGAGGCTGCCCAGGGCAGTGGTGGAGTCACTAGGAGGGATTTAAAAGACATGTAGGTGTGGCACTTAGGGACATGTTTTAGTGGTGGCCTTGGCAGTGCTGGGTTAACAGTTGGACGTGATCTCAAGGGTCTTTTCCAACCTAAATGATTTTATGATTTTGTTTTCTCTCTGCTTGGGACTTCAGGTCCCCACCACCTTGACAAGAAAGACTTAAAACAGAAAGAGATGTCAGGGCATGCATTCACTTGCTGCTCCCTCTTTTTGCCTCCAGAAGGCTTCAGCAAGAAGGCACATCGGTTCTGCACATGCCAAATGACGGAAATATGTCAGCCGTGTCGGTCCTGGCACATATGCAGCAAGGCTAAGGAAAGCTTGGAGACATGCTTTGAGACCCAGACACCTCATGCAATACAGGCCATGTTTCTGGGAGGCATGATCTGCAGTGGAGTGCTCTGGTGTGCTGTACAGTGGGCTCTTCTGAACTGGTGGGGGAAACCTCAGGGGAGTGTTGAGATAGGTGCCCCAGAATGACCTCCCCAGTCTCCTCACTTGCATTGCAGTGGGCAAGTTGTTCATCAGAGACAGGAGCTGCAGGATCTTTTCCACTTGTGCCAGGGACACAGTTGGTATTTGGTTTGATTGTCATTTTTGATTGGCATTTGAGTTTGGAGGGCTAAGTCCTGCCCTGACAGATGGAATCCAAGAGAGGAGGGAGGAGGAGTTTTGTCTCTTCCCAGAGGCACGTGGCTCTCTTTTTCGAGGCAACTGGGAGTCAGATCACCTGGCCCAGAAAACTTTGCACTTCTCTAGATAAGTCAGGGACTTGCACCTACAGCCCTATTTTTGTTTCAATTATAGTTTTGGGGGATGTCTGCCTGCTTTGTTAAGAGAGCCCTGGGAGCTCACTCCTGCTGGGTGACTTTGTGCTTGGGGTGATCATGCCCAGAACCTGCTGAGCCGGGCAGGTGGGAATGAAGGCTGGGGCTTGCCAGCAAGGTAATACGGCTCTGGTGGGATCAGAAATAGTGTGGCCAGCAGGGCCATGGAAGTGATTGTCCCCCTGTAGCCAGCACTAGTGAGACTGCACGTTGAATACTCTGTCCAGTTCCACACAAAAGGAATTGAGGTGCTAGAGTGTGTCCAGAGAAGAGCTACAGAGCTGGGGAAGGAATGTAAGTCCTACAAGGAGCAGCTGAGGGTACTAGAGTTGTTCAGTCTGAAGAAATGGAGGCTCAGGGGAGAGCTTCTCTCTCTATCTCTCCAACTGCCTGAAAGGAGGTTGTGGTTAGGTGGGAGTTGGCCTCTTCTCCCAGGCTACTAGTGACAGGACAAGGGGAAATGGCCTCAGGTTGCAACAGAGAAGGTTCAGATTGGATACCAGGAAGAATTTTTTCACTGAAAGGGTTGTTAAGCATTGGAACAGTGTTTGGGGGTTTGGGGTTTGGGGGAGGTTCAGACTTTGGACAGAAGTCTCCTCCCTCTGATTCAATACCCCTGGTTTCTCCAATATAGAGACCAAATAGGCCCAGATACAAGCGAAAAAATAACTATTTACTAAGAAGAATGTCAATAACAATATTGATAAAACTGGGTTAAACCAACCGATGAGGAGAAACTTCCCAAGCTCTGGCCTCGGAACCAAACTGAGATGGTGCCTGGCCTCCCCTACACAGAAAAAACACATCTGGCCATAGGACAGAGACAAGATGGCTGCCCTTGCACGTGATTTGGCTCTGCCATGCCTGGAAAACCTGGCAGGAATGGTTGGAGAGTCAGTGCTGGCAGGAGACAGCGGATGCCTGGGTTTTGATGCTGGCAGACACTTGCATGGCACCAGAATGAGGCTGCAGTGCTGGTACACTCAGTCGGAGCAGGGCTGCAGACCCTCGAGGTGACTGGAAGAACCCACAAGACACCTGTTGCATCCAGAAATGAGACTTGGTTGTCAGAATTTCCATGTTTGTTGGTTGAAGCGGTGGTCACAGTTGAGGTGGTGTGGTGGAAGTCCCAGGTACTCAGTAAAGTGCTGTGTGGTGAGGGAAGAAGACCTTCTGTTGAGTGAAATCCAAGTGTGGTCTTTTATTGGGATTAGGCTAGGTGGGAGCAACGCCAAGTACCTCCCTTGGGGCAGGGATTTCTACATTGGATGATGTCATACTGGATCAGGACATTTCAGGAATCTTTGACACCTAAGATGGTACAGCTGCCTGTTACATCAGCAGAAGTGGATCCATCATGGCCCATCAGCAGAGATGAGTATCTTCAGGCCATGTGTGTGAACTGTCCCTATGCTTCTCCGGAGAGAAGTTACCACAGCTGAGTCATTTATGTAAAGACAAAAAAACACTACCCCAGGTAGAAGGATTTGTCTCTCTCAACTTGTTCAACACCCAGTTTGTAGCCTGAGGTGGCAGGCGATCAAATGTTTGAGTCGTTAATCACTAGCAGTTCAGTCTCTTTAAAGAAGGCAAAACACCAAAAAGCAAAAAAAGGCATTTTTGGAGAAAAGAGAAAAGAAAAGGTGGATACCAGCATTTTTGTGTAAACCAGGACAAACAGGCTACCCAGGGAAACGGTGGAGTGACCATCCCTGAAGATATTTAAAAGACGTGTGGACATGGCACTGGGCATGGTGGTATTAAGTCAGAGGCTGGACTTCATCTTGCAGGTCTTTTCCAACCTTTATGATTCTATGAATAAATACAAGGATAATAATAAATACAAGATATTTTCTAACTGCTGAATGGATGCATACTGCTAGTGGTAAAGGGAAAGCTTAAGTTTCCATTTCTCCTTTCTACTCCACTGCATTACTCCTGGCCTTTACTCCTTATCGTATCTGGAGGGCTTACTAAATTATCTAAGCTTTGAAACATGTTTTATATGGAATTTCTTCCTTTAAACTTACAGAAATTGTTCTCTTTATAGATCTCAGAGAACTTCAAGGATGTGGGGATGTAAAATGGGGGGACACCTGGGCTCTAGGGATGTCCAAGACAACTCCTGATTTATTTCTGGGCAGATATCTGAGAAAATAGGAGCCTCCTTCCCTGTCTCTACTATGGCACTCAAAGAAACCTTTGGGTGCTGGAAGAATGGCAATACACAGGTAGAGCACCTGTTGTGGTCTTGAGGGTCATTTGAGCTGCGCAGGAGACATAGCTGAGTGGCGTCAAAACTCTACCCTTTTCTTGTTCTCTTCCCATTCATATAGCAGATGCTGGTCCCCATCCCTCCTTCCCAGTTAGCAGAATGCTAGTTTGCCTGTGGTACTGGAAAGTCTCAGCTCATGTCCAAAAACAACTGTTTTCAGTCTTAACATACCGATGATATGGACTGATTTTTTTTTTCTCCACCCAGGAACTACTTGTTTCTAGTAGATTTAATAGCACTTTTAAGATTCATCTGAATGAGATTTCTCTCACTTTGATGATGATAATCACAATAATTTGTTTTAAAAATACAAATGACAAAGGGGGACCTCTAGGGTTAAAGGTAGAATGTATAAAGGGTTTGAAAGTTTGGAACAGATTTTGTTCAAAGATAGGAGAAAATCTCAGCTAGAGGAAGCAGAGCTATCTAAGTTTCCAAATGTGCATTTTTTGAGGATCAGCCTTGGTGCTAATTTTACTTGATATTTTCATTAGTGACCCTAGCACAAAAAGTAGGAAATTGATCATTTGGTTTGGCAGCAAGTAAGAAAGTGCTGTCAATAAATTGAAGAGAAAAATGTCAGGAAGAAACAGACCTGCACAATTACTCGGATAATAGAAATTAAAAAATGTAGTTGTGCAAGTGCCAAAGCATGTACATCTATTGAGAAAAATTTTTGCTGAATCCTGAGAGTTTATTAATGGGAAATGATAGAAGATGAGAAAGAGCTATTAAAAAGCTGATATAATCCTACTTTTTTTTTTTTTTTACTGTTGAGATAAGGAATTATTCATTTTGCTATACATGACTGGTGAACTGTCAGTAAGCACACAACACGCGGTTCTGGTCAGGTTACTAGTAAAAAAACTTAACAGAAGCAAAAAAATGATAATCAAGAACACAAGATTTACTGTACAACAAGAACTGAAGAAATCGCTGCCCCACTGTCTTACTAAAATGAGGATGGAAAGGGAACATGATTGTTCTTCGTAAGTAATCTATAAGGACAGATGAGAAGTGGCACATGAGAAAAAAGTTAATGACCAGAAGAAATTTAGACTAAAGATTAAGAAAATGCTTCTGAGAATCTGAAGTGAGATTATGAGATGGTTTCTGAGAAGCAGTGGGAGGATTTGCACACTGTGAAACAGTGCTTGTTAATGCCAGGACAGGGATTACCTGACACGCTAGGCTGTTACAGCAAGGAGCTGGATTCAGTCTGAAGCACAGAAGAAAGTTAATCAGTAGAAAACAAGTTAGTAAAGGGAAAATCGTTGACAAACTGCAATCTAAACTTTTCAAATATTCAGTCCACCACTTAGCTGTTATTACACAGTGAAGGTTTCAGCAAGGTAATAAAGGAATTATTGCAAGGTTGCAAGGACCACAAAATATCTCCCAGGCCCTGAGAAAAAGTACAAACTCACTTTGAGAAGAAGACTTTAGAGAAGTGTGAGGGAAGGAGAGGGAATCTCTGTCATTGAAAGACAACAGGAATTAGGCATTTATCTAACCCCGTGCCCACATTAGGATATCCGACACACCAACAGGATTGACAGGGAAGGCAGCTGTTGTCAGTGCAGCAAAATATCCATACCTATTTCATGTACAGTAGAGAGGCATGTTAGCCACTGCTTCTGTGGTTGCAAAAATGGGATGGGGAGAGAAAGCAACAAAATCTAAATTTATCCACCTTGAGCCTTCTCTGCTGGCACTCAACAGAGGAACTGCTTATGGCTACTGCCCCATCCCCTGAAAGCAATACCAGCATCTCTGGAAGAGGGGTTGCTCAGAATCCTGTGCATGGGGCTAGGAACTTCCCAGAGATTATGACTATTTAAACCATTATTTTTGTGCTTTTCACTCCTAAATGACTGTTCTGGCATTCTCAGTCTTTTAGCTGAATTGAGCATGTTTCACTTTAAGTGGATGCAGTGAAGCACAGAACAGGCCATGCTTAAACCTTTGGTGATGGTTTTAAATGGGAAAGACTGGTTGAGTTTAAGTTGAATCCTCTCATGGGACATCAGCTTATTACTACTGATAAAATTTTTGCTAAATGCCATTTTATTGTTTTTGTTTTTTGTTGTTTTTTTTTAAATCCATACACAAGAAAACAGCAAAACACCAAAATAAACAGTCCCGTGAAAATGGCTATGTCAAATGCTTCTCTGACACATGTAACATTACTCTAATAATAATTTTTTAATTGTTTCAGAATGAAAATGAACATAACAACCTGCAAATGTTTTAGGGGTATTCATGCCTTTCATGTGTTAACTGCTGGAGAATGTCCTCAGATTTCTTCACAATATAAATTTTTACTTATTTAGCGTGCTAGTTGGTGACTGTGAGGTAGCTCATGTGAAATGAATTTGCAGTTTCTTTTACAGCTAGTTGAAATTTTCCAGCACAAAACTTTTTCAAATTAAAAGAAAAAAAGAAGTTAGCCCTACCCATTAATCAGGAAGGCAATACTTTGTAGGATAGTATTTTTTCAGATAATCTGACAAAACATGAATAGGTTTTTATGAGAAGCATTTTCCAAATAGCCAGGAAGATAGCATGGGTGATTTCTGTGTGTTGCACAAGAGCTCCACCATGGGAGTAGTCCCCACATGGCTCTAATCTGGTAAAACCCCTGTTGTGGAACAAGAAACTGAGTTTGGGAAATCCATCTCTTGTCAAAGGTCACCTCCTGGCTCCATAGCAGTAGCCTAGCCTCCTGCCATTTGTCCGTAGCTGGAGTCGCAAAACTTCCAAGTTCCTATTGAATCAGCAGCCAGAACCAGCTCTGGCTTCCAACCCTACTCGCATAAAACATGATATGCAAAATTAACAATAATATATATGCATTATTAGAAAAAATAAAATGTTTTTTGAAAGCCCACAGTAGTTTCCAACTTTTAAAAGGAGATCTAGTTAGAAAAACCTTTTTTCTTTTTCGTCTATGAATAAAAATATTTTGCCTCAGCTTTATCATATTTATATTGTCGTAAAATAGTTAAAAATCATTAAAATTGATTTTTTATGTTTGAGTCACTTCAGCCTTGCCTAAGAAATAATGCTCAGAACCAACTTGGTTTTGTTTGGTTTCAGTTTGTTCTCTGTTGCTTAGTAGACTTTTGGGGCTTCAGTGAGATAGTTCCAGCTGACAGATTTTTAAATGGAAAAATGCCCAACATCACTGCAGTAAAACAAACAGTAATCCTTGTTTGTGCAACACAGTGTTGGGCAGAAGTTTGCTTTGAGTAATTTTTCTTAGGTATGAAAGGCCACAAAGCTGCATTTGCAGCTTGGTCCCAAAAGTTAAAGTGAGCTGAACAAAGCTAGGCTGCTACCACTGTATCATTTCTGTAAAACACTGCAATGTGGATTTTCCAAGGGATCCTAATTCATTTTGGGAAAATTGGAGCGATGGTTTCTCGGTACTTTTGGAGAAAGGCCCATAGTAAGTTTTTTAATTACACTTAGTAATTATGTATGCAGTAGTGAATATAAGAAAAAAATGACCACATATAGGATAAATAGTTAACTACATGATAAAAAGATAAAGATCTTATTAAAATAAAAAGGGAGGCAAAACATAATAGGATCTAAAATACTTAAGGAGGTAAAGACAGAGAGAGAGTTTATTGGCTTGATCCTATAAAGGACTTAAATACCTAAAGTAGGATTTAGGAAGAATTCAGGTGCCTAAGTTAAAAAAATGTGATGACAGCTCACACAGCTGCTGCCTAACACAGAAGTGCCTAGAATCACAAGGCTCTTACTTAATTCTAATTTGTATCTTTAGAGTGTCTTGGATTTTACTTGTGAGCACATTCAGTGTGCAGCAGATAGAGCAGTTTAGCACCTATTTCCCATTCAGCCATTTACAGTCCTCAGCTGAAATGTCCAAGGACTCTATTTTGTCAGTGTTCTCAGGCCACAACAGGCACTCTCATATTAAGAGATTCTTAGTTTGCTGTAGTTGCGTGCTTTTAATATAAAGGATGGAGAGACTGAAAAACCTTTTTTTTAACAACCTATCTGTTAGATTACTGATATGAGACTTGGAAGATTCAGTTTGTTTCTGTCTGAGAGTGTTCAAACCTGTCAACTCCCTCTAAGTAATATATCTTAAAGAGTGACTGCAGGAGTTTAAATAGTCTTTGGGAGCGTGAATTAGAGATGAGGATCTGTCACTCTGTGCTAAATGCCCAGTTCCTTGGGCTAATTCTCTCACATCATTTCTGTTCCTACAGGGGACAGAATTCTTTGCTTCACAGTGGCACAGCTTTAGCAGAATAATGTTGTTTTTTTTTTCAATAGCCCTCTCTCTTTCTGGGTAGAATTACTTTTCTGCCATATGTTGATTTGAATCTTTTTTGTTTAATGGGGATACACAGCAACAATAGATTGCTGTATGGGAGGCGTTTGTTTTCTCACTTCCTTCTGTTATCCTGGCTGTTATTTAACAGAATACCACAAGCCCTGTTGGTTTTTTTTTTTTTTTTTTTTTAACAGAATGGTAATTGGATTCTACAGTTAAGAGGACTTTAGGCTGTGAATTTTGAGCACATGGTGTTGTCTGTGTTGTAATCAGAGTTAAGTTTCTACGGAGTGGCAATAATGCTGCTGCATTCCTGGCGTTTGGTAAGTCTGTCAATTATACTTTGAAATTGTGGAAGTACACTGACTATCCTGGAAACACCAATGAGTGAAGTCACTCATTTCCCTGTTTTCATGTTCATTGTATTTTTTCTTTTCCTGTATGTTATGTGGTTGTGCATTCCAAAATATATGTGTGCAGGGCATCAAACTTAAAAATGTGATAAGAAGGTTTTGTTTTAATTTTTTCCAGTTTAAAAAAGTAATTTAGCTCCAGATATAAGTAATATTTGCCTTTTCTTTAAGAAGAGAAACTTCAGACGGATTGGACTCTTTCCTTCAGCCAATGTTGCCTGGTGAGAGAATTGCGTATAATATCCAGATTTATAAAATAGCTAAATATTCTGTGGAATATATGCTCCTATTAATATTAATTGCAGTTGTTCAAATAGCATTGCACTTATGGTGTGAAGTACTAAATTTAAAGAGATAAAGTGCAGGAGCTATTGGTGCAGGAGTGTAACTGAATAATGAACAAAAAGCAGAATAATAGCGATGGAAGTACTAAAAGGTCTTCAATTAAAGAAAAAAAAATTTTTTAATAAAAATTGCTCACTAAGAAAGTGCACAAAAAGCAAATAAGTCAGCTTATCAGGATGTTTTCCTTCAGCTGAAAGCTGTTGGCTAACAGTTATGTTGCATATACTACCTTTTTTTCTGTGTCTTAATGTAGTAACATTAAAGGAAAAAGTACAAGCTGATTGTTTTAAAAATAATGTATAGCAAAAGAAAAGGTAATGATTGGGGTATGTGTTCTGTGTTCTAATTTGATATTTGAAATGCAATTTATGGTGGTATCTGTTTATATATTCCCTAATACTTTCTAATATATTCCCTGAGAGAATATATATGCTCTCTAATATATTCCTTCCTATCAAATTGGATATTTGCATCTATTTATGATCATACTCTGGGATAAATTATATTGAGATATATTTGATTTTGAATATAGTTTGCCAAGTAGGAGCGGTCTCTTTTAATTTATAATAATTATTGTTCTTTTTTCTTTTACAAGTAAAAAAAGAGAAGATTAAAGTCATTACATCATATTTGCATTAAAAGTATGCCTGTGGAAAACCAAATCTTAAGGGAGAAGGAAAGAAAAAAGCTTATTATGCTTAATATCTAGCCTCTTGAAAAAATGTTTCATTTCTGGGTGGTCAATAATAAATGTGAAATTAAATTGAGAGTTTCAGTCAATTAAATACATTTTAAGGAATGCATATAGAAATCAGAAAATACTTGGCAGCCTACTTAGAGTGATAAGTGAAGGGAGAAGCCCCTTATTTGTTACTACTGAACTGGTCTTCAGGCTGGAATAAGGTGTCCTACTAAGGACCATAATTGTCAAGTACCTTTGCCTACAATCAGATAGTGTACATCAGTGTTGTTAGTACTAGATAAATCACTGAGTTTCTAGATAATAATAAAATTGTTACGAGTCTTTTAAAATTCAAAAGGAGTTGTTAAAGTTACAAAACTTGGGTTTACAAAAAGTAAATATTTAAATATTTAGACTAGGTCTTTGGGATCAGAGGAGCAAGCACTCCTTGTCGTAGATATTTCTTATTCATTATGTTCCATGGGGTTTGCATGTATATCCACTTTTTCCTTATCTAATGGGTGTCCTTCCTTCCGAGGTTTTAGAGCGCTTGGCAAATATTTCATGTCAGTGAGAATAGGCAATACTATATTTTTTTCCCCCAAAACTATGAATAGTCCTCTTTACTAAATGTAGTGTTATGTGAAGAACATCTGAGCTGGACAAAAAGTGATTACTTTGAATTTAGTTAAGGTGGCAGAAGACATCTAATTAAATCACCTAATTAGCAGTAACTTATTCTGACTATTCAGTATCCCCTTTCTACTTTGGCTTGTACCTATTTACTGTTACTTATTTTGTGTTTGCTTCTTGGGCATTAGTAGCATCATCCAGCAGCACACTGTGCACCTTTATTTCACTTTTGCCAAAGACACCAGATGACAGGGTTGAACTCGAAGACCATTAGTTTTTTTTCAGTGGAACACAGTATCATACAGGAGAGAAATGAACACTCAAAGTCTTCCTTTAAGCATGATTGTATAAAGAACATTGTGTTTCAGTCTTTCTCCCACCTATCTTTCTCCTTCACCATATTTATACAAGAAGATAATTGAGTGCCTGGTCTTTGTCTGTTGTCCACAAATATTCTATGTAGGGACAAAAGAACACTTAATTTCTTTTCAATTCCTGAAAAAGCAGTACAAGTTGTGGCTTTTTTCCTCCAGCATATATTGGACGTAATTTGTCCATGCAGTGGTACCAAGTTTCAGTCTTATTGAGTCTCGGCTGGTCACATTTTGTCACAGATGGCTCTGTGGTAAGTAGCTCATCCCAAATGGACTCCATCTTTCTTACGTATTCCATCCTTGTCATACTATATATATGCGTTACATTTTAGGGATCTTTTCTAATGATTTGTGTCCCTCAACTCCTGATTTTCCAGGAGGGTTTTCACAAGAGCTGAAAGACTGTGATAAGCCCATGCATATGGGAGTATTTTTAAACTCACATATTTTATTATGTTCATATTTCTACTTCTAATAAAAAAAAAATCAGAATGTTTTTTAAGTGAACAGCTTATCCTGCTGTTTTAAGGAATTTGCTGACATGCTGGCTCTGTTTCACATTTGCATTTTGCTATGCTGGTATTGGTAGATCACCTGAGAGCCCCACCTTACGCTCAGTTCACACTTACCCTTCACTGAAGAGCTGAAAACCTGACCAGCTGTTGCCATTATTTTTCTTTGTAACACACTGCAGAGCCGCCTTCTTACAAAGTGCTTGGTTTGTGTCCTGGGGCTCTCAACTGTGGAGATTTGATGTACTGCTCACTCTGTCAAGTTTTGTGGCTCCTGTAATATTTCATCCTTATGCTGGTACTGCTTTAACACCTCAATTCCTGGCCATAAATCTAAGCCGAAAAATAACTATGTAGACTAGATGTAAATATTTATTACTAATTGTAGAAATAGAAGGTGCAACATGTTTTTCTTGGTTCTATTTAAACATTTGGGTTTTTAAAAATTGGAATGGGCTGCTCAGGGAGGTGGAGTCACCATCCCTGGAAGTGTTCAAGAAACAACTGTATGTGGCACTTTGTGCTATGGTCTAGTTCACAAGGTGGTTATCAGTCAGAGTTTGAACTCGATGATCTCGGAGGTCTACCCCAACCTAAATGATTCTGTGATTTATTAAAAAAACCAGCAAACACTTAGAGGTTCTCTTTCTTAGTACCTGGATGACCTCAGTAAAAATGATTAGTGGAAAACTCTGGTGGTTACAGTACTAATGCCTGTGGGTAACAGTCTCTCAGAATTTTTGAGTTCTGCAACATAATTAACAAAATAAATAGTTTGGTCACTGATTGATTCCAGGCTTAAAAGCAGGTTTTAATGATTGTAGGGCTGAGTCATATCTTAGACATAGTAACTAAGTAAACTGTTGTGGTTAAATAAACAATAATACATGAGAATGAAAGGTTTCTGAATAAGTTTTGCTGATAGATTACAGCATAGCAGAGTCTGCCTATCAAGAATGAGGAACAAAGAAGGCATCAGCCTATAGTCTCATTTATCCAGGTGTCTTTCTCATTGAAAAATACTTACATTGTAAGAGAAATACCACGTATTTGTAGAGGGAATTTTAGGTAGAATAAGTAATTATTAGGAAGGAGGAAGCTAAAGGGAGGGTAGGTAATGTACATTTTCCAAAGTCATCCTGCATATCTCTGATTATAGTTACACTAGAGGGAATGAGCTGTCCCTCTTCTCACTGAAATCACTTCTTTGCAGATGGTATAAAGTTGGAAAGTCATGGATATGGCTGCTTTCCTACTCTCTGCTGTCACCTAAAGCAAAATATAGGTTATGTTCAGATTATACTATAGTTTAGATTTCCCAGTGTCCGCAACCATTTTGGGAGCACAATGTTAACTGGAAGGAACTTCTGATCTTTCCTTTCCTGCCCTAAACAGAAGCATATGAATGATAATATGCACCAGTAAATCTGAAACAAATCTTCAGTCTTGGTACTGCTTCATTTTGCAACGATGGTCTCCTTTCTGTAGATCTCAATAGAAAGCATAATGCCTTTATCAGTTCTTACTGCAAATAACAGCTTCTCCCTGGAATGACTATATTAAGAAATCTTGCTTTAAAATTATAATTTTAATGTGATATATGTAAGAAATAACAATGCCTATAGAATGATTGATTGTTGCTTTTAAGTAAGGACTTGTACGATGTCATTGTCTTAGATATTTGAGTCACTTGAATTTCTTTTTTAATTTTGGTTTTTGGAATACTGGGTTTTACCCTGTATTCCACTATTGTTTCCACTACATACCTCATTCCTACAATTCTCATATGATTATCCTATTGAAATAAAATATGTGCATGAAAATATATGTATGTACCCCTGAACAATGTATTTACAACCTTTTTAAAAAGATTTGCATTAGCTTCTCTAAGGCTTAGTGTTTTCTGAAACAAAACCAAAAAGTTTTAAATGAAGAGAGTAATAAGTGCCTTAAATTAAAAAAAAAATACTGCTTTTACCCCTGTTTGTACTTCTGTCTGTAAAAGTGGTACAGTGTTCTTTTCTGCATTCCAAAAATGTCAGCAGATTATCTTCCCTGTGATCAGTGTGAAGTGTGCTGTGCAGATCTTATTTTCAAAGGCTTGCTCCCTTTTGGTTATTCGAGCTTTTCTTACAAGTAAACAGCTTGATTCATTGCTTCATAATTTGTATTGTCTGACAAAAGAGAAACAGCAACTGCTTTTAGATAAGGGGAAGAACACACAGATGGTGGAATCACTGGTTCCAAGTAGGAGCTGTTGGTTGCAGTGTGCTGGTTGAGTTTATCCTGCAGCCAGGGGGAAGGTGCTGCACAATGGATGCCTGAAGACCAAACTGCATGTACAGCACGGGGCTGGTGGACCTACTCTACTTAACTGCTGTGTGGTTCACCAGCTTCTTGGTGTGCAGTGGTCTTCTGGTCAGCATCACTACTGCATATTAGAGGTTATAGAAAAGAAATTCTTGAACTGTGTATAAAGTGTGTGAGCTTTCCTCCAAAGCAATCAGTGTTAGTGTCATTATTATTATCTGTAGCTTGCCTGTAGTCCTGCTTTAATCCCTATTGCAAACTGCCAGCACTGCCCTATCAAAATGTACATATTGCTTTGAGAAGACACTGCTATTTTCCCTGCAGTGGAGACAGTCTTGTAGTTTCACTCCTTGGCTCTTGGAGTTAGGATCAGACCCTACAAAAAAAGTCTGTGAAGATGCTCAAGGGCAATTAAAAATTAATTGTGAAGCAAATTCATGATGCTTATTAAAAATTCCATTGTTATCATGGAAGGTGTTAGGTAGTGCTGAATGAGATGAGGAAGTTCTTTTTCTAAGGCAGCATCCAGTTTCTATTTTTCTTTCATTCCAGATAGAAAAAAAGTTATTTTTTTTAATTTTTGACCACTCAGTCAAGATACAGATAGACACACAAACACACATCCCTAAAGTTGGAATTATTTGTATTTATTTAGAAATAGCTGATGTAAAATGCTTTATTTCATGTAAATTCAACTCTCAGCATTTTGCATTTTAGGTTGGTAGCACGTGGGAATTTTCTGTTCTGCTGTACAAGCTCGATTCTCCAGCCAGAATGTGCTTCTCATGATGCAGAAGAAAATTCACATATCTCCAGTCAGATGTTTTCCTTCAGGCTTGGCCCTTAGGAGCAAGGAAGTTTGAATTCCTGCTTAACTTGGTAAATGTGCTGAGTTGGAGATATATTTATTCAGTGTTTACTAAACTAGTTGGGAACAATGTTTCATATGAGATGGAGAAAACAAAATATCATAGTTTGAAATTATGTTTAGTTTTCCCACTAGAAAATTGGCAGTTAACGACTGCATTTTTTGTAAAAAAATCTTTCAAGCAAGAAACTGAAGTCAGCTCTATTTGGACAAAACTAATGGTCTTAGATTGTAAGCAATTTTCTAATGACTTCCTGTCATACATAGTGCAGCCCAGAAGCAATGTGTTTGAATGCAAAAGAACTGCATTAGTAGGAAAGTAAAGCTACAGACAAAAATAGAGGTTGTTGCCAACTTTTATTTAGTATGGTAAGTTTGGCAGTGAAACTTTAAAAACTGCATATGGTATCAAGGCAATTCAGTTTTCAGCAGAACAGTGTAGTTATTGAACACAGCAAAAAGAATAAACAATTTTTTAGTAACAGGGAGCAACAGAGTAAATTTTTTTTGTTGTTTTTATCCTATAATGCATAACTGTTTCAATTAGGCAGGAATTTTACTAAATAACTGCAACTTTAATTTCTTTTGTTTTGTCATCAGAGTTTGAATTTTGCGAGTACCACGGGACGGTTCCCATATTTGATCTGCGTAATCCCCATGGAAGGCAGCTGAGTTCTGGGTCACCAAAGCTTCGACCGTATTAGGTGTTAGGCAAGAATATGGACTCCCATATGCTCACACAGAGAAGTATTCCTGCAGTTGTAACTTGGTTTTAAGCGACTGACTTTTGTCCTTACGTACTCTGTCTCTTGAGGATGACACTCAGTGCCAGTAGCTTGGTGTGCAGCTGCAGTGGGAGCTGCAGGTTGAGCTCTGGGTGGGGGGACCCCAAGGCAAGAGGCCCTGAACTGCCGATCCTTTGCATAACAAAGGACACAGGGATCTGTGGCCCAGCCAGGTGACCCGACTCTCGGAGGCACAGCAGGAGCTGAAGGCACAGCTGGAAGGCCCCAGACTGTCTTGCACTTAGACTGGGAGGGTATAAAAGCCCAGGGTTTCCTTTGTTTCGACCCTTCCTCGGGGGCACCAGCTCGAGCTGTTATTTTGTTGTTGCACCATGATTAAGATATTTTAGGTATCTCCAGAGGTCTGAGATTCTGCTATGGGAAAACCTGGGGTCGAGCTGGTAAGGAAACTTGGTCTGACTCTGTGAATGTGAGGTGTGTAGCTGTGAAGGCACCTCGATCCCAGCTCTGCTGGTGCAAGTGTGGCTTCTGGATGGTCAGACAGGAAAGTTTCCTTAACACATCCTTCAGTGACTTCTAGTTGTGTTGTGTCAGAGCAGAATGGGACAAGGTGGCAATAAAGTCCCTGTGCACTATTCTGTGCCTTTTGCTCTCTTACCTCAGGTGTTGTATATGCACAAGTGCTAGGACACTGAAATGCCTGGCGTAGCCACAAACTACAGCTGGTTTTGCACTAGAGAAATTTCCACTGAAGTCTGCGTTTGGACACAGGCAAAGGAAGCGCGTACCAGTGGCTGCTGGGAGCAGTTGCTTTCTGTTCCAGTTCTTTCAGTTGCATCTGTGCAAGAGCTGCAGCACTGTGTAAAGCCTGTGGTACCTTCCTCTTGCTGCTTTGCTGATGTTAAGGGAAAGCACAGAATGGTAGTTGCTCAAAAATTTTCGGTGGCTCTTTCCAGCCATTGATTTCATGCTCTCCTCCTTTTCCTCCTACTTTGTGGATCATGGAGCTAGAAGAGTAAAACTTTTCTAAGAATTTTCTCTGACTTTCTAGGCACAGCTTATTTCATCACCCACCCTCCACCCCTTTTGTATGACAAGCCCTTTCTGGTTTCTGGAACCTCAGACAGTGTAGAAGTGTTATGAGATAGATTTTTTTTAGGGAAAAACTGCTTGCAGGAGTAATAGTAGGAAGTGCTTATGTAGGAGTATGGTGGGAATTTAAATTTGCTTTGACAAACTAGTTATTAACAGTGAATGTTTTGAGTGATCTTTTGTACAGCTGAAGTGGAGTTGTGCTGATGGTTTTGCACCAGTGGAGATTTCCAAATATTCTGCCAATATATGTACAAGTACAAGGTGACACCACTGCAAAGAAGTTTCAGAACAAGAGGCAATCAGCACAAACTGAAACACAAAATAAGAATAATATTTTTTACTTTGAGGGTCGTCAAACTCTGGAACAGGTTTTCTAGAGGGCTTGTTGAGTTTTCATCCTTGGAAATATTAAAAGCCTGAGCAAATATGGCCTGAACAACCTGCTGTAGGTAACTCTCTGTGATCAGAGAGTGGACCAAAGACCTCCAGCAGTCACTTCCAGTCTCAACCAATCTGTTATTCTGTTGTTGTAAGAAAAGCATGCCATAATCCTTTTTGAAGTAGTAATTTCCTGGAGTATTCTTCCAACTTCCTGCAATTCATGGTTTAGACACTTAATACATTTTTTTGTCACTTTAGGACATTTAATTATTAAAAAGGATGTAAGTGTAAATTACACATGTGAAAAAACAGACACCAGAATCATTGTTAATTAACAGCTTCACTTGTGTAGTCACATAGTTGCAAAGTCTGAAGCTGAAACTTCCATTGACTTCATGCCGATAAGAATTTTATTTGTCACTTTTTGTATCTAACATAAAATACAAATTAAAGCAAAGTGAGTAGGTTATTTATATATTTAAACATTCTATAAACCCAAAATCTCTTGTAATAGAAGTTCAGGTTACTTCTGCCTCCAAACATCAAGCAGCTGTCTCTGGTCCGCTCTTTGCACAGTGTCCTAATTGCAGTGCACCAGCCATGTGCATTACTTGCTGGATGAATGGTCTGGCTACTTGGCAGAAGGGAAGAGCTGAGAAGCTTCATTATTCTGTAGAAAGGCTTTTAAATGTGTAAAAGCAGCCTGGGAGTGCACAGTTGAGGAATGGCCCTTGTATATGACAAGCCACACTTTGTACTGTGCTGTACAAAGAAATCTCTTGATTTCTGATGTTTGAGAATGGAAAAATATTATTCTCCTGTTTGATAAATAAAACTGTTTTTCTGCAAAGCAAGCATATAAGAAATAGAATAAACATATTTTCTCACTAAAGGGATAGTTTCAGGAAAAGAGGATTAAAATTCTTGGAAAATCAGCAAGGCAGCTACAAGTGTCAGGTGATTATATGGTCTTACATAAGTGCAGTGTTTGGTGTCTAGCCAAGTATTTCTAAAACTTATAGGGCAACTTCTGTTCACATTTAGGCAAGCATAAAGCTGAAAGCATTTCAAAAACTCAGAAAGCAGTGTTTGCTCCTATGTTAGAGCTTTTTTTTTTTGAAAAGAAAAAAAAAAGTCTGTATTAAGTTTTTTTACTACAGGCAATTCCTAAAAGGGGTGATGTGGTTATAACAGGGTCTTGTGCAAGAATTGAATTTTATTGGTGCCCTTCTTATAGATCTCCTGTACTATATGGGACAAGTTATCTGTAGCTCGGTTTCTGGCTTAACCACAGGAAATATATTTTTGTGTCTCTGATACTGAAACAATATAGTATGTGTGGTGGTGGGCGTGGTCAATAGGTACATTACCTATTTGTTATATGGCAGTGTATTAAGAAAATGTTTTTACTGTTTTGGTTTCATGAAAAAAACCCCACCTAATTGAAACGAACTGGGAGAAAGTCTTTTTAAGTGTGAGGGTTTTTAAAAAAATTTACTCCTACTTAGTCTAGTACTGCAGGTGGTGATAAACTGCTTCTGAAGTGAACCTATCTTAAATAAGTAATTTGTTTGTATTGTTTGGCAGATGTTTTTAGGCTGTAATAATCTTACACAGTTTTGGTTTTTTTCCAAGATAGTATTCAGAATGTAAATTGTGCTCCATAATGTTATTTTTCTTGTACATCCACTCTTTTTTTATATCACACTTAGTTTTTGAGTAGTTTATATCCCATCCCTTTTTCACTTCAGGTTTGATTTAGTTTTAAACTTGTTGAGAGACATAATACCATTGAATAATTCTTTTTGACTCTTGGAGATCTTCAGGTAGCTAGAATTAGAAAAGGAAGATCTTCCATTGATAGAATATTGCTTGTAGTGCTGAAGATGATGGGCTAAATCTGGTAAGTACTAATTAGGTAGAATTTGTCAGTCTGTCAATCAGTCAGTCTTCCATATTTTCCTGATCTCATACTTAACATACACCAAGCAAGAGAATAGATACAGTAAATTCAAGAAATGTCTTCAGAATGATCCTTCTTATGAAAGAGATTTATGAGATTTATGAACTGATGTTCGAACAGAAGCCTAAAATGTTTCCAGATGACAACAGGATTAAAGATGTCAGATCTCAGGAAAGGCAGTCAGAATAGACAAGAATGCATTTGGAAATGTGTTAGCTTTTACTGAAAGTGTGAATTTGGACATCAGAGAAGTCCTGGAAAGCCTGCCAGGCTGTGTTCTCTGTGCCCACAGGGCTTTTAGCACTGTAGTTGCCCACCAGGCAGCATCAGATGAATCATCATGAAAAGCAAACAAGACAACTTTCCTTGAGAGAGATAATATAGAATATGAACAATCCAACTGCCATCTGTATGTTTTTCAGATGAATGGCATTATCATATCTTTTTGTGCCAAATGAGTAAACTGTTTTCACCACACAAATACTGTCTGTTCCACACATGACATGCTAACTACCAAGCACAAATTTCAGGGTGATGTTTGCCATGTGAGTTCACTCTGCCTGTTGGAATCCTATCCAACAAGTTCTGATTACAAAACTAATGCCAAAAGAAGTGTAGGTCTGTGATGAATGTTAGGTCATCAGAACTCCACAGCTTTCCAGGAACTTGTAAAATGTGACTGCATCCATCATTCTCACATTATTAATTAAGTACTTGTTAGCAACCAGTTGACTCAGTTACAGAGAGATGTACAAGCTGAAAATGTATAACAAATTAAAAAAAAAAAAGGCAAATAGGAGGCTGTTGTGCAAGAGCGTGTCAGTGAAGAATTGGAAAAGAATAAAAAGAAGAATTAATATGTTGAGGTATTCTCTAGTGTCTTGCAGGACCCTTACAGTACCTCTAACCTGGTTTCAGTAAGAAAAATGACATTGTTGATTAACAGTCTATTTAAGTAATAGAAATATGTATTTGATACTTGTAGAAGGAACTCCTTTTAATCAATACCTAATCCTTATAAAACAAACATTTTTTCATAATAAAGTTATCATAGCTAAACTATACTTCAAATAAGGTTTTCATATTAGCAAAGCCTAGAGATCTGTATTCTCAAAAAGTATTCACTAGCTGAGATGTAGCAACTCTTAAGATCTTAAGTTTTGGCTCATTGAGTAGTGTTTCTTTGTGCAGTCTGTCTTACATATAATAAATTTAGTCTACTCACAGATTTCCCAATTCCTCTGTGCAAATCAGCAATTTCTGGCAGCTCATGTTTATTCAATGATAATGTGCTTTCAGTGGAATAATATCAGTAATGGACCAATGGCTGCCTGAGCAAAGCTCTGTGGAAAGAGAAAAGTTGTAGAAAAACTTCAACTTTTCATGTTGATTAGAGGAAACTAATTTACAGCAACAGAATATAAATATAATCAGAGTTCACATTATGAGTATGTAAGGGAAACAGTGTGACATGTTTGACAGGTGTCCTTCCTGGTCATGGTGCTATTTGGTGTTTCTCACACAGCACTATTTAGTACTGAATTATTTTGTTGAATGGTGTTTGCACTCGTAAGTACAACATTGAAAAATACTGCCCTTACAGAGCAATAAAGTAAGATTTACCATTGAGAATACCTCCATTACACAACTTTCAGGAGTAGTGCAGAAGGACTTTCAGAGGTTGTGTTTTTGTGACTTCAGTTTTTGAAGGCCTAGCTAGGCTTTGATTATGGTTGTCACAATACGTATTGCAAGCCATTTTTCCTTTAAGATGTGTCTTTAGCTTGCATTCTGTATGTACTTTTCATCTCAAGATATATTTATTAAATAATTTATGATACACTTAAGGTTTTTTGTCCCCCTCTCCCCCTCCCCCTTGAGGTGGAACAAACTGCTGCATGTATGCAACATGACTTGTTAGGACATGAAGTAATGCACAATGCCTAGTTGATACTGCAGTGGAAAGATTTGAGAGACAAAAAATGTACCTTTACATGAGATTCACCTCTTGACATTGGGCATCTCTTCCAATAACTTATTAGAACTTACTGAAGTTGTTAGGACAAGAATCTTAGTCTCATCTGAAGAATGTTGGTTTCTGAAATAGTGCTTTATTAGAAATTTCATGCTCTGACCCTGATAGAGATTACCTAATTAATTACTTATGTCACTTCCTGCTGTACCTTACATTTCCATGTCAGCTCCTGTAGTCAGTATGTGATGAACTGTTTAACTCTGGGAAAAATAAATAAAAGAAGAAGATTAAAAGATATAAATTTAAAATGTAGAAAAAGTTTTAGTAACTTGAAATTAAATCAAATTTGGAATAGTTCACCTTTATAATAAATAGTGCTAACACAAAGAATTTTTTACTATCTCAGACTCATAATGCAGTGATTTGTGTCTTGAAGGGGAGAGACATTTTTTAAGCATTTCCTGATACTATTTGCCAAACTCTGTTAAATGATTTACCGAGTGGTTTCAGGGCTCAGTTATTGTACAATTCTTCAGTGTTAATAAATCACTCTTTCATCTGGAATGGAATTACCAAGAAAATTATTTCTCTTGATATTTTCTTGGAAACAGTAATCAATTTTGTGTCTCATGACATTTAAATTCCATGATGGTTATTTGTGTTTAACTTTTTTTAACATCTTTAATCATTTCCACATCATTTCTTTGTTTGTCTTTCACAAGAACCTCTAATATTACCAGTAGCAGTTCTGTTTCTCTGTGTTGTTCTTTGCCATATTAATTACCTCATTGGCTCTCCCTTGCCATAGGGGAATCACATTTTTCTTCCAAATTGTGCAATTTTAAAAAATAGGTAAAATAAACTTGGATCCATTTGTTCAAACCTTTATTTGCCCTTTCAAACCAGAAGGAATAATGGTGTGCCCTAAATGTGGTTTTTTTCCAACTACATCAGGTGGTCTTGTAGAAGATAATACTTGTCCCACAAAACTTGCCTGACTTTCCTGTTGAGTCATCTGCATTCACCAAAGCTTTGGTATGTCTGAAGGAGGAATGTGTCTAAAAAACTAGTGATTCTGTAACAATTGATTCTGATTCTTCATTGAACCTGGGAGAAGAGCTGGAGCTCACATCCAGTAACTCTGCTATAAAGTCATGGAAGATAGGATGGGTCTTTGGGCCTTGCAGTCCCCCTCCCTGCCTGTACTTTATTGTGAATAATTCAGCTTTTGAACTTTAAATACCCCAGGATGAGAGTTGCAATTGTATTCCTTGAGAAACTGTCCCTTAGCAGAAGTCCAAACACGTGAGAAACTTTTTCCTGTTCTCCAGACTAAGAATTGTTTACCTTATTTTTACTGAATTCTTTTTTTTTCCTGCCTACAATTCTAAATGTTATATCTGCAAAAATGTATGACCCTGCTAGTTGTTGCTTAACGAGTTGCCTTCTGACAGCATATTTGATTTCCAAAAAAGTCAAAGGAAAAAGTGTATTTTCTTAGTTATTCTGGTTTTGCAAGTTATTTTCTGAAATAACTTTTGGGGAAAATTTTCTTAAAACAGAACCTTTTTGCAAGGTATAAGATGCAGTAATAAGAATTCATATTTTTAATTTGTTGTAACTTCTCCAAAATGTCTACTGTGTTGTTGACTCAGAATAGCTTTCAGGGTAGGAGAACTGGATCTCAGCCGTGATACTTGCATAAGAAAAAAAAATAAGAAATAGTCATTTTATTGATTTTCAGTTCTCTGCCTGTGTAGATTCTCATCATGATAAGCTTTGCAATCTTTGATTTAAAAGTGGTATACAGATGAAAGTCCACTTGTTAACAAAGCTTAGTTTGCTTGTGGTGGAAATTAAAAACATGTCTGACTGCTTTTCAAACCAGAATAGTGAATTGCGTTACAGTACTGAGAAAGTTGATACATAAAAGGAAAGCAAAGCCAAAGAAATACATGAGAAATCTTGAAATGAGAAATCTTGAAACTCAGATTTATTAAGTTATGATACATGGTAGCTGTGTTAATTCATCAGAAAAGAATGTTATTTTTTTTCAGCTTAATGAACACGAGTCTGTTTATCACATGGCTCTATAAATAAGTGTCTTTGCAGATGTTTTCTCTTTGTTGAAAATACTTTTTCTCTCCTCAGGGCATGCTACACTATTAAATTAAACTATGAATTTCCTTGCTTATTACAGAAGACAGAACACTGTGGCAGGCATAGCACTGCCATAACTTTTTAATATCAGTTTTAAGAACTATTTACAGACTATTTCAGTAGTACAGCACTGATATATTTTACCTGGCAAAACTTTCTAACATCAAATTTACAATTTTTGTCTAATGTCAAATGTCATGTTGTCAGTGTTACCTCAACAAACGGAGCTGTTAATGACTGGACAGTTTTTTCAACAGGCAGAATAAATCACAATCACAAAACTTCTTCTGAAGAGGCTTTATAAAACTCTAAATAGGAAAGGATGATTGAAAAGTCAGGAGTTACAGTGTAGTTTAGGAACTCTGAATTTTAAAATACTCTGATATGCTTCCATTTATTTTACATTTCAACCTGAGATAATCCATTATTCCTGTCTTTTACAGTAAAATACTGAGGTCACTTGGAAGTTTAACTATTAGTAAAGAATAATAATAGCTTTCATTTGCATGCCCTGTTTAAATGTGGTACCTGCTGACTTCTCAGCAGTGAAATTTGTTCAAATCTGGGTGACTAAGCTCATACTCAGGTAAATATTACAAACCTAGAATGCCTTTGCCTTTCAATCAAGACTGACCTGTATTGATGCTTGCAAAATCAAACAGTTGTCACATTATTTAAATATAGCTATTATATTTATTATATTCTATTATTATTTATTATATAGGCTATCTTGCCTGGACATAAGACACATTCAGCATAGTTTCTACACACTGTAAATTACTTTGGAGTCTTTCTAAGCAGAACTTTCTTGGCATAGTTTCTAAGATGCACACTTCCCTCATTAGAAGAATAGCATAGGGAAACAGAGTACGAAGCTACAAGAGATGATAAAGAGCTGTAAAATTAGCTTTGTATTTTGTGATAATATTTGTGAAGTGTAAAAACCACACTGTATACAATACTGTAACAGAAGTCCCGTTGTCACTGTTCTAGCACTCCACTGTACAGTGGCCAAGGATGTAGACACCTTTTGCAAAGAAATAACCCAAGGTAGTGCTAAGTCATCAGGTAGCATTTAGTTCCAGTAGTTTGCCTTAGTTTGAATCAGTCACCAAGAGAGGAAAGGGAAGGAATGCTGGGTATGTGTATAGTTGTGATAAGTTATTAGTGTTCATACAACACGAACATCCATCAGACACTCTGAAGGAATGGAATGCAGTGTGTCTGCTGTGAGGATATGTTTATGTTGGATTAGCCTATGCTAATGCTGAGTGTGATTTTCACCATTTTAATCACAGCACTGTAGTCCCTCTTTTAGGTGAGCCACACAGGTTACTCCTGTGGGCTGTCACTTGAGCACTCCTCAGATGGTTTTCTTTCTGTATCTATAGTAACTAACTGCTGGAATTTGTGCTAAGTGCTGTGCATAGGCTGAGGGTGTATGACTTATTATTATCTGCTTTATAACTTATGCCAGAAGGAAATGTAGTATGTGGTAGTTAAATTATCTTGAAATAAAACAGTTCATGATCTGAAGTGCTCCTGCTCTGGCCGCAAAGATGCTCATGAAGTTTAATTGACCCTGCCAAAAATAGCCTTTAGTATGTATAGAGAGATCCTTGGGTGTTATAGTTTAACTTTCTTGATCTGAGAGCAAATAAAGTACAGTGGCTGCATGGGCTATAATGCTCTCAGCTCCTATCACTTCCATGCATGGTAGACATGCCTTTTAGTTGGTGGTACAGCAATCAGCAGGTGAATTTATGTTTTATCAAAAACATTGCTTCTAATTAAATGTCTTATCTTCTCAGTGGTGCCTAGCTCTGCTGGATTGTTTCTATTCAGGTGATAAACATTCCTTTGCACATTGCAAATATGGTAGTAGGTGTAATGGCAGTTACATATGGTGAAGAATTACTCAATGACACCATCTTATCTTACCTATGTGTGGAAGGCAAGAGGTTTTAGGATTGTGATATTCCTCACTGAGCAAAGTTTCTTCATGATTCAGTAAAGAAATTAGTTTGAAAGCAAATCTAAGTGTAAAGAAATAATCAGGAAGCAAAATCATTACATCATATTTCCAAACAGAATACTTTAAAAATTGTTGAGCTGCCACTGTTTGGCTTGTGCCTTTATGCCCCCCTACCACCCTGCCATGTGGGCTTAGGAGCTGTTGATTTCCTCTTCATGTTTTTTTTTACTACCATCTCCTTTGGGATGGGGTGGTAAAATATGAATGAACTTGGGAATAAAAACCATAAGGGAATTACAATCATAGAATCATGAAGGGTTTGAGTTTGAAGGGACTTTAGATATCGTCTATTTCCAATCCCCATGCTGTTGACAGGGACACTCCCCACTAAAGCAGGTTGCTCAAAGCTCCATCCAACCTGGCCTTGAACACTTCCAGGGATGGGGCATCCACAACTTCTCTGAGCAACCTATTAGTAATATTGTGATATATTGTAATATTAGTGAATTAGTGATACTGCAATCAATATTACTTTGTTGATGTCTTTGCATGTTTTCTAGTGAAAGTAATTATGAAGAAATTCTGTCTCTCATTCTGTGTTTCTTGTCACCCTCCCTCTGTCACCAGGTATTTTGAAGCCTATTTCTTAGTAGTAGGTAGCATATTACAGAGCAGGGAGTAGCATTTTGCAGAGCTCAGAGCATATGTTAAGTTTCATACTGTCTCTTCTAGGACACGTTGTATATGTAGAGAACTATCACAACCTAAAAATATTTTGTTGCCTTAAAAGCAGACAATATAAGAAGCCTTCTTGTACATTGTGAATCTGAAATTGAAGTGGAATTCATGTAACATCACTTTGTAAATGCCGTGGTTTTAAAACTGTGGTTGGCAGATTGTTCTGATATTGGCATTTCATAACGAAGTTACATGAGTTTTTGAGAACGAGGCATTATATTCTCTGCCATGCCAAAACTAGAAAGTACGGCTCCAGATACTGCAAGTTTCTGCCAGACAACACAGTTTGTATTAAATGATCCAACCCTTATGTTGATACTTTGCTGCAGCGGTCTTTTGTGCTGTTCTTCCTTGTGTAGAGATGGTTAACGTGGATTTATCCTTGCAAGAGAAGGTAAGTAGGCTAAACACAGTCATCCTGGTTTATTGCTCTAACATCAAGGACTGTAAAACCTGCAAACAAAGCAGATGGGAGAGAAATCTACAGCTTTCCTAATCCATTTACATAAACCTTCAGCTTTTCAGCTCTATTTTTATGTATAAAGAGAATACCCCATCACTTGTATGTACAATCTCTTACCTTTCCCATGCACGTAATTTTAGAATTTTTGAAGTGTCAGGATTCCTGCACATCTTTAAATATTTTAATTATGAAATCCCTTTTGATTGTTTGAAATTAACCTTCTCCCAAATTTCCACAAGTAATGATGGTTGTTGGCTAATTTGTATCATTGCATATAAAACAGCGGATGATGAATGATCTGACAAGTATTGCAATATTCTAGCAGCAATTATTTGTTTAGTTAAATTATAAGTGATAATGTAAGGTATGGGCTCTTCTGCTGTAAAGCCTATCTGTATGGCAGTTTATATCCCCTTACTGAGTGCAAAATTCCTTAAATTCAATTAAATATTGGGTTAGAGTTGCATAACATGTAACAGCTGGCCTTTTATAAATTTGTACTCTAGATTATGCAGAGATAACATTTTGGAATTGAAATATCAAGCATTTTCCTGGGCTTTTTACAGTCACGCCAAAACCCACAGTAACAAAGTCATAGTTCTCAAGGTCTTGGAAAATAAGTTGGGTATGATTTTAAACCCTGCTACCGTGCTGACAGGACATAAGCATAAAGCAAAGAGACAAGAATAACACAAATCAGCAAATCATCCGCTTCTGGCTCCTCCCAAGTTTCAGCTGACTTCCAACCAGACCTGTAAAGCAAGCTGTAAGAATTATCTTCCTCTAGGCACTGGGCAGCAGTTTCCAAGTCAGCTTGCTCCACAATGCCTGCAGAAACTTGGTGAAAAAAGCAGATTTTATCTTGCCTGGAGATTGTAGTCTGCTGCCTATAAAGATGGTGTTGACAGTTTGTTCCCTATTAAAATTGCAGTAGTACAGTATACAACTTACACGATTACCCAATCAGTAATAGAACTCTTCAAAGCATGTCCTTACCAATCTCCTTTTAATATAAGCAGGGACAATAGCCCAGGGGTTTATCTGAAAACACCCTTTTCTGCTTTTAGGATATCCTTGACTCATCAACTTCACTTATTCATTCATGCCCCTATGTCAGATAGGCAGATTGGAAAGTCTATTCTGGCAACTGATCCCCTGGTACTAGGGACCATTGCCCTGCACTTGGGAAAAACTGTTTCTAGTCTTAATGTTTTTCAAGAGAGTCACAGAATCATGTAGTTTGAAAGGGAACTCTTGAGATCATTTAGACTAACCCCCATGCTCAAGCAGTGTAAGCTAGAACTAGTTGTCCAGGACCATGGTCATTAGAATTTTAGTATCTCCACAGGTGGATATTTCAGAGCCTCTCTGGGCAACCTGTGCCAGTATTTGACCACTCACACGAGTAAAAAAGTGTCATCTTGTATTCAGATGGACTCTCCTGTGTTTTTCTTTGTGCCCATTGCAACTTGACTCATTGCTGGCCAATACTGGAAAGTCTGGCTCCCTCATCTTTGTTGCCTCGCATCAAGTATTTATAGAACTATAGTTTGGGTTGGAAGGAACCTTTAAAGTTCTTCTAGTACAACTTCCCTCATGATGAGTATGGATGATGCTCTGCCACTGAACTATACCCCCCAACCCATTATGCCCATTGATGAGCCTGAGCTTTCTCTTCTCCAGGCTGTAGAGTTTCAGCCTCTCCTCATACAAGAGATGCTCCAGTCCCTTAATCATCTTTGTGCTGGACTCATTCCATTAAGTTCATGTCTTTCTTGTACTTGGGAGTCCAGACCTGGTCATGCAGTGCTCTAAACTGTGGCCACACCAGTGCTGAATAGAGGGGAAGGATCACTTCCTTTGACCTGTGGGCATTGCTCTTCATAGCCCAGGATGGTGTTGGCCTTTGTTTCTCTGAAGGTGCACTGCTGGTTCATGGTCAGCTTGTTGTCCACCGGGACCCTAAGGGCCTTCTCTGCAGACCTGCTTTCCAGCAGGTTGACCCCCAGTGTATATGATGCCTGAGTTTGTTCTTCTCCACAGTCTTCTTCAGGACTTTGCATTTCCCCTTATTAACATTCATGAGGTTCCTCTTGAACCAATTCTCCAACTTGTCAAGGTCCTACTGAGTGGTAGCACAACCACGTGGTGTTTTAGCCACTCCTCCCAGTTTTTCATCTGTGAACTTGCTGAGCTGCACTCCGTCACATCATTCAGATCATTAGTGAAGCTGTTAAACAGTATTAGCCCCAGTAATGATCCCTGGATTACACCACTTGTGACTTGCCTCCAATTGGACTTTGTGCTGCAGATCACCACCCTCCAAGCCTGGCCATTCAGTCAATTTTCAATCTCTCTCATTGTGTAATTATCTAGCCTTTAACTAGTCGGCTTGTCTATGAGGATGTTATAGGGTCAGCCTTACTAAAGTTGAGGTAAACAGCTTTAGCTGCTCCCTCCCCACATCCAACAGACTAGTCACCTCATTTTAGAAGGTTATCAGATTGGTAAAGCATGATTTCCCATTTACAAATGCATGCTGACTGCTCTCAATCACTCTCTTTCCCTTCATGTGCTTGGTTTCCAGGATTATTTTCTCCATCTTTCCATGGATATAAATTGCTGCTGTATTGTTTGTCTGCGGTTGCAGAGCTCAGATAATAGATAGGAAAGCTGTTCTATTATTAATTTTATTTTAGAGGCACTTAAATTATGAAATCCTGGATTTTCCGAAGTGTTTCTCAGTTATCTTATGGAGATTAAATTGAAAATTTGTCTTGCAGACAGTGAATGGGAGGAGGCACAGAAGGGCAGTGAGTAGAAATCATTACAGACAGTGAGGCTTTGGCGACTAAAGGGAGAGTTTGTTTGGGATGTGTGGACAAAACACTGTGTTTGCAATAAATGCAAGACTGTCTGTTTTCTGTTTTCGTAAAATATTCTCCTGTTTGAGCAATTCTACATTGCAATTAACTTGATTAAAAAAATATGTCTAACATACCCAGTTAATGCTGATATTTATTTTTTTTATTAAAGCATAATGAAACCCTGAAGACTGACACAACCAGTGGCCTTACAAAGGTTTGGCTATATTGCTTAAAATTTTTCCTTCAAAATTATTTACTTCTATTTTGGGGTTTTAAGATTGTGGCTAGACCAACAGGAATATGTGAGGCTAGTCTCCCTATTCCATTCAGTTGGATATTGCCTTACCACGAGTGGATCTGGAGGATTTTGTGTGGGCAGGTGAGATATTCCTTGCCAAACTAATAATGACAGAGAGGGAAAGAAATTGGAATCTGTCTGAAGATGCCTCAAAACAATGAATATTGTGGTAGCTAGTTTTCCTTTGCTTGCTGATCAAGGAAGGCAAAATCATTCCTGCTGCTCAGACACTTGTTTTTTTTTCTTTAGTCTTTCCCTCAAACATCAGTGTTCCTTCTCTTTTTTAGATGTGAGGAAGTCAGACAAAAATCTAGGTGAAAAGGTGCTGGGCAAAATGAAATTATGATGCTTTATAAATAATCTTTGTTTTGAATATACTGAATATACTCAGAGAAGTTATGTGTTTGGATGTGGTGTATGTAAAATCAAAGGTCTAAAAGAAAATTTGAAGATGACTGACAGAAGCTTTTTGTTCTTGTGATTGAAGGTTAAAAAAAAAATTCATTGTCAGCACCACATTGTTAATAGTGTTGAACAGCCTGATTACTGCAACAGTTAAAAAACAAAATTATGAAAATTAGCTGTGCTGGCCAGATAGAGAGAAAATAATTTTTTACTTATTACCATGGCCTGTTTGTGAAACTGCTAGTAAGAATTCAATTACAGTTACTCCTGTGAGAGCAAACACATCAAACTTCCAAATTCTTTCTTACTTTATTTATCTTTTAGATGCCTCCTTGCAGTTTGGAATTTGATCAGGGAACTGGCCTATGTATTTTCAGAACAGGTTCTGAAATTTCTTCATCCTGTTCTGATCACTATCTTTGTCCTGCCTTTTCTGCAGTAGTTTATGGCTTAGCTCAGTATTCTATCTACTCTCTCTTTTTAATTTTGGTTTTTTTTGGTAAGCGTTTTCCTGTAGTACAAGAATAATACATTTATCACATCTTCCATGAACAATTCTGTTCTATTCCATCTCTTGCAAAGTGACTGCAGGCACAGAAGTGGAGAGTTTATCAGCCATAATGAGGTTGTTTGATACAATAAACAACTGAGAGATGAAAGCTTATCTGTTATGAATATGGTTTATCTCATGTTATGAGACACTTAGGATTTTGAATATGGAAGAGTGACTGATAGTTTAAGGTCAATCCCTATATGAAATTCAGTGCCCACCGGGAAACGTCTAAAACATGTGCTAGGCTGGTGTAACTGCTTTTTCTGTTTGTGTTCAGTGCTGCTCTGTTTTGAAGAAAGCTATTAAGGAATATGCTGCTAGTTGCTCTCCCACTAGAAAATATACAAAGTTTGTAGTGTAAGGAATCAGGTGAAATTCCACTGGAGGATTTTTTTTTTTTTTAGTAGGTTCAGAACTGGCATAATGTGCAGGCATTGCATGATGTTTCTGAAAGCCTAGTTATCTTTAATTCAATACCACCCCGAATCTTAGAATTTTCTTTTGTGATGACTACCATGCTTGCATATCCCTAATTTAATTTACCTCTTAAGAAACTCAGTGTATCTGTTGTATGCAGCTAGTTTCTATTTTCATTCTTGCAGTAGAAGAAAGAAAAAAAAAGGAAGAGAAGAGAGAATCATTTTTTTGTGATGACAGGACAAATGGTGTTGCTTTAGTTCTTCTTCTATTGTCCACAGACCTAAGAGTAATTTTGGAAATATCCTCCTGGTTTGAGAGTTATGTCCACTGATACTCTCCTTGTAATAATGCTTAGCATTTTGGTTGTTCAACATTCAGATAAAGATAGATAGATAGATAGATAGATAGATAGATAGATAGATAGATAGATAGATAGATAGATAGATAGATAGATATAGATCTCTTGGGAAATAATGTTTTAACTCTAGAACACCCAGATTTTAATTTCAAACTTAATGGATACTGTTGGCAATTATATTTTCTGCTTTGCCTTGCTGCTTTTATTTTCCTGTGGAAAGATTCTGATCTCACAGTTCTACAGTCAATTTTGCTTTGGCATCTAGTTTGTATTTTCCCAAGAGACGTAGTTCTTGCTGATTACCCCTCATGACTGAAAGAAAATGCAATGTACATTTTAAGACTTGTTCCTGAAAAGTAACTTCAGTGGGATGCTTACATAAGCAGACTGTGGGGTACCCTGTTTTTTGAAGACATTTCTGGTACAGTGTTTGTCATTTGCTGGTCAAAACCATTAGCTGTCACTGTTTGTAATACTATTGGAGTTGAGTTTTTTGTTCTTCTTTTATTTCTTTTCTTTATTACATGTTACAGTCTCCTTTCTGGATTGTTTTGTGTTTGTACTGGTTTAGGAAGATACTGTTTCTAGACATTCTGCAATATTTTTTCTCTTATATCTGGGCATCCTCAGAAGATGATCTATCTTTATATAGGGACTTGGAAAACCGTAATCCTCTCTCTAATGTACAAGATTATTTGTGATTTTTCTAATACTTGCATATCTCTCAGCCCCATATGCTATCTTGTTTCTGTTAATACTTTTTTTCATCTCCAATATTCAGAGCAGGATTAGATTGTACAGGCCTCTTCTGAAATTATTTGCTGATTCACCTTTGTTTTGCCGTGTGAGTGAGATTGTGCATTCTGAAAAATAACACCATGGTATAACATGGAACTTATTTTTATTGAATAATTTTATGTAAGCAGCTGTAAGACTTCTGGAATAGATGTCCTCTCATGCACAGCCCATTAGATACGCCAGGGGATTCCTTTGTCTCTTGTTGATCTAAACCAGATGTAATCCCTCAGATCACATATGCTTATTCAGCATGATAATCATTCAAAAGAGAGGTTAGCTAACATGGCCATTTCTGTTGTTGCTGCTGTTCTGTTGGCCAAAGTGGTGTCACTTTAAGGAATTGGACTGATTCTTATTGCTGAGTCTGGCCTTGACAAAATGCCTATGCTCACTGCTTGTTGCATCCTTGACTCACTACAGTGCTTTTTCTTTGATCTTTCTGTGTTTTTAGGCTTGTTGTACTTCTATTGCTGTTTAAGTCCTAGGGCTATTGCAGTTAAATTAGAGCTTTGGTTTGCCTGTTTTTTCTCCCATTTTCTTTTGCTAGAAAGTCCTATGAATCTTAGATCCTTATCTGATCTGATTTCTAACACAAAGAAAGATTGGAGACTCAATTTATTGAAGTTAGGATTAATATAAGAGCATTTTCCCCTCTTTAATGCTTTCTGATGTTCACCCTGGACAGCGCGTTCTTCACAATTAATGTATTTAATTTTTCTGTAGAAGCCTGATTGGTAAAAAACTTGGATTAAAAATGTATATGACAGAAAGGAAGCAAGGCAAATGCAGAGCCCAATTACCATTCCCTCTCCCATCCTGTGCTTTTTTTTTGTTTCACTTAAAAGTATGAGTACACAATTTATGTAGAACTCCTAATGAACTAGAACCATGCAAAGCCAAAGGTAGATGATGGAAAATACGAATGAGCTTCTTCTGCTCTCTCCTTTTAATCTGTCTTTGAATCTGTTGATCTGCCATGGCCACTGCTACTATTTTTTGTCAAGGGAGCCCTGCCTTTGACATTGACAAACTTAGGATTTTATCCCATAGATTTCAGAAAAACATTCCCACCATATGCAGTTTGCCTTATTAATTATTTATTTGAAAACCTTTCCAGTTAAATGAAAAAACAGAGGCATAATTTGTCCAGCTGCTCAACCTTGTCATCAGGGACATGTTCCAGGGATAAGCAGGATTTAGCAGAGGTTAAGGGGGAACATTTGTACAAGAGCTACTTGTTAATATATTAGTGACGTTTGACAGAAGGATTCACTTCGGGCAGGAGCTAAGTGTGGCCTTGGTACATCAGCTGATCTCTGTCAATAAGCTCTATTCTAAACTAGATCTCTCAATCTTTTGAGGCTCATCAATTTCTAGAATAGAATTTATTGCTTTTTGAGATGACCAGGTAAACGCTTACTCTGATAAAGATTTAATGGAAGAAGTCCAGTATTCATAGTAATTTTCTGACCTTGAGAAATGTGCAGTGGAACTACAATGTCACCTTTTAGTACCTTGACAGCTTCTTCAGAAATAGGCTTTCTTTGGCATAAGATCTTACACATAACCTGTGTCAGTTATGTCTTCCATATTAACTGCTAACACAGGATGTGATATAATGAAACCCAGAGCATATCTGAATTAAATTTGGCATTGCTGCAGGAAAGAGCCAGTTAATGTCCTTGTGTAATGCTTATGTAATAGATTAGATTCTCTGCCTAACTATTCTAGTTGTCTGTGGTGATATATAAAAAGCTTGCCAGCTTGTTAGTACTCAATTAGCTCACTCACCACGAGTAAACTAGTTTTCTAGCTTATAGGAGGAATGCGCTTCCAATCCTCTAATTGGTTTATGCATATAATCTTTTCCACACACCAAGTGCAAAAGTTGACTTGCTAATAGAATCAGAGAATAAAGTGAGAGGGGAGAAAATATAAAGAAAGATATAAACTCAAGCTGTATGGACAGCTTGTACATTAATAGTATCATTTGTTGTTCCTTCAGTTCTTTCTGGTTATTGAGGAAACAGATAAATCTTAATACAGACAAGAAGAGATCACAGTCACCTAATGTATAAAAATGTTTGGTTTTTGAAACATACAGTTGCTGTCAAACTCTCAAACAAGCTTTTTGTATAGACGTTATTATAACATTCTACATATTTTCTTTTAAATGTTTTTAAAGGATGAAAGTAGGCTTTAGTTATTGCTATCAGTTTTTTATACGAAATTGTACATTTAATAAAATTTATAAATCTGGTAAAAGAGGAAATTATTTGTTTAGAAAGTACATTTGGAGATACCATGTCAATGTTAGTTCAGGATCCTTGAAGAATTAGCCTCTTTTATGGCATAGAAGATGACCTTTTAGGGTTTTTAAATGAAAAAATATAATAATCTCATTATAATATTTTTAGTGGACCTACTGAGCAGGGGCTCTTGAAACAGAATTTCTTCAAGCATTTCTTTAACTGTGGTCATTGTCAGGAAAGAAGCAAGGCAGTGCTGGGCCTTTGTTATTGTTTGGTTCCTCCAAGGGTATGGGCTGTAGAGGCAGAAGCACTGTGTCTGTCAAGAAATGTCACCCTGAGATGGGACATATACCTTCCAGGCTTCAGGTGCTTCTCCAGCCTTTCTTACTAGTCTTTATGACATCAAAAACTGCAGCAATGCCTTTTCTAGAGTTAACCAGAACTATGGTGACACTTCATTTTAGATTTTGTTATTGCAGCCCCTTGCCTGACTTCCCATCTATAAAGAGTCTTGCCATTAATAAAACTTTGGAAATTCTTGGTCCAAAGTATCAAACCTTCAGTACTAAGGAAAACTTGGATGCTTTGTAAAGTTGTTGGTAACATGTACTTCATGTTCTGCTTTATTTACTAGAAGCTGTTCTTAAAACTTCATAATCTTCTTTTTAGATGTTGAGATGTTTTATAGATATTTTGCATCCAAATGTACATCTATCTAGCTTGCTAATCTCATAGCTGTTACATGTTTAGAAGTCTACTTTACATATGAGCATAGCAAATATAAAGTTTCTAGTTTAAGAACCAGTTTGAGAGTAAATATTAACTGAAAGCTTAATTCTACTACCAGAGTTTAAGCAAATCCTTGTGACATGGAGAAGAGAAAATAATTTTTCTGAAGACTTTTGGTGGTCTTTTTAATAATAATTCAAATTTGAAAAATCACACCAAGTTGCAATTGAAAAGCTTTATGTAGGAAATCAGGGGCATGGTTTCACTTGACCCATGGTTTTAGCTCTTTTTCAGCTTCAGGAGAATAGCTCAAAAATAGGTTGTATTATTAAAAAATTGGCCAGATCAAAGAAAATATGTAGGTTCCTGTTGTAGCATGACTAGGTACACTTGTATTCTGCCAAAAGCTTTGCCCTATGCCAGTGAACCTCCTCTGTTCATTGGATAATGTCTTCCACACAAGCAATTTATGTAACTGATTTCAAGATACCCCATGTAACTCTCTGAAGGAACTGCACCTTATGAATATTCTCAGGCTGGACACCCAGTTCTGACTGTTACTTGGTAAGAATTAAATATTTTATGGTTTGCCTGTTTCTCTGAGCCTCTTTGCTCCCTTATAATCCCAGAAACATTTATTAAAGAAGCTGGATGTGTTGATTCTCCCCAAGCACACCAAGTCTCTGAGACAGAAAAGAATGGCACCTTGGAGAAGGGAGGGCTCCTGGGAGACCTCATTTCACCCTTCTAGTACTTGAAGGGGACTTATGAAAAAGAGGGAGAGTGACCTTTTACATGGGCAGATAGTGACAGGACAAGGGAGAACCGTTTTAAACTACAAGATGAGAGATTTAGATTAGATTTTCAGGGAAAAAACTCTTTACTGTGAGGGTGGTGAGGCACTGGAACAGGTTGCCTGGAGAAGTTGTGGATGTCCCATCCCTGGGGGTGTTCAAGCCCAGGTTGGATGGGCGCCTGAGCAACCTGGTCTACTGGGTGACATCCCTGCCCATGGTGGAGGGGTTGGAACTAGATGATCTTTGAGGTCCTTTCCAACCCAAGCCTTTATATGGTTTTATGATTTTTGTAGGGTCTCCTTCAGGTACTGACTTGGTCAAAACAAGCAGATCTCTGAGAGCTTCCATTCTCTCTCAAAAGGCAGGATACTTTATTTTCCGCAGAATGAGATAGTGACTGAAAATGGTGATAACCCTAACAGCACTCCTTGATTTTGTTTTATTGCTGTGGCCCATCCCCTGTCCCATGACTCAGAGTGGATGTATTCCTCAGATGAGAACAAGACTGGTGTCTGTAAGCATGGGGAGGGGACCTGACCTGCAATATGCTGAAGAGTTGAGGAATTTGCAGTCTTAAAAATAACCCCTGCAATGGATGGCCAAAGTGGACTTTCTAGGATTGGAAAAGATTTGAGGATTGATTGGAAAAAGCATTTTGGATTCACAGTGGACAGCTACTGTAATTTTTAATTCAGCATGGTATTACAGGCACAGAAGAGTATTCATCTGTGGAACTGGAAATAAGTTACAAGTTACAAAATGCTAAATCGCTGGTTTAGAACAAATATCTTACTTCTCCAATATTTATGTTTAGATCAAATCTCAGAATAGGTATCCATTGAGTTTCACTTCAGTCAAGAAACCACACTTCCTATTTTCATATGTTGTTTTTCTGTGTAAGGGCAATCTGGACATGTTATAAATTGCCCACCCAATTATAATCCCAGGCCACATAGCTGAACTTCAGTCTTTATAGAAAGTTGTCATCCTGCATAACTGTGTGATTAGTTTGTTATACGGTCTGGATTAACAAAAATGTAGAGAGCAATGAGGGCCAGCTGCTCTGCAATGGAAGGTGAGCCGGAAGCCAAGCATGGCTGCAAGGCCCAGCAGAGGGAAGTGGCTGGATAGACAGGGAGCAGGACTGTGGTGTCTGGGCATGGCGAGCAGAGCAGGTCTGGTCGTGCACCCAGGGTAAGGCATTGCCCAGCAATCACCAGGCAAGCCCATAGTGAAGAGGCAGGGCTGAGGCCAGGGCAGACAGTCAGCCTGTGTGTCAGGGTCTGGGTGTGAGCCCACAGGGCTGGTGGGCAGGCACACTCACAGAGTGTCAGGATCCATAGCTCATGTGGGAGACAGGTGGTAGTGGCTCAGCTGAAAAACAGCTTGTGTGAGAAAGGGGAGTCAGTGCTGATGGGCAGGCACACCCACAGTGCTGTCGGGAGGGCTTTGTCCAGAATCGCCAGCACCCATACAGAGGGATATGAATGTGTCTCTAGTAGAACATTTCCAGGATGTGCCTTTCTGTGCAGTGTCTAAACCTCTTCCCTGTTTAGCAGTTTCCAGCACTGCTTCCATGTCCAGTTCATAAGTCTGCTAAAGGTTCAAGTCACTTTCTGGATGGGACAAAGAATGTCTGTTGCTGTGGCAGAAGGCTTAGGAGAAAATAAACTTTTGGATGACTGGGAGTTGCATTCTACTGATAGACATAGGAGTTATTTCAGAGACAGATTCAGTTTTCTGCAGACTGTTAGTCCAAAGCTGTCTTCAGAATCTGAAGTTTTACGTATCAGCAATGGAAGAACCTGCTAGAAGTGATCCACCATTATGCAGTCATTTAGATCCAATAGTATTGAAAGGTTAAATGTTCTCCTATGGTGCAAAAGTGAAACATGAGTCATGCTTTAAGGTCACATATTGCTTTATCTGATACTACTGCAAGTATATTGCAAACAAGATGGATCCCAAACCATTCATCTTTCAAAATACTTGCCATAAGGAAGAGGTCAGATGGATTTTATGAGCCTGTATTCTGCCAAGCATTGTGAAGACCACTCAAGACCAACAGAAACTTTTTTGGACTGCGAAACCTTTTTAGAAGGTTCCACACCCTCTCATATTGTCATAGTTATGTTCATCTATTTACCACAGTTTAGCAGATATTCTGCATAGCGTAGCTATAACAACAAAATTTGTTAAAATACATTAAATTATATTAAATATTCCGTTTAAATTATTAATAGCAAAAAATCAAAATAAGTTTGCAAGTTTATGATGCAGAGACTTTTGTGATGCTCTCATGTGGTATGGGAAAGGATGACAAGAACTTTCTGGTTTTTGATTATCATACCACTATCATTTACAGACATGTATTTGGATACAAGTTTAAATAAAGAGACTGGGCTCTCCTTTGTTTAGTGTCTGTGCCCTGAAAAAGGGGATTGGCATCCATGAAATTTTTCAGAGACTCTGGGAAGGAAAGCCTGTAATGAAGAGAAGACAGAAGTGCTAATTGTGGGAATAAGAATATTTCTTGTGTATGATAGTCCTATATACCACAAATACAAAGCAATAGAAATTTAAGGTATGTTAGATCTTATGAAAAGGTGCTCTTCCTCTTAAAAAGTACATATTTTAAAACTGTTTTGAAGGAAGGTTTCCAAGTAGCTTTAACAAGCTGTCATCAAACTTGTCAAAGAAATGCAATATATCTTTGCTTGATACTCAGTCCTTGAAATTGCCCCATGATGAAAAGGAGGCTTACTAATTAATTATTTTCCTCTCGCTTGTACATCTTCCATATCCTTCCATCCCTATCTTATGATGTGCAAATGCTAGAAAATGTGGCTCAAAACCACTGGATGAGTATGGGAAATGAGCAGTGGCCCATTCTTATGGAGGTTTCAAAATCTAGTCCCAACTTGCTATAGGGCTCATCATCATTGGATTTGTGATGAGTGTGGTAGGAAAGGCTGAGGTGAGGATTTTCTATGTATCCTTAAATATCATGTAATAGTACTGCTGTGTCCTTTTTTCCCACATAGTTAATAGTTTGTTCCTGAGAAAATAATGCATCTGCCCATACCAGCATGTACAGGGATTTGTGGATTAACACTTTTGTAGCCATGTTTTTATCCTTAGAAGCCAGAACTATATAGGAATTTTTACTCCTTTTACTTAAAATGAATTTGAACTTCAGTGATATATTTTGGACATATTGTCACATCTTTCAGGTGTTTGTGGAAGAATAGTAAAAAAGTGGTCACCAGCATCTGTGGTTTGCTTAAGAGCAGAATATTTGGACCAGCAGTGTCCATTTCATTGCATTTATATTTTTATTTCTTTGTGTGTCAAAAACTTGAGGGTAAGAGATGTGATTGACTTCCAGCCAGATCCTTTTCATCATGCCAACATTTAGATGGACCTGTTACTATCTGTCATGAATTTCTGATTCTTTTCCCCCTCCTCTTTCAGTTGTTAGTGATTTTATTCATTTGCTATCTGTTTAATTAGATATTTGTAGACCTGTAAGCCCCTTTGCAGACTTGGTGTACTGCAGCTAAAGGATCAAATCAAGTGGATTACATTGCTAATGTAAATAGTTGAATTGTTTTTCAGTATAACACATATTTATGGTTTATCTTAGTTCACAGAAAATCTGTAGAATTACCAGCAGATTATAACTATGGCAACAAGTACAGAGAATATAGAACAATTTCTTTTCAGTTTGTAATAGGCAAATGAGTCTCAGGGTTTGTTTCCTCTACCAATACTCTGTTCACAAGTCAGAACTGTTAACATGTGATATCTGAAACATTTGGCAGTCTCATTTCCATGAAATTAATACAATGGGGAATCATAGAATGATTAACAGTGGATGTTAAACAAGCTTGTGATTTGGAGAAATAGTCTAGATAAGATTTGGTGAAATTCATGAAATCACAGAGGATGGCTCCTTGTTATGTATGTGGTTGAAAAACAATGAAAACAGATAATTTAATCAGTGCCAGATTAGGCTTTTACAGCACAGAAGTAATTATATTTTTCATAGCAATTAGCAATGAAATATTCACAAATTCTAAGTTATTTTAATTAAAATTATAACAATATGTATAGACTTTCCACTGTATACAATAGAAAGGCCTGTCTTTAAACATACAAACAGTTTCTCATTGAATTGCTCTAGTGAGCCTGATGGAACTTTAGGCTTTTTTTTCTTCTCAAAGTGAAGAGCTGTATCAGTGATTGTTGTCATTGTTAATCATGGTTTCAGTTTCCTCTTTTAGAGGTGTTTTTCCTCCACTGAAATCTGTACAACCTGAGCCTCTCTCTCCCTCAATATCGTCTGTCTCCACATAGGTACTCTTGGAAGCCTGTGGATGAGTTCTCTACCAGCAGAACCTGGCTGTAAGGGTTCGTTGGCAGATCAACAATGCCAGGTTCAAAAGTGACTGTTCAGTGACTTGGCGTGGAAGAGAAAGAAATCACAGTTCTGTCTGCTGGTCATGAACACTGGAAGTCCTTTGGCACTTCGCTACAGTTTTACTCTTGCTCTCAAACAAAATACTTCTTCCATTTACTTTTCTGTGACTGTTATTTTTTCTCCTTTTCTTATCACTGAGAAAACAAAAGTCTCACTCTAGTGCTTGACAGGCTCTTCTGTAGCCACTGCCCATGGCAGTCTGTTTCCCTGCTTTTGTGGCTATTTAGCACAGTCATAAGAATCAGGCCAGAGTCCAGGTCAGCAGACTCAATACATCCTTCCATTGGAGGAGACAAAGCCCAGTGTCTCAAGTGGAGAGATTCCACTGCCTTATAACTGCTACCTCTGAGCACACCCTGTGCAATCAGCCCTTGCCAGCTTAAGAGCATGAGCCTGAATTTATCTGGAGCTCAGGTAAAAGTAGGACAATTGAAGGTTTTTCATCCATAGCTGGTGCTGTGGTGGAATGGCTCCTTCTCCCCAGGAACTTCTGCCAGCCAGGTAGCATTGCCACCGGGGCTGAGGAAGACAACTTCACTACAGAAAAGTAGAGGAGGGCCGACTACCTCTATACCAGTAAGCATTTGATTCATCTGCTGAGCAGCATCCAGGGTCAAAAATATGATTATGTTGAGTCATCCTCATTCAGCTGAAGAGGATCGTGGAAATCCTGTGGGAAACTAACCCTTCTGAAGAGAACAAATCAGCTCTTTTTAGCAACTGATCCTCTGTTCAAACTGCTCATGGTTTTGGAGGATAAGCCAGTCATTGGTGAGCACCAAGCAGTGGGACAGAAAGATGTTATAATCTTAACAGTTTGTTGGAGTAGAGATGGAGGAGACAAGGTGAGGCCTGCTGAAAGATTTAGAGACAGAAGTTAATTCAACACCTCTACAGAACTGGTAGCTTAGAAGAAAGTGGAGGATACAAGTCTCCCACAGGAGATCCCACTGTTGCAAGCTGTATCTAGTCTTTATGTTCTTCTATGTCCCACTACTCCTTACCTGTGTGTAACGTCAAAAGCCTGGACCTAGCAAATTGTTTTGCCTGTCTGTTAGCCCAGTGGCCAGTGTAAGCTTGTAGAGGACTGTGGCTTTTCTACATGAGCATAAGCCCCATTTCTGTTTTGAGGACTTTGATTAGGATCTCCTTTCTGGAGTGCTTGTAGACTCTTTTGACTGGGAAGGTTTGGTTAAGAATTGGGGAATGAGTCAAAACAGTGTTTGAGAAGAGTATCAATAGCTAAGACAAAGTGAGGATAAATGTACCAAGTGTGGGTAAGGAAGTTTGGCCTTTAGGCTTTTTTTGTTTTGCCAAATTTGTTACTAGGGGTCTTGGCTGTGACGTCATACATTCAAATAAATAACTTACAATTTAAATTTTTTATATAATAGCTCATTTTTTTAGTCTGTTGCAATTAATTTGAAGTGTATATATAAGAAAATAGCTTTAATCATACATTGAAAATTAATTAGTTTTAGATTCAGCAGTTCAGGTATTTATAAGGAGCCGAGTGCAGTGCAAAAGAAAAGTTTCTGGTAAAGTAGTTTAGCTTGATAGTCATTAAAGGATTACAAATGTGTAGAAATGTGTACAGATGACACACAGTTCTTGCTTCAAAATTAGTCTAAATTAAAAGTGAATATATAGATATACAGGTACTTTCTGGAATTTGAACAACAAAATGCTTCATTTTGTGGGTTTTATGTATATATACTGAAATGAGATACACTACATATTTAACTAATACCATTAAATTTAAAAATGATGGCTACTGAATCTGCTGGTCCCCCTGAGAAATCTGTATGTAGCTCCAGCTTCCCTCTCAGCTGGAGCCTGCCCTCTCAGCAAATCTCTTGTGGAGAAGTCCTGGCTTTATTTTGTTTGCAAAGTGAATAGTGATGTGATAGCTTTCATGCAATTAGAAGACATTTTGTGGAGCTTTTCTCAGAAGATGTTACCTTGCAATTGAAAATGTGACTTTAGTTATGGTACCCAACGTACTGGTACTTTATGGTTGTGCATGGCCATTTCAAGGTTAGTTTTCTTGGTCAAAGAAAACAATTATGAAAGCTTTCACTTAATCAATCTGCATACTCATATGATGCATTTCCCATTGGAATTGAAAAAAAAAAACCAAGAAAACCCACACACAAAACAAATGGAAGAAGGGAGGCTTAAGATGAACACTAATATGCCTTGGTAATGACAATTACTGATAAGCAGGAGCATGTCTTCTGCTGTCGCTGGGTCGCTGCTGCCACCCGCTGGCGCTGGGCTGGGACTGCCTACAGTCCTCTCCAGAGCCTGAGGAAAAGTCAGATGATTGAGATGCAAGTGGCATTTTCTGGAATTGTGGAGGAAATAGGTATAATTTTTCCGAAGAACACTGGGGCTGTTTAACATCTACAGTCTTGTCTGACAACTGCCCCATTAATATAGCTCTAATAAGCGTTTTGATTGATATTTTCTGTTTAGGTTTTTGATGATTTTGTTCCTTTTGTTGTCGTAATGATTGCATTTTTGAGAGTAGTATATATTAGGGCTTACAATATTTCATTTGCAAAAAGCTTCTTATTCTGTTCATTTTAGTTATGTATAAATATAAAATACCACTTATCTGTATAAGAAGACTCTCAGTTAATATCTGTTTAGGCAGTGAAAAGAAGTTCACCCCAGAGCAAAACAATACTAGTGAGACCTGGGAAGGTCACTTCAGCTGTTACAGAGACCTTCTTCTCCCCTTCAATTTTCCCAGATACCTCAGTCTCTCTAAACTCCAGAGTGAACAGAAGAGCTTGAAAGGATATTCTGAAGGTCAACAGGTTTTGAACCTTTCTGGTGGAAGTATTGCAAAGTCAAGGTACACTGGTATCGAGCATTCTGCCAGGATCTCTCATTATTTGTGGACTGAGTGAGATTTTGCTGGGCATTGGCCTCGTTGAAGCACAATGTCACTTAGAAGCATTTTAGGCCTTAACTGCTCTTCAGAATGTTTTATGAGGATGCCTGTGGTTTAATACAAAGATGCATGTCTATTTATCCTCAGCATATATGTGAGCTTTGTGACTCTACTGCTTGTTATCTAACCCATTGTAAGGTATTGCTTTTTTAAGAAAATATTTTTAAGTTAAGATAGAGACTACAAAAATGTGAATTATTAGATATAGTAATGATTAACAGCCAGGTTTTGATTGGAAACCTTAAGCTAGCTTCTACTTCATTGCATTAAATGTTTTATCTGTCTCAAATGTCTCAGTGTCGGTGTCTGTCTCAAATCTTGCAGTCCTATCCTCTATCCCATACATGGGCTTATGTTACAAGTGTCCAAGACTCTCTCTTGTGATATGAGTTGTTATTAGAGGAGAAAGGTATGAAGATGGACAGTAGATTTTTCTGGGAAACTAGGAAGGAATATTTCCATACAAGTAAAAACTGGGAAATCTAATTACTTGCAGAGTGACTCTGTTTTTTGTGAAGTTTTATTCTAATAAAGAGTAAAATGACATTAGAGTCCAACATAGATATCTCTGTGAGTGAATCCTTTTTTTCTTGAAGGAGCTCACTGTAAGACTGAGGTTATTCTGTTTCTGGAAGCTAACTAAAGCAGAGCTAAAAGGAATCAAACAAATAATTGAATTTTTCATTTAATGGAAATAACATTTTCTATTTCTGCTGAAATTATCTTTCTGGCATCATTTCAGTGGGTCATAGACAGGGAGAGTTTAAAATTTTCTTAGCTTATGAGTAGGGGAGTTCAAGGTGGAACTGGGGTTGGAGTTGATTTATTAGTCTCCAAAATAAATAGATAAGGTTTTGGGTGTGGTAGCCTGTTACCCACACTGAGTGCTGCTGGCATCCATAAGACTTCTGACACAGTTTTACAGCTTGTCTGGATCTGACTAGCGTAGAGAGGTGATGGGAAGGGGTACAGGAGGGCTTGGCAGCCAGCCTCCCAGCCCTTACATTATCACACGTGGGAGTGAATGTCACACCAGGCTGTGCAATGGAGGGGGAAAAGACAATCCAGGTGCCCCCTATATGTTTGAGTATGTTTCTGGGGATGGTGGGTCTTGCAAATCACATGGTGCATACAACAGATGCTGTGGCTGAAACACAGACGCTGATAAGGAAGGTGTTTTGAATCAATACATTTTGGATAAGTTGTTGTTTAAAAAGCAGTGGAAGAAGCCCCTCACAAGGAAATAATAAGAAAAGAGATGCAAACAAGTGAAAGAAATGCAAGCTATTAGTTGCGTGCTATAGTTCGCCGGTGGAAAGGTGCAGTATTGCCTTTCTCCCACGGTGTGGTGCTGAGAGAAGCCGCAAGTCTAGAGCAGAGGCCCAGGGTTGGCTGGCTGGCTGCTGTGCCCTGTCTTGAGTTTCTGAGCCTTGAGCAGGCTTTACAAGAGCAGAGGCATCATCTGCCTCGGACAAAAGAGCAGTTTGATGCTTATTTCTGTGATATACTATTAATTTCTTGTTAATAATATACTTCAGTATAGGCAGTAATTCAGTAAATCTAGATTCATAAGAGTTAATTTTCAAAGTTGTGCGATAGTGGCCCAAGTCTGACATTTTGTCACTTTATTCCTGTTTTTCTGGTTTTGCTCTCTCTTATTCCTTTCAGTGACTGAATCTGTGTTGTTTGTTGCTTGTTTTGTGTCTCTCAGTCTGAGACTGTAGCTTTACAGATTATTTTACTAGTGGCCGATCCTGGTACCAATCCTGGTCCCCCTTTCAGCTGTGCATTATCACCTTCTTGCTGAAAATTACCAGCCTGACTTTATTCTGCTACAATAGCAGTTTACTTGATTGCTCCATCTGTTAAAGCTTTGTAATAAAAGATTCCATTTTATGAACAGGGATTTTTTCCCTACATACCTTATGCTACTCTTCTGTTTTTAAATTTAGGATAATTTCACAGGTCTGTTTAAGAGAGTGCTGAAACAAATATTAGGATTGAGCAGAACTGAGATAATGGTAACTTCTGCAGCTGGCTGAAGTGTTGTGTGTGGCCAGTCTTCGTGAACGAAGATCTGGGAAAGGTCTTTTTACCTTTCAAGCCTGCGCAATGGATTTTTTA